>JAZDUA010000425.1:0-337500 GCA_038098605.1 Gryllus longicercus | reverse complement strand
CTTTCAGGGGGTATCAGTTGGCATTGCAAGAATTGGAATGCAACAACGTTGCGGCATGAGGTGCAGATATGTATGTATCTCGTGAGTCATGCGAAACGGAAATCTGCGGGTGACTGTACAGTGTGATTGTCAGAAGGGACAAAAGGTTTGCTTGTCAAAAGGAATTCTGTAATTTCAATATTATTAATTATTATTAAACACTAAATATAAGCGAAATAAACACATGTAGAAAGATTCAAACTTCGTATTCAAATTAATGTTTCTCCTAAACATTCCTATCACAGGAAAAGCTACGTGTGTAACCATACTAATGTAAGACGAAGAAGCGGTAAAGTGTATCCAAAGAAGAAACGATCGTAATCAAATTATTCGCTAGCGATTGGCGCGACATCTTTTGAATGAGAACTTCATTGCGTTGTTCACTTTAATTCCTTAACGGTATTTTCAATATTCGCAAGTAAAGAGTGTCGGTTCAATGTAAAACCTGCTCTATGTTGATCAGCCTCCTAAAGCCTAGTGCACAGTGGGTAGGTAGGGCACGGCCGGACGGGATTTTTGAAAAGTTGATTCCATTGATCTCCGTGAGGGTGCGCGCGCTCGGCCGGCGAGGACGGGAGGGGACGATCCGAACTTTCCAACGTTTGCAAAAGTCCGAAGGAAAGATCTTGTGGACATTCCGACGTGCCGATGACGTCATCGGAGTTTCAGTTCCGGAGAATTTACCACTGAATTTACAGTTCAGTCGGAGCGGCCTTCGCGCCGTTTTAGTTGTGAGGTTTGTGGAGCGATCATGAATGCGCCCAATTTAATTATGTTGATTCAAAATTATTCCGAGTTGTATTAAGTTTAATTTAATGTATTACCTTGTTAGGAAATTTAATTTAATTGGTTAGCTAAACTATCACAATCAGGGAGCAATATTTGCCAAATTTAAAGTTCTAGGTATATAAGAAGCTGTGCAGTATTGTTGAAAGTTGGTTCATTTTTGCACGGTTAATAAATTATGCCATGGTTTGGGATGTTTCATTACTTCGGTAATGAATGTAATTTTTTGAATGTGTCTTGAGTAAATTATTGTGCCGATTATTTTCGTAAGATTTACGTCAAGTGATGCAATTATGAGTATGTCCCTTAGTTCAATTTAATTCTGTTATGGACACATTTATTTACCTCTTAAATTTTCAAAATATATAATGTAGCTTTCAACTTATCGTGAGACATCATAAAGAACTAAAATAATTTTTCATCTTTCACCAGCTCGGGATAGAATATGTAAAATTTCCCTTTTATCATTATCGTTCTGTTTAGAAGAGAAGAGAAGAGAATTTGGACTTTCTTCGACTCTTCGCCTACTTTTCTTCAACTATTAAAAATGAATCCAATGCGATTGCTTCTTTACCTAAATGAAGCAAACGCGCACAGTATAAGACTCCGAAGCGAAGTGACCGAAAGTGTCCGCCCCGTTTTGTTCGTCCGTCCGTTCGTTCGTTCGTTCGTTCGTTTGCTCGTTCGTTTGCTCGTTCGTTCGTTCGTTCGTTCGTTCGTTTGCTCGTTCGTTTGCTCGTTCGCTCGTTCGTTCGTGCCGTACCGATCTAGGGGGCGCGTAGCATACGATGAAAATCCAGTGTCTGTTTTTACTTCTACAATTGCATAGAATATGGGCTGTTTGGTAACAAATATGTTCAAGATTAGCATATGAGCTATTTTCATACTTAACATGAGGTCATTGGACTAAATGCCATGAATCCAATTCTTTGCAGGTATGCAAATATAGCCGTAAAGATTTGCCAGAGAAGTTTCTCCGGTTTCACAGAAGTTCCTGAAGCATGCTTCGTGGAATGATTTGGTTCTCGGACGCTTTCACATTTTACGACACTTCTGTTACAAAAAATATTTTGCCAAATGTATCTGGTGGTCGCGCACCTTTAAATACGATGGGTCTCTCCAGGCAAGTAATCTGTCATTCCTCTGTCCCCGCAATCAGTCACAAAATGACAGTGGGAAATTAATACACGATGTGACAGGGAAACCACAGAAAATCTGCACATCTCCATGTGTGCCAAGGTATTAGGTTACTAAAAATTGAGGGAATTCCGTTCCGTGAAGAATGAAGAGAAACGTCAATCCATTTATTGTGACGTGTTGTCGCAGTCGCGGTGTTCGTGTTTTAAATGTTTTGAAGACCATTCAATATACGATGACATATTTGAAAGAGACGTATGTATGTGTTGATGTCGCTACCGTGTATAGCTCGTTTTCGAAGATAAATGTATTGTTTGATGGACGACCAGAAACATATAATCCAATAGAAGGGAATTTTGAAATGGAAGCCAAGTCATATGCTGTTGTCCATGTGGATTACGTATCACCAACAAAAATCATACCTGACACCGCTTGATCATATCTGACTGTAAAGTGCGCGAATGAGAGAAAATATTATCTTTATATAGTAATAAAGTTATGTGTCCGTCCCTCCGCCCGTCCGTTTATCCGTCTGTCCGCCCGCCCGCCCACCCGTCCGTTCGTCCGTCTGTCCGCCCGCCCACCCGTCCGTTCGTCCGTCTGTCCGCCCGCCCACCCGTCCGTTCGTCCGTCTGTCCGCCCGCCCACCCGTCCGTTCGTCCGTCTGTCCGCCCGCCCATCCGTCCGTTCGTCCGTCTGTCCGCCCGTCCGTTCGTCCGTCTGTCCGCCCGTCCGCCCGTCCGTTCGTCCGTCTGTCCGCCCGTCCGTTCGTCCGTCTGTCCGCCCGTCCGCCCGTCCGTTCGTCCGTCTGTCCGTCCGTTCGTCCGTTCGTCCGTCTGTCCGCCCGTCCGTTCGTCCGCCCGTCCGTTCGTCCGCCTGTCCGCCCGTCCGTTCGTCCGCCTGTCCGCCCGTCCGTTCGTCCGCCTGTCCGCCCGTCCGTTCGTCCGCCTGTCCGCCCGTCCGTTCGTCCGCCTGTCCGCCCGTCCGTTCGTCCGTCTGTCCGCCCGTCCGTTCGTCCGTCTGTTCGTTCGTTCTTTCGTTAGTCACACATGAATAAACTACTTCCTGTCCATCAATTCAAACAATTGATTTGCCTTTCCACGCGATTAGGTCTTCTAATGTGGAACACTACACTCTGTTTCCGACGTGTATATGAATTGTTACGACTTGTCATTTTCTTTGCTCGAAAAGGAAGAAGTGGCGGACAACTATATGTTTAATATTTATTTTTCTACAACTGCATAAAAAAAGGCTTCTTCTGCGCAGCGTTAGCCGTACGTGAAGTTCGTCCCTTTTTATTATCCATTTAATTTTTTTTCTGCGCAGACTTCTATCTTGTTAACGTGAAAAAAGTTTGTTTTTTTTTTTTGCATGGTTTTAGAATACTCCTCGAATCATGGCTCTATGTAATGGATGTCTATATTGTCCGGGGTATGGGGCTTTTTTCCCAATACAAATTTACAATGCCTTTTATACTATATTTTTATGCTGTCGTAGAAAAAATTCGTTTTTCGTGTGTGAAGTTGGCGTTTCTTTCACGGTCGAGATCAAACCTACGATCTTGACAAGAAATCGCAACCTCGACTGTGAAAGAAATGGAAACGTTATACATTTAATACGAAAAGTATTATGAACTTGCAAACCCCAGATAAAACTCAACATAAAAATAGCATGTGGAGGTGACGTGCTAGGTAGTTACTAATATATTTCAACTATTAAGTGGAATACACCTTCACATAAATGTCTGTATGTCCTAAGCTTTGGAGATTTCATATTTAATTAGATAATATTGTGTGAAGAAAAATAAACAATGCTCTGATTTCGCCGAAGTGGTTTGCATGCTTTAGAAAAGTGACCTAGCATGGCAATTAATGTAAATGGAACGCATTATAAGCGAATTCCGAACAGAGAATTGGGTTACGTCGCAACGGTTGATTAAACATGTCATTTTGGAGTA
This sequence comes from Gryllus longicercus, assembly GCA_038098605.1. Classification (NCBI taxonomy): domain Eukaryota; kingdom Metazoa; phylum Arthropoda; class Insecta; order Orthoptera; family Gryllidae; genus Gryllus; species Gryllus longicercus. The sequence goes on along the minus strand of JAZDUA010000425.1, from coordinate 333,581 downwards.
GCCTTGCCTCCAGATACTGCTTTTGAGTCTGCACGCCTTTCAGCTGAAGTTGGGTAAGAAACTTTCAGAAGCATGAACCATTCGATCTACATTCAAAAAGTGTTCATTAATGTAGAGTTGCTACAAAAGCAATGTTAATATTTTGCCTCTTTCTCATTGTTCTCTTTAAAGACTTGTTTCTCGACAATGTCCTTTAGTTCTTTATACAAGTATTTTGAGAAATTAGTAGTTTTAGATTACAAGGGCGCTGATAACATTATTTATCCGCATCATTGTCATCATTTAAACAGATTTTTTTTGGTTTTTGGACAGCAGATGTTCCTGACAGCACTGATCAGCTAGGAATGACGCTCTGCTAAGAGAACGAACATGGTTCTTTATTGGTGTGACGAGACTCAAAAATTGTTTCGTAGTCGCTACGATATGGTAATTCAAATGTTTAATTTTACGTTAGTAGGTACATGATGCTTTTTGAGCGTATTCAACATTGCATTAGGCAGCGAGTAGGAATTTTGCAGTGCCATGTCGTTAAATAGCTGTGACGTAATAAGTTTCAAAAAATTAGTGTGTTTGGAAGAATTAAAAAAAATCCATTCTCTTTATGAGTCTTATGTGTATACTCCTTCCTACGTATTGACTGAAACTTCTTCCAGTAATTGAATTAAAAATGGCTTCTCAGCTCTGCCACTATTTCTTGAGAATACGTATTACCTACCAATAAACAATTGCTAATGGAATACGTTTTCTTGGATCTAATCACTGTTTACAAAGCTCTTCTCCGCCTCAGGTCTAGGGAATGATTTTTTTAAAATTTCATTTATTTCCTGTTTGAAAAATCTTTTTCAGGTAGTTTTACAATTTATTTTCACTAGCGCGAGAAGTCAGTCGACAGAAAACATGCGAACGGAATCTTACAATAATTATATATTTATATTTAATATTATATTTTAATATGAATGTTTAGATATTATTTTAAATTTCGGAAAGGATTTTTAGGAATTGTAATAAAAACACTACGTAACAAACTTGAACTTTTGTATGTCCTTGGCCATTAATTATGTTTTCCTGTTTCTCCACGTGTAGAAAGTCCAGAAAATCGGCTAGGGCTGAAAAACGTTTGCTTAAGTGGGCAGAATATCAATGTGTGGAATTGGCGTATTGTCGCATTACAGCTCTGTGATTATGCTATAAATTTCCATGCTGTGATATACTACTTCCTCTCCGTAAGTACTATAATGGTATCAAGAACCTGAAAATATATTTTGCTGCCTGTGGTGAATATCCCAAGTAAAGAGCGAAAATTTCAATGTATAAGCATAACAAAGAATGTGTTCGGTCTACAAGGCATCAGTTGGAGATTGGGATAAAACCTTATTTCACTTGTGATGCTGTGTGTCACTATGAACATGTTTTACCATGTCCATATATAGAGATATGTGAAGTGTAAAAACTCATTTATGTGAGCACAAAAGCAAACTTCGTAAATATAGGTATTGTGGTGAGTTATCGTTGGCATTTCCAATGAAATAATTATATGCGTCGTCATTGCCAATTAATTTATTAAAAAAGTCGTTTTTGTGGCTTCCATACAGCAGAAAACTGATGATGATGGCTAAGTCATCGAAAGCTGCTTTTTTAATAAATAATATTGTTTGCAATGACGACGCATATAATTATTTCGTTCAAACTTCGTAAAGTACATTATCGCAGTGGATGGGACATACGACAGAAGGAAATAGTATTCACTTGCTAAGGATAAAAAGTAAGGTACGTAGTGTAATCAGAGGTGGATTTGTTCGTGTACAGATGATCCACTTGGTAATACCTCCGTCAGCTAGGTGTCCTTGACGAAATTTAGTTTAGTTTCGTAAATTCCTGACTCGATACGTTACATACGTTAACATTTGTTAATTTTAAAGGTCATAGGTTATTTTCACATTCTTGTTCATTATGTCAATATTATAAAGACTCCGTAATTTGTGCACCCTAAGAACTCCTTGAAATATTAATCCGCCTCTGATACGTCTTGGGATAGAGAATTTGAAACTTGGAAAAGTTCATCGCCCTTTCACCACGTGCATGCTCGGCCTCCGGGTTGCGCCACCTGTGCCTGGTCGCGAAAGGGCCTGGGGGGGGGGGGGGGGGGGGGGAAGAGGCGGGCACGAGGGCACAAAGAGGCCCCAGCCGCGAGCTCGTGGGCGCGGGGCGCAGCTGGGCCTCTGGCGGCGCGGCGCCGGCGGAAGGGAGAGTTCTTGCGGTGACCGCGTGGCGCGTGCCGGTGCGCCTAGACACGCACGCGTGGTCGCGCCCTCAGGGCCCGGTGGTTCACTTTCCATGAAAAGTGCGTCGCGTGGGTTGATTAGTGTGGTCAACTTCCCTCAGTCCCACATTGTCAGGGATGGCATCCTGTCTTTCAATTATAAATAACGTCCCTTTCAATTCACTTCAACAAATAATTATAACTATTTTTTAACAACGCAGCTGAGTGTATCAAATCCATAATACGTAGTTTGTTCTTCTCCTTTTCTTCCTCTTATTTATTCTCCTTGTTTTGGCTTTCAAGGAGTTTTGTTACAGCAGTTTTTGATGTTTCGTTTTGTTTAGGTCAGTGCATTTAAAAGCAGTTGAATCCTATTGGTTTAAAATTAATGGGGGTGGGTATATCGAGGATATGATAAGAAGAACAGTAAATAGGTGAATGAGTAAATAAATGTTAATGAACAAATCAACAAAGAGGTAGTCGTCAGTGACAAATATTGAGGACGCCTTCGCGTCTTTAATATAGGAAACTGGGATTGGGGAATCAATAGGGATGAAGTAAATTCCTTGAATTCATACAGTTGCGCCATAATATATTCAGACCTAATAAAATTAGCCTACAGGGATTAGTCAAAAGTTTAAATTAAAGACAAATTAAATTATTGACAAATTAAAAGTTCTAGAAATACTGTACCTGAGAGGTAAGTGATGAAATATTTGTAAGACATCATCATTTACATACTTTTTTAAACTCTTGAATTTCTGAAGAGTGTCGGAAGTTATGAAGGACAAAAATCGTATCTTCCGTGCACTATTAAAATATTAGGTAATTAGTGTGCTGTTAAATATAAAACATCGAGATTTGGCGCTACAAATTCAAATTTTGATTCACAACCTCACGTCTTCGCCACTAGGAAGAGCTCTCATATCCTAAAAAAATATAACGGTTATAGACGAAATATGTATAATATTTTAAAACAATACGTAATTGAATAAACAAATGATGCTCTTAGGTCGAGTTTGGTAAACAATCGCGTATTGTAATATGATATTACGATACGAATATCGTACGATTCATCCACTTGGTAATAATTTTACGTATAGTACATTTAACTTTTCATAGTGGGAAACGAGTAAGTCTGGTGTTGATAATTAATAGAGGGCCATTGATTATTAGAAAATTTGTATTAAAAAAAGATTACCCTTGCACTGCAGAAACACATGTTTCAGGTTTCCAGGAGGCTAGGACTCCTGTCTCTGGCCTCACGGGGTTCTTTTCTCCACTTCCAGGGCTCTCTGTAGATGAACGAGTTATGGAAGATATATGATGTTATATTGTGTTGTAAAAATTGTGTTGTGTTGATGTTGGTGTCAAAATTGATGTTATATTGTGTTAAAAAAGGTGTTGTTTATATGATGTTATATTGTGTTATCACAAAACTGAACGCAGTTTCATAAATTTTGACGTCATATGATCAGAGTTCATAATCTGGAGTTGAATCCTCGGTCGTCTGTTCTTAGGATGGATGGGTGATGATGGTACACTATGACTTGCACGATGATGCGGCAACGGTGGGACAAGAGGCAGGGGAAGTGGGAGAAACGTGCTTTTTCCCCACCGCAGATTCCACATAGGTCGACCGGACGCAGGTACCGAAAGGCGGCGAAGGTCGTAGGTCTGACCACTTCGTCACGGGTCGCTCCTTCATCCAAAGAAGTATCGCAACGCTTAATCGCACACCGCGCGTTAGCGGTCGCGTCTGGCAGCTGGCGCCCCTGCCGGCGGATCGCGCAGACGTTGGCGGTGGCGTCGCGACGCCGCTAAATGTCAGCAGACGCGGAGGAGCCTGGAGGAGGGGAGGGGGAGCAGGAAAAGTTGTCTGCAAACGGGAATGTCTCAGAGCGGGGGCTGGGGGAATTACTTGTCATAGTTCACTAGGTTGGAAGTGGCGCCGACCGTACTTATGAACAAGCTCTGAGAAATCGGTCGAAAGTTTAAAAGAGGGAAAGGAGTTGTGGGTGAGTTGTTTACTTCAAGTTGAAACGCCAATTGCAAAATTAGGTCTGTACGGAGTAACTTCTCTCCCCTCTTTGTCGTAGTTCGTTACATCTGTTTTGTTAACTTAGCATTCCCCGAAGAAGGCAAATACAATGCGTGGGTGAGGGGGATTAAAATTAATCGATAAATGAATAAAGATTCGCGAATTCAGAAAGAATTGTCATATGTTATTTATTATCAAAATAGATGTTGGGTGGTTTGATTTTTGGTTCTTTGTAAATAAATGACAGTGACACTATGCAAATGTGTACGTGACGCGGAAATTCTAGGTCTGTCTATTATTTGCTAATTAATGCATCGTTACTCCTTTATCCACTGAACCGGAAGATCTTTATTTTGGGGAGAATCGAGAAGCTGTGTCACGGTTCTCGCATGAGGCTTACTGGATCGACCGAAAACGATACACTTCTGTGATAGCAGGCCCAAACAGTAATTGCAACGGAGTAGATGAAAAAGACCCTCTTGACCAAATAGCCCCTAATTGAGGTAGTGGATCAGCATCGTCCTTAGTATGTGTAAGGAAACTATAGAAAATTCCGATAATGACAAAAGCTCGTAGAAGTTTCCCCTGAACAATTGGTACGTTCGACCCAATCGACATCGATAAATGCCTTTGTAGAATTGGTTGGTGAACAAAATCAGCCTCACACAGGGCAATCACCACCCCACCAGCAATATCTCATGTTCGAACAAATTTTGTGTTTTCAAGGGCGTCAAATGTTATGGTCATTATTTCTTTGTCAAATGCTATGGTGCAATAATTGTTTTATCCGAGAAGGAGGAAGTATTCCTTCCTACGCTTGTGGGGGATTTTACCCTTTAGCTACCTCCTCCACTGGGACAGCGTCTCAGCCGGGATATCTCTGAGCTCCTTGTAGTGAAGTGCATTCCACAAATTATTTCTGGTCGCCAGATTCGTTACTGTCACTTGCAGAATATTGCTACAGAGGAACTGACGTTAGAAACTGTCTAATGTTCATAAATAAATATTGTGCTTGCTTCACTTACAAACGCACTCTTACCGGCCGATTAGTAATGAGATGAGAACAACTCTAGGCCGTACACCAACAAGAGGACATCAGAATGGCTGTTCAGGTCGACATACGTGGAACACTGGACGTCATAAATTAAGGTTGATAGCTATTTCGTGGAATTGCTGCACATAAATCTGTTACTATAAATTGATAAAAAGGGAAAGCATAATTGAAAAAGGCACAACAAATTTATAAAGGTGAAAAGCTTAGGTACCTACTTCGGAGTTAACCCCCTGGTAGAACAAATCATTGGTGTGGTACCTCACGCAGGGTTTAGGATTGTTACTATAAATTTCAATATCCTTCGAAGCAAACGCACATGGATGCTGATGGAATATCGTGATGACGTAGCCTATACACATTTAAATATTCTACATTTGTTCAAACGTCTTTCTTTTGTATACACTCCACTATTTTCCTTGTTAATAATTTTCAATGGCTGCGTAAAAATATGAAACAAATGTTTATCCTGTTTTTATTTGTTAAATAGTAAATTTCCAGCTCCAACACTGCAGCGAGGATCATAACAAATTAGCGTTGAAAAAGTTCAATATTGGTACACCAAATATTGGCCCTGAGAGAGAATAATCTCATATTACAATTTTCAATTCGACATTTTGATTCATTGCTGGTAGTATTTGCAATAAATACAAACTTAATGTAATGGCAGTTCATTGTGTTGTGGTACTTTGACATTAAAACGATACAAATTCGAATTCACACTGCATTTAATTATTCCGAAAAGAAACCAGGAAGGACCCCACCAATGACTGTTATTATAAAGAGCATATGCTCTCAGTAATTAGTTAATTTGTGAAATGTTGCCTGTGATAACGTGTACGGAATAACTAAGGGAAGCAAGGGATAGAAGACAGGTTACACATACTGTAGCCACGAATTCAGGCAGAACGGCAGGCAGAATGGCTGTAAGTGAGACTGGTAGGCAGTTTGGGAGGTTGGCGAACGAGGAGGAGACATTTAATAAATTTTCATTCATTCGATTAGTTAATTAGTATTTTAGTTGAATGGATCAATTAGTCATTAATACATTAATCCAATTTTCTTTCCTGTATTATAGTTTTTTAAATTTATTTCTTCTTTATTGATTATTTCCAGAGCAGCAGAATACAAGACCTGCCTGGGCGGCGAAATCTAGCAGCGCAGTTACGCCACTGCAAGCAAGCCTAGAAAGCTGGTGGCCGTGTCTACGGAAATCCGACGTAAGTGCTGCCGCAGGGAGCTGTCACATACCGGATGTGCGTGAGTCAGTCGGCTACCGGAACCCGACATCGCCGCCAAATTTCCTGACGCACGTCCACCTCGATTCGGAGAAACCGTCTTGGGGACACGGGATCCTTACAAGAAGCCTCTTGGAGATTGCTTACATGGTTGGCCACTACCCCTCGCAACAGGTGAATACACGCCAGAGATAATTACAGTATAAAATGTTAATATGTTATTAAAAACGAAATTTCAAGATATTCAATATTACACTAACACATGGGAATCCTTTAATTGGAGTTCTTTCCCATATGGATTCAGCGTGTAAACCGTAGTTTTTCGTTAATCCCATTTCTACAATCCAACTGGAAACTCAATATATTTTTGTTTATTTAGTATTATTTTATAAACAATAGTGTACTTTAAAATGATTAGCAATTTAAAATATAGTAACAATATAAAATGTAGTAACACATTCCACTGAAAAATATTACATGGCTATTATGATTTAATTTACTTATTTACGTCAAAAACTGTTAATAACTGTGTGTGACGTGCTATGGGGAGAAGTTAAATTGAAGTTACATTTATGATGAAAGTAAATGAGCAAAAGTTACTCAAAATTCAAATATTTTTCAAGCTGTAGTAGAGCACAGAGCTCGTTTTAGTCAGATTACTTCATTCCGTAAAGTATGTTCCTAATATTACCTTCTCACCTTACTGAATTAAACTCCTACTACGCCAACGGTTTCGAAACTTTATTGTTCTCTCCTCAGGGCTATGGGACACATAATTACACTGTTAATACATAGATCAAAATAAATAAACAATACAACCATATACTGTGTTGTTGTACGTAAAAAAAGGACCATAATTGAAAATGAAAAGAATTTACGCTAGACAATGCCATGAAACCCATCTTACTGCGATTGAACATACGAGAAGAGCTGTATTCTCAGAAGGGCATTACATAAAACTGAAGCAGTACATTATATTAAGGACACTTGAAACCACAACTCGACCACTCTCTTGCTGAATGTTTAAGTCAGTACGGTTAGTACCTTCAATTACGAACACGCCTCAGACTGATGGAGTCATTGTTTAATTGACTGTACCATGAATTGGTTTCATTACTACAATGAGCTAGCGTATATAGTTGTGCAATTATTGTTATAATAGATTTGCATTAGTGTACCTATTTGTATGGTCAAAATATTTAAAATATGGTGTCTCCGAGAAGGCACTGTATGTGCGGAATAATTATTGTACGTTTTGTATCTTATTTTATTAGAATGTAGGGAAAACATTTTTGTGCTACGTGAATACCTAATACTTGTTTTTAATAAGTATATTAATTTTAATAAGTATAAGAGTTAGTTGTATTTAACATAATGCAAAAACATGACTTTCGCGTTTCTTTTATTATGTATAATTGTAAAATGTCTGCCAATATACTGGTGACAAAATTAATTTATTTTCTCAACAAAAAGAAAGACTAATTGTTTTCATGAATCGAAGATATTTGTCAATTAGTGTAATGATCAATCGATATGACAATCTAATTATGAATATTAATGACAAGTTATAATTTAGCTTACTTATCAAAGGGTTTGACAAAAATGTTCATGCCACTAATTAACCTAAAGATGTGCATAATTAAATGATATCTTATGTTTTGTATGTAATGGAAAGAAATGTGGTAAAGATCACTGAAAGAAAATTCCTTAAGTGGTCTCGAGCCTGAACCCTGCGTCATCTAGAGCATAACGAGCTACCGACGAAACGAGGCCCTGGACATAATTTACAGTCTGGCTGAAATGATTGAATAAGTAACTTGTATACGGACGTAGGAGAGTTGACGGAAGTAGTTGTTGGTCCAGTCCCTTTTCGTGAAGAACCGTCGTGTCTTCGCCCTGTCCTCTACCGCTATGTTCGCCCCCGCCGCGCCGCGCCGCGCCGCCGCCAAAACGAGGCGAGACGAATCGCTTTCCCGGGCGCGCGGAGACGGCCTCCGAAGGTCGTGCCCTCCCCTCCCCTCCCCTCCCCTCCCCCACCTCTCCCTCCACGTCTGAACAACGGCGCCCCGCCCCCGCGGTCGACAACCTGTGCCAGGAGGCAGCGGCGGCGGCGGCGAGACGTGGCGTCTGTGGACGCGCTCCCTTCCCCTCCCTCCCTTCCACACCTCGCCGCCGCCTGCACTGGTTGAGTTGGGCGCCCGCAGCATTTCCGTTGACTGCGCACCGACCCTGACCGGGTGGTCCTAAGGTTCGATTCCAGCCGGTGGCAGATTTTCGACACGAGCTACAAAACTAGGTCGAACTCAGCCGCGGTCTGGAGGAGAATTCTAGCGGCCGGCTGCTCTGATCGGTTGTTTTCCTTGTTCTCTCCGACCAATGTCAGGCGAATGCCGGAACAGTATTTTAAGAAATGGAAAGAACCCACGCCCCATCTTTACTTCCTCTTCCTTGCTCTATCCTCTCCTCGTACTTACCTAAACGCTTACCTGCCCTATACCACCTGACTCGCTGGGAATCCAGTTGGGCGCTTTGAGCTTGTGCCGGCTGGGGCGGTGCCAGAGATAGATGACAGAAATACCAGGAGGGGGAAACCTTGCAAGCTAATGTTTAATTGTTTCAACCAGCGCGTGAAAAAACCGCCCCCTCCATGGATAAACATGCACTACACAGTTTTCAAAGCTTTTCTTCTCAGTGTGCGAAGTTTTAGAAACAAATTAGAACAAGATATTAAATGAGTATGTGCTGTGTAGTGCGGTGAAGTGCTGGTCAGTGTAATTCAAAGCAAAAAAGTGAAGTGAAGTGAAGTGAAGTGAAGTGCGGTGAACGTGATCAATGCACTTTTCAATGCTGCTTTTCGTCTTGTACTGTATTGTACGGTATTATTATTATTATTATTATTATTATTATTATTATTATTATTATTATTGTTATTGTTATTATTATCATTCTTAGTATTATTATTATTATTAATGTAAGTGTTGTAATTTTTGCAATTATTGTCATTAACTGCCACCGGGTTATACCCAATTGCAGTTCTAATAAATGTATGTATTACACTTACGAGTGAAATGGCATGAACAGTTGACGCGCCCGAAAACGTCAATCAGTTAATCGAACGCCGTCTGTTACTGAAAGGCAGACAAGCGAGAAGGAATTTCAATTCATATTAATCTAATTTTGGCGATGCTGCAGATTCACAGCTCAGCAGCTGCCTCCTGGCTTAGCCTTTTCTCGCCTTCGTTCGGGCGAGTGTCGCTTTTGTCTGGACGAGTGTGGGTTTTACCGTTCGGGTTGAAGCCCCGTCTTGCGTGTTAATGTGAGCAGGCAAAACCGCCATGCGTTTTATTCGTGTTTCGTTTAAGTGTTTTGCATTCTTTGACAATGCTTTCTAGGACCTGTTTCCTGCAAACCAGCCGAGGAATGATAACTTTGTTCATTTGTAGACTCGGTCCAGGTACTTCATAAGCACTGCCAAAGTTGTAGCTATAAGAAATGATATTGAATGTTGATTTTATTGTTTTAAATTGCGAAATATAAAAAGACATTGTATGTATGGATTGAGCAACATGAAATCGGTAAATTAGAAGAATCACTTTGCTTTGTTAATCTTATATTGTTTATTAATCAATGAATCCCTTGACATGATCTTAACCTGAACCTAGGAAACTCTGGCTTAACACTCAAAAGTGTGTATATAATTGCTCGAATTAAACTCTCATGTTTGTAAAATGAGAAATAATCAGACGAATCTAAGGAATGTGCAAGAAAAACGTTCACACAGATAGAAATGATATTTTGTCCAATAACACAAACCTCTGTTAATATAACCAAACTTTTCTCGTGAGAACTGGGATAGTTTTGTTTTCATATGCACTTTAATAAGAGAGTGCAAATCAGTGAGCATGATATTCCTAAGCAGTAAAAATGTCTGAATATCCCGAAGCAATTTTTGTGCTCAATGTTAATGTTGTAGTACTTCTAGTCTTTCATATATCTTGGATATTTTTTAAGTAAAATAAATTGTACTTGACTGATGTGCATATGATCACATGCAAGAGATCGTGCTGAAAGAGATTGAATTTAATGTTCAAAATAATTTCCAACAGAAGGTAGATTTTCCGGGCTGGTAGGCCGTGGTCCAATTGGCATTGTTGGGCAAAACGTTTCGTCCACGTATGCGGTGGACATCTTCAGTGGCGGCAGGGTCGCGGGCGCAGCCCGGAAAATCTTCCTTCTATTGACTCCGGCAGTGAAAGCCTACGAAACTATATAATTTCCAACAGATCTTATCGATTAAATTGTGTTTAATATTTCGAAAATGTGAGCATTTAGCATTTTATCAAACTTGAACACAAAGTTTTTACGAGTTTTTATCTTCCATCTCATGACAAAAATATTACATCGGAGACATTTTATTTCACCCTCCTTTTGCCATGAATGGCCATGAAATATTTTTTCCGCCCTAACTTCCTTCAATAAAAAAACAAAGTTGCAGTTACCAGAAATTTGGTCGCGTCTCTCATATTCAATCGTCGTAGGAAAAAGGTCCCACTGGCTTGTTTGATTGGTGCAGTCTGTGTATCGCCGTTCATGAGGTGGGCTTAGGGCGTTAACACCGTTGGGCCAAGCGTCAATCAAATTTATACTTTTTGTTGCACGATATTTCTTTATCTCGTCGAAAGATATGTAAATGACATCATAGAATATTCGTAAATTCCAAATAGAGGAGAACGTAAATGAAATTAAGTAATATATTGATGGAAGCGTTTTACGCACGAAGTATGCTAGCTGTGAAGTGAACATTGAAAACAAAACTAAATTACGTTTGAAAAGCACGGTTTTCGTTCGTTTTGTACTAAGGTGCAATCAATACAAACAAATATTTAAAAGAACGTTTATTGTCATCGATTGACAGAAAAGTGTAGATGAAACGTTATGTTATTAAATTTTCTCGTCTCATTTAACTGTGACATAAACTGCATAAATAAACTTGCATGTGAAAATATAAATATTTTTTTTGTATTTTTTAACATTCTTACATATTAAAATAAAAAGGATTCTGATGCCTCAATTATTCTTTGATTAATCAAATTACCATACTTACAACTAATTCAATCTAATGAGATGGCACTTTCTCCTATGTAGTTTGTAAAGTGTTGTCTCATTAACTCGTTTGATCTTTTCACGAGTCCGTGAAAGTTATTATAATTATCTTTACACGGCATTGAGTTCGTGTCAATAATACTCGTTGATTACGAATGAAGGCGAAATCATAGGGCTCTTCGTAAGATAGAACACATCATTAATTATCGTTGCAATGTAAATTGAAGCAGCTACTTTGGGATACTATGTTAACTGACACGACACAAAGTTGGGACTTAAAAGGTGCTTACCTTCAATAAAATGTTCTGAATGGAGTGTTAACAAATACCAATGCATTCTTTATGTTTTGCCGAAATTATCGATAATAAAAAGGTTCAACTTCCACAACTCATAAACATTTCTTAGATCTTTATACCATTTCGTAAATTCCAGTGTCTGAAATGAAATTGTGAAATGTTAACATGGTTAGCACGTTTTCTAATTAAGAGCGTTTTCCAAAAGAAACAGTTTTGTGTGATTGTTTCCACTCTTCGCGACACTTGACTAAGGATATAGTCATGAAATGAATCAATATGAATTGCAAAGTATACACAGTTAATTGGCTCTTATATTGAAATGCATCATCACATTCCAAGAAAATCAATGACTTGACCTTTCCCATTGGATAAGGAAACCCAGTTTAAGCGTCACTGAAAGGTTAGCGAATGAGGCCAACATGCTGTTACCATCGTCATTCCACCACCACTGGTTTCCCGGAAAGACAAGTTGTTACAGACCTACGACAGGTAATTAGGCGAGCGTCGCTAGTCACAAGTATGTCTTAGAGTGACAACCCGCGGTTTAATCATTGGCGTTCATTTAATCATGCACGTTTGTAGACCATGACCTCACTTCTCCTGCCGGAGAAAGTGTTCAGACGGCGGAACACTGCCCTTTTCACTTCGCCCATCTTTAATCGTTCACTCGCATTCTTTGGGCCCTCTTTTGCGTGTGGAAGTTTGAATGTTACTTATTGCCTATGAAACACGCAGAGAGATTGTCAATGAATTACATTGCTTCCGAAACTAATAAGGCGCTATCCAACAATGCATGGTGTGCATGGTAAATAGTAATAGTGACTCTTGTCAAGGTTGTTTGTAAACTTGTAAAGTTTTCATTCTCGAATCCAGCAAATGAAACACCAACAAGAGAAGGTTAAATCGCATACGTTTCGTCTACTGATACCCTCTGTGCTACAAAAATATAAAAGGTAATTTGGTATGGAAAAAATCAGTATTTTGTTGCATTGTTAGGGTAAATGAGCGTTATGTTTCTATAAATACGTATCTAATAACTAAAAACATCTAGGTCTAATTTTCCAACGAGTCTAACATGCATAGTTCTTGAGAATAGTGACGTTATTTTGTTTCACTACCGCTCACCCACTTTCTCTGGTTTGGAGCGTATGGAAGGCTGTGTTGGAAAGTGGGAACTGCCAAAAGCTACGCAACAGGACCTTCTTTCCAGGTGAAGGACGGCAGCTGCGGGGAGTAAACTCCATTAACTCCGAGCGAGGTTAACGAGATGTTCGGGCGATTCCATATTTCAGTATAATACTCACGTAGTCCAACTCGGGCGTCTGTGGGCGCAGTGATACATGAGGCTTGTGATTTGTTCAGAGTGTTCTTTTACGGAAAGGTTTCGTGAAATTCACTTGGTTGTTTCGAGCACCCAAATGTTCTTGTTACCAACAGAATGCCCGAAGAAACTTATCAAACATACCCAGATGTTGGAAGGTTTAGTTAAAGTTTTGTTTGTCCTTGAAGGTTTCACGAAACGGTTAACTAGTTATGGATTGTTTATAACTAAGGGCAAGGGATGAGATATTCGAATCCCTGAATTCTGGATTTTCGGCAATTGCAATAAAAAATGTAGACATAATTCTTTACTACGAAAATTAATGTGGATTGCACTAAAAAAATCGGCATTTCGGCATATGAGTTCATTTCATTCGCAATTCTGTCTCTTCTAATTGCTAGAGGGAACTGAATTATTTTCTTTTGAAACATCGAATGTCATAATTTAAAACACTACTCTTGTTTCCGTCTTCGAAGTCGTGTAATCGCCTGCATTGAGTGAGACATGTATTGCGTGAAGAGAAACGTTCGACTTGCAAAGGGCTCGAACGCTTTATTGAAGTGTAGGATGCGGTTTTTCGTCGCAAAACGTCGCCACTTTGACACTAGATAGGTCGTTTAGTTTTATTTGTTATCGGCTTGTACGATTGTCAGGTGGACACTAAATTGCCTTCGGATATACGAGGAGGGAATTTTGTTATCCGATATCATTTTGAGATAAAGAAATATGAAAATCATCGCTTTGAAATTATGGAAATAGATTACACTGGCAAGATAAGTTAGAGATGTATGTAACACTGCTTTATGATACAATGTATTGTCTATATTAAAATGTCGAAAATTTGTCGCCGCATGATGAGGTATGAAGAAGGTGGGTGGGACACTTTTGGCGACCCGATTAAGAGGCGGAAGTATGCAACAATTAGTGTCGCGCAGATGATGCTAAGTGCGACGTTCGCCGTTTTCTCGGGGTCTACACTTTGGTTCTCCCTTCGTAGAGCAAAGTGGCGCTCTCCGATCGAATGTATCGAAAATTTTCCACCGTGGGACCCGTCATCATCTTTGGCTGCTGGGAATACGCGTTCGACTTCGCAAGAACACAATGTTACTCACGCCGTTTCTTATCGCGAAGTAGCAGACTTTGATGTCCGTAGGCAATTTTGAATCCCTCGTATAGTTCAGGAAGCAGGGGAAGTCCTCTTTCCCTCTGTCGGCTTTTTCTTTCGGGCAGTCGCCTCCATTTCGGTGTGCATGTTTTCACAACTTCAAGCCCCATCGTTTAGCCCCTATTCGAAACACGGGTGGAAAAAATTGAAGGGACTCCGGAAGAGATTACTCGAATACTCGTCTGGTAGATTTATATTTATTTAGTAAAATTCAACAAAAACAGTAAAAGTTATATGTGACGTATGAGCGAGAATATCTGCGCACGGTCGTGAGTTCCAGAATCCCTTCCCAGTATTTTAGCACATTAGTATAATAGTTAGACCAACATTTTCATTTCAACTATAAATAGTTGAAAGATGAGTGGAAGCTTTTTTAAGAAAACAAACAATATAAATAAAAATAAAATTGAAAAAAGCGCAAGATTAGCAACATTTGAAAAACTAGAGATTTTTCGTTCCCAACTTATAGAAAACTAATTTTCCACGGTAAACGAACTGCAGATTTGATTTTTCTGCACTGCTAAAAAAAATAGTAACTCGCCCTCTGCTCTACTCCTACGGCTACAACGGCCTGTGAGCTGAGAGGGGGGATGTTGGTCTACAGGTAAACGTCCTCTGCACAAATATCGTGGAAATGTTGTGGAATTTAGAAACATATCTTCTAACATAGGGTGTAGACAGAATCCATGTTTTGTGCGTCCATGATACGGAAAAATCAAATGAGGGCGTATGGGAGCGGTGGCAGCTTGAGGGCGTATGGGAGCGGTGGCAGCTTGAGGGCGTATGGGAGCGGTGGCAGCTTGAGGGCGTATGGGAGCGGTGGCTGCTCGAGGGCGTGTGGGAGCGGTGGCAGCTCGAGGGCGTGTGGGAGCGGTGGCAGCTCGAGGGCGTGTGGGAGCGGTGGCAGCTCGAGGGCGTGTGGGAGCGGTGGCAGCTCGAGGGCGTGTGGGAGCGGTGGCAGCTCGAGGGCGTATGGGAGTGGTGGCAGCTTGAGAGCGTATGGGAGTGGTGGCAGCTTGAGGGCGTATGGGAGCGGTGGCAGCTTGAGGGCGTATGGGAGCGGTGGCAGCTCGAGGGCGTGTGGGAGCGGTGGCAGCTCGAGTGCGTGTGGGAGCGGTGGCTACTCGAGGGCGTGTGGGAGCGGTGACAGCTTGAGGGCGTATGGGAGTGGTGGCAGCTTGAGAGCGTATGGGAGTGGTGACAGCTTGAGAGCGTATGGGAGTGGTGGCAGCTCGAGGGCGTGTGGGAGCGGTGGCAGCTCGAGGGCGTGTGGGAGCGGTGGCAGCTCGAGGGCGTGTGGGAGCGGTGGCAGCTCGAGGGCGTGTGGGAGCGGTGGCAGCTCGAGGGCGTATGGGAGCGGTGGCAGCTCGAGGGCGTATGGGAGCGGTGGCTGCTCGAGGGCGTGTGGGAGCGGTGACAGCTTGAGGGCGTATGGGAGTGGTGGCAGCTTGAGAGCGTATGGGAGTGGTGGCAGCTTGAGGGCGTATGGGAGCGGTGGCAGCTCGAGGGCGTATGGGAGCGGTGGCAGCTCGAGTGCGTGTGGGAGCGGTGGCAGCTCGAGTGCGTGTGGGAGCGGTGGCAGCTCGAGTGCGTGTGGGAGCGGTGGCAGCTCGAGGGCGTATGGGAGCGGTGGCAGCTCGAGGGCGTATGGGAGCGGTGGCAGCTCGAGGGCGTATGGGAGCGGTGGCAGCTTGAGGGCGTATGGGAGTGGTGGCAGCTTGAGGGCGTATGGGAGCGGTGGCAGCTCGAGGGCGTGTGGGAGCGGTGGCAGCTCGAGGGCGTGTGGGAGCGGTGGCAGCTCGAGGGCGTATGGGAGCGGTGGCAGCTTGAGGGCGTATGGGAGCGATGGCAGCTTGAGGGCGTATGGGAGCGGTGGCAGCTTGAGGGCGTATGGGAGCGGTGGCAGCTTAAGGGCGTATGGGAGCGGTGGCAGCTTGAGGGCGTATGGGAGCGGTGGCAGCTTGAGGGCGTATGGGAGCGGTGGCAACTTGAGGGCGTATGGGAGCGGTCCAGCAAAAGGAGAGTTCAACAAAACGTGCGCGTAATGAAGCTACAGTGTAATGCGGGGAATGTATCACCTCATCAGCCATTTCCCCATCTTCGCCATCTTAAAGAGTCCTCGCGGATGTTACATTCCTATAGTTTTAGGATTGAACACTGGGGGCCTTGCTTAATCTTTTGCAGACCTCCTGTGTTGAGAAAACGCACGAGTAAGGTATTGTGACATTTCTGTGCTGTGAGCGTAACTCTACTGCGCGCGCATCTTTCTGGGCCGCTCCTAAAGCAGTTCGAGTTCTGAATATAAAATTACAATATGAGCTTTTTGAAACAAAGTTCTTCAGAATTCGTGAAAGTTTTCATCCTTGTGTTAAGAAATTTTAGTTGGAAACCGAACATATATTTGCACGCATCTAAATTGTCATTACGCTTATTAGAATTCGTGGTACGTGGTCGAAAATGTTCTAATGGAAAAGAAACACAATTAATATTTTTAGAGTATATTTTTAAGTATTATTTTTAATATTCTTTGAGAATTTAGAACTTAAACGTCACGATTAAAACACTCGACTGTAACACGACCGATGCTATTGTTACATATTGCAAAGAATAAGTTGCTACTTCACCAACCAATAGAAGTCGTCGTAGTTGCTCTTCATGATTTAAATCCTTTAAAAGTGGAATGAGTTGAGAATCGGAGAAAAATGAGTGTCATTCCTTCATCTCTTACTTTTGTTTGGTATCTGGAGCAAACAAATTTATTCATCACAACAATGATTTCGAATTTCATTTTTTTTTATTTTAAATACATTTAAATTAGATTGAACTATGCACATTTATGTGTGTTTAGCGAGACATTAAAAAGGTTCAAGTTCTTATTCTTTGAAGACATTTGTTATTCACTAATAAAACCTATGGACTAGACAGATCGTAAACCGATCAGTCAGCTCTAAGATATTATGCGTTTTCTGAGCAGTAGTTCCAAACCTTCCTGACCTCCGATCCAAGTAAGTTTCTAGTGTATTTAAGATAAAGCTCCCCTTACGATGAAAAGCACAAGACAATAGCATAACAATTGTGTATGCCTCGTACGTGAACAAATTCGCGCCTCCTCTGGGTTAATGTGAAGTGAAAATAAGGGAACGGCAAAAATGGATGAGTGGTAGATATGGTGATGTGCACGGCACCGTCCACAAGGTTTCACATGTCCGAAAAATTAGCATAGCGAAGTTTTAAAAATACCACAAATTAATCTCAAAATGGGGGGCTTTTTTGTTGTTAATTTGTTACACAAAAACACTGTCGCACTATATCTGATCCCACTATACACATTCTGATTACTTGATAGCAAGTTAGCCCGACAATTATAAGAAAACAAAGACATAACAGAAAAAAATCAAAGATATTTGCATGTGAAATTGTCGCGCTTTTTTTTCTAATTAGTTGCCTCAAAAGAATATTTGACGCTCTAAAACTATTGCCTTAAGAGGGAAATCTCACCAAATTGTATTAGAGAGCCAGACGATTACAAGTAAACCAAGATATCATACAGATAAATAAAAAGGCACTACATAGGAAAATTGTGAATTAGTTCCCCTCCAAAAAATGTTGCTGTTCAAGTAATGGAATATTATTGTTTATTCATAAATCTAGTAATACACGGGACGCTGAAAGCGGCAGTCTGGCAACAGTGAGAGTCGGAGACACCCAGGAATTGCCTATATCCTCCTCCTACCATCCTATCAGTCGCTAGAAGTTTTAATTTAGGCTAATCTGAGTAATTTTTATCCTAAGGTTGCTCTCCTCGCCCATCAGTCAGTGGGAGTGGAATATCATTGTAATGGGTTGAGTTTACTTTTAAAGAAAATAAGTCACTGGAAAAAGCTAATTAACCTATTATGCTAATGAATCACTCTTCAACTAATACCGGAAAACCGAGCGAAGTGATTCAGTGCTTAGCTTAGCGCTGACTTTGAAATCGGAAGGTCCAGTTTTGATTCCATCGTGGCCGGGATTTTTGTGGTTGCGCTCGGTCCTAAGGCGAATGCTGGGATGGTTAAAAAAATGCCACGATCTCCTCCGACGACCCCACCTGCCACTTGCCACCTCCCACAATCATCCTAGTCCTTTCACCTCTCATTATCACTCTATCACTTCATTCAGAACTCCCTGCAAAAGGCAGGAGACCTTTGCCCTTAATTGGATCTTAGTTGGATAATAATAATAATAATAATAATAATAATAATAATAATAGTAATAATGATACCAGAAAATCTATTTTCCGCTAACTTGGTGTATCTCATCAAGAAAACCAAGATATTACAGAGATAAATAAAAAAATACATAATTGAAAATAGTCGCTTATTTTGTGCTAACTAGTTCTCAAAAAAGAAATGTTGTTGCTCAAATAATACCGGAAATGCGAAATTTCGCCAAATGCATATCAGGAAAACTATTACAAGCAAACCAAGATACAAGTGTGCTCCGGGGCTCCCGCCTTCCTTTTAAGGTGCGGGCGTCAAGTGGTCGCGAGGCCCCTGGCGCACCGCGTGGGCCTCGACCACTGAGCGAGCGAGGATGCGAAGTCCAGCAATTCCTCCTAGTGACAGTTCGCCTCGGAATCGGATCTCTGTATCAACATCGAGCGAGTGAGGATGCGAAGTCCAGCAATTCCTCCTAGTGACAGTTCGCCTCGGAATCGGATCTCTGTATCAACGTCGAGCAAGTGAGGATGCGAAGTCCAGCAATTCCTCCTAGTGACAGTTCGCCTCGGAATCGGATCTCTGTATCAACATCGAGCGAGTGAGGATGCGAGAATGCGAAGTCCAGCAATTCCTCCTAGTGACAGTTCGCCTCGGAATCGGATCTCTGTATCAACGTCGAGCAAGTGAGGATGCGAAGTCCAGCAATTCCTCCTAGTGACAGTTCGCCTCGGAATCGGATCTCTGTATCAACATCGAGCGAGTGAGGATGCGAGGATGCGAAGTCCAGCAATTCCTCCTAGTGACAGTTCGCCTCGGAATCGGATCTCTGTATCAACGTCGAGCAAGTGAGGATGCGAAGTCCAGCAATTCCTCCTAGTGACGATTCGCCTCAGAATCGGATCTCTGTATCAACATCGAGTGAGTGAGGATGCGAGGATGCGAAGTCCAGCAATTCCTCCTAGTGACAGTTCGCCTCGGAATCGGATCTCTGTATCAACGTCGAGCAAGTGAGGATGCGAAGTCCAGCAATTCCTCCTAGTGACAGTTCGCCTCGGAATCGGATCTCTGTATCAACATCGAGCGAGTGAGGATGCGAGGATGCGAAGTCCAGCAATTCCTCCTAGTGACAGTTCGCCTCGGAATCGGATCTCTGTATCAACGTCGAGCAAGTGAGGATGCGAAGTCCAGCAATTCCTCCTAGTGACAGTTCGCCTCGGAATCGGATCTCTGTATCAACATCGAGCGAGTGAGGATGCGAGGATGCGAAGTCCAGCAATTCCTCCTAGTGACAGATCGCCTCGGAATCGGATCTCTGTATCAACGTCGAGCAAGTGAGGATGCGAAGTCCAGCAATTCCTCCTAGTGACGATTCGCCTCAGAATCGGATCTCTGTATCAACATCGAGTGAGTGAGGATGCGAGGATGCGAAGTCCAGCAATTCCTCCTAGTGACAGTTCGCCTCGGAATCGGATCTCTGTATCAACGTCGAGCAAGTGAGGATGCGAAGTCCAGCAATTCCTCCTAGTGACAGTTCGCCTCGGAATCGGATCTCTGTATCAACATCGAGCGAGTGAGGATGCGAGGATGCGAAGTCCAGCAATTCCTCCTAGTGACAGTTCGCCTCGGAATCGGATCTCTGTATCAACGTCGAGCAAGTGAGGATGCGAAGTCCAGCAATTCCTCCTAGTGACAGTTCGCCTCGGAATCGGATCTCTGTATCAACATCGAGCGAGTGAGGATGCGAGGATGCGAAGTCCAGCAATTCCTCCTAGTGACAGTTCGCCTCGGAATCGGATCTCTGTATCAACGTCGAGCAAGTGAGGATGCGAAGTCCAGCAATTCCTCCTAGTGACGATTCGCCTCAGAATCGGATCTCTGTATCAACATCGAGTGAGTGAGGATGCGAGGATGCGAAGTCCAGCAATTCCTCCTAGTGACAGTTCGCCTCGGAATCGGATCTCTGTATCAACGTCGAGCAAGTGAGGATGCGAAGTCCAGCAATTCCTCCTAGTGACAGTTCGCCTCGGAATCGGATCTCTGTATCAACATCGAGCGAGTGAGGATGCGAGGATGCGAAGTCCAGCAATTCCTCCTAGTGACAGTTCGCCTCGGAATCGGATCTCTGTATCAACGTCGAGCAAGTGAGGATGCGAAGTCCAGCAATTCCTCCTAGTGACAGTTCGCCTCGGAATCGGATCTCTGTATCAACATCGAGCGAGTGAGGATGCGAGGATGCGAAGTCCAGCAATTCCTCCTAGTGACAGATCGCCTCGGAATCGGATCTCTGTATCAACGTCGAGCAAGTGAGGATGCGAAGTCCAGCAATTCCTCCTAGTGACAGTTCGCCTCGGAATCGGATCTCTGTATCAACATCGAGCGAGTGAGGATGCGAGGATGCGAAGTCCAGCAATTCCTCCTAGTGACAGTTCGCCTCGGTATCGGATCTCTGTATCAACGTCGAGCAAGTGAGGATGCGAAGTCCAGCAATTCCTCCTAGTGACAGTTCGCCTCGGAATCGGATCTCTGTATCAACATTGAGCGAGTGAGGATGCGAGGATGCGAAGTCCAGCAATTCCTCCTAGTGACAGTTCGCCTCGGAATCGTATCTCTGTATCAACGTCGAGCAAGTGAGGATGCGAAGTCCAGCAATTCCTCCTAGTGACAGTTCGCCTCGGAATCGGATCTCTATATCAACATCGAGCGAGTGAGGATGCGAGGATGCGAAGTCCAGCAATTCCTCCTAGTGACAGTTCGCCTCGGAATCGGATCTCTGTATCAACGTCGAGCAAGTGAGGATGCGAAGTCCAGCAATTCCTCCTAGTGACAGTTCGCCTCGGAATCGGATCTCTATATCAACATCGAGCGAGTGAGGATGCGAGGATGCGAAGTCCAGCAATTCCTCCTAGTGACAGTTCGCCTCGGAATCGGATCTCTGTATCAACATCGAGCGAGTGAGGATGCGAGGATGCGAAGTCCAGCAATTCCTCCTAGTGACAGTTCGCCTCGGAATCGGATCTCTGTATCAACGTCGAGCAAGTGAGGATGCGAAGTCCAGCAATTCCTCCTAGTGACAGTTCGCCTCGGAATCGGATCTCTGTATCAACATCGAGCGAGTGAGGATGCGAAGTCCAGCAATTCCTCCTAGTGACAGTTCGCCTCGGAATCGGATCTCTGTATCAACGTCGAGCAAGTGAGGATGCGAAGTCCAGCAATTCCTCCTAGTGACAGTTCGCCTCGGAATCGGATCTCTGTATCAACATCGAGCGAGTGAGGATGCGAAGTCCAGCAATTCCTCCTAGTGACAGTTCGCCTCGGAATCGGATCTCTGTATCAACATCCAACGACGTGCCGAACGTGGAGCTGAAGTGCCTGATTTCTACAATTTGGTGTGCGGTGACACTTATCTTCACATAAACGCTTTTATAGCAAATCGGTTTAAAGCGAATTTGAGAAATTGACTTTTCGCCGAAAAAGATTACCACGCGCGGTCTTATTATGCACGCGCGGTCTTTGGCGCTTAAAGTTTAAAGGAAAACGTTTCTCCGACGTATTTTATGGACATGTAGAAACTCTGGTTTTCGTTCAAGTTGCCTTTCAGAGTAACTCATTAAAAAGCAGCAGACCGAGTGCGTAATGATATGTAGGTAGGATGGCATGCGGGTTCATTACGCATTGAGAAGCCAGCTGAATAAGTTTTTAACTTACACTCAAATTTGGCGCTGATTTAATGAAGGGTTATCGCTGATACACGATAACTTAGTACTCTTCCCTTGTTTCGCATATATTTTTTTTTGCTAGATAAATTTAATCTAACATATAAAACGAAATGATAAGGTAATAAGGTGTAATAAAATATAGTAGTAGAATGGTCTATTTATGTTTGTTCTACGTAAAATGTTTTCTCCTTACAAAGACTATTGCACGCCTGTGTTATATTATTCGATGGAGAACTATAGTCGAAAATTAGAAAATAACTCGACATCTGATAAGAGTTCCTCAAACTGGGAAAACTCAAAATAAAATGATACCTGAAAATTATATCTTCTAAATAGTTTACCCCCAAAATTTCCTTTTGGTTTGCGGTAGTCCTGAACATGGAGTATTCGATTGTCTTAAAATATCTTTCAAGAAGTTGAAAAGATTGATCAATTTATTGTTGTTTCCAGGCACATCAACAGCTATGGTCATTATTACCTTTAGGGTAGTGTATATTTTATTCCGGAAGGTGGCGGTATTCTTTACCCGCAGGATGGTGATATCGTGTGAGTGTATCTACCGTAGCGGGGGACCGCCCCAGCCAGGACAAGCTCTTAGGCTCTTGACTGGTTTCCCGAGATGTGTGGAAGTGTAGTGCATGTGTGTGCGTGCGTATGTGTGCGTGCGTATGTGTGCGTGCGTATGTGTGCGTGCGTATGTGTGTGCGCGTATGTGTTTGTGTGCGTATGGATGTGTGCGCGTATGTGTGTATGCGCGTATGTGTGTGTGCGCGTATGTGTGTGTGCGCGTATGTGTGTGTGCGCGTATGTGTGTGTGCGCGTATGTGTGTGTGCGCGTATGTGTGTGTGCGCGTATGTGTGTGTGCGCGTATGTGTGTGTGCGCGTATGTGTGTGTGCGCGTATGTGTGTGTGTGCGTATGTGTGTGTGTGCGTATGTGTGTGTGCGTATGTGTGTGTGTGTGTGTGTGTGTGTCACAGGAGAGGGTAGGAAAAGGTAGAAGAAGGAAAGATCCATTTCCCGTTTGATAAAGTACTGCTCCGGCATTCGCGTGCTATTGATCGGAGAAACCACGTACAACTACCGATCAGAGGAGCCGGCCGCTAGAATTCCCCTCCAGACAGCGACTGATTTCGACCTAGTAATGTAGCTAGTATCGAAAATCCGCCTCCGTTAGGACTCGAATCCTAGGATTTCCCGGCCAGAGTCCTCTAGAGGCAGCGTTAACGCTGACTTTGAGCTAACTGAGCGAGTCGACTAATTTAGGGCTGAAAAGAAATTAATTACGTTTAAAGAAGAGCATTTAATAGTAATACAAAAACTACGATTTTGAGGGGATCACAAAGATAGAGAAGAAACGTGTTTTCCGCAGCGCAGGGCGCGGTCACTCTACCCTACCTCGGCCGCTGGTGTGCACTCCTCGAGAATCCCAATTCGCCCACGATAATGGCACTCAGCAATAAGGCGTGCCTCTTTTCTATTTATTCCTCCCTGCTCCGTAACCAACAGCGTGGATGACAGTAACGGCTGAGCCGCTAACGCTTGTATTATTTATTCACGTAAAAGTGAAAGGAAAAACTAAACACAACTCCACCCTATGCATGTCGGCGTGTAATAGTCCTTTTTGTTTTCAGGCTGGTCTCTTTTGCATGTTTAATTAACCCACGAAAATGTTTTATTTAATAGATTCATTATCAATAAGTATCTTAATAGCAAAAGTGGGAAATGTTATATCATACTATTGAAGGTAAAGTAAGCTTTTTCGATTCTTGTTGCATTATGAGCGTATTGATGAGTTGATATATTTTTCGATTTAAATGTAAGTGAAACAAATAGCAAATATAAAATTGCTCACTTTACTTCGTCCCTCAAACACCATTTCCTTATCATCCTACCGTGCGTGTTTCTTTATCTCTCCTTTGTCTCTCCTCTCCCCTTTTTCTCCCTCTCACTATCCCTCTTTTGTTTATGTGATTATTTTCCTTTGTCTCACCCTTCTCTCTTTCTTTCTCTCTTTCTTTCTTTCTTTCTCTCTCTCTCTCTCTCTCTCTCTCTCTCCTTCTCTCTTTCTCTCTCTCTCCTTCTCTCTCTTTCTTTCTGACTCTCTCTTTTTATCCCTTGCAATATCGCTTCCTCTGTATCTCAAAGTTGATATTCGTCTGCAAAAACTCCAAAATACCTCTCCTAAGGAACTGTCTTTATAATTCTCAGCGACGGACGGAGCATCACCACGCGACTTCATCTTTGTCTTTCCAGTGACTATCGCATATCCTTGTTGTATCGCATTCGTCGTGCATGTTTTCATGTCCAGGAGCGCAGTAGACTATCTCTTCCCAGCACTTCTGGGAGATCATTAAGTGTACATCTGTGCTCTCCGTGACCGACAGCTGACAAAGAAGGCGATGTACCAAGTCCATCTTTCCATCAGGTGTGCGCATGTGATTGAAAATAACTTGCCCCATCACTTCCTTTGTTAGAGAGCAACGGCCAAGAACTTTCAGTTTAATAGTTTTCATAAAACGTGAACTTCAAAGTGGGCGATTGATGTGCGACAGTTCACACATGGTGGGGTGCACGCGATCCTGATAGAGTCGTTTTTAGGCGAAGCGGAACGGGGGCCCAGATTGCTTCAGCCGTCGTAAATTTCCCTAATGACACTCTTTGTTCTCAGCAGATCGCATCGCCCCAGCCATTGTCAGGTGCGCACAGTGAATGAGCTATCAGATCAATGGATGTGTTTTCCTAGGGCTTCGAGGAATACTTCTCGTCCGGTGAAATAGACCGGGAAAGGGAAAAGAACGCAAATAAACACCGTAAATCTTCTCGGAATGCCCGCTTCTCTGCTTCTGCGTGGGCCGCTCGCTCTCGTCGGACGGAAGCTTCAAGGCTTCACGCTGTGGGTCGCTTCCCTTTGAAAAGAGGACAAAACTGATTTTGTTTAAAGAAATCCTGTTTTTAATTTTGGTATTAGAAATAAATTAAAATTAGCATTTTTAAGAAAAAAAATATAAGACGTTATATCTAGGTAAAACTTATAAGACGTTACGCAAAAAGCAAATCGAAATTTATTTATAACATAGTGGTTCTAATGTTCAAGTTGTATTTAGTTTAATCAGTGGATGATATCGCTTGTACGGTTTTGTACTGTTTGAAGAGAAGGTTTTCGTTACGTTCTGCACACAAGGTAAAAAGACACTCTAAATCTAAAGGACAATTGGTAAGAATTTGAATGTGTTGTTGATTGGTTTCATTTTACTTTTTTATTGAAAACCTGTTATATTGCAATCTGTTCGTTGGTGTAATATAACTAAATTGAGTAGACTAATGCTATAAATTTCTTCAACTTAAAGCAAACATAGGTCTCATTATTGACATTCCACAGGAGGACTTTCTGCACTAGCGGTGATGTATGTAGATATCATGATCTGGATGTGTTATTTGTGTAATTAATTATATCATGAATATTGTGATACATCTTCGTAAGAATATAACTGAGTAATCAAAATTTTATCACGGAGTTGAATGCTATTGTTGAATGAGTCTTTTGATTGGAAGTATTAAATTAAAAGATGTTTTGCAGTCTACATGTCGTGCTGCACAATCTTCACCACTGATTGATCAGTTATTCCGGGCGTCAACTGCTAAAGTAATTAGCTCCGTAAGAGTAATGCATGTTTTATCGCAGGAGGCGATGGTAATCTTCTGACGCCAGATGCCGAGATCCAGCGCCGAACTGCCCGTCGGGCTAGCGGGGACTTCCCCAACCAGGTATCTCCCTTCCGTGTGGCACTGCCCCGGCCGGAACAAGCTCTACGCTCCCGACCGGGCCCGCGGTATGTGTGGTAGTGTACTGCTTGTAAGTTTGTGTAAGAAAGGAATGAGGTTTGGAAGAGCAAGGAAAGATCACGCGCGGTCCGTGGCCCGTTTGCTAGGTTTACTGCTCCGACATTTGAATTGAATTGAATTTGAATTGATGCGTTATTTTAAGTGGCGAGACTCGGGCCATCAAGCCTGCTATTCCGTCTGACCACGCAAATTTTGCTACACTCCTTTCACCAACTAACAGAGAAAGGAGGTATTCAAATAGACTTTTTTAATTTAGCTCAGAGGCGTCATTTAGGCTTGAGGATCTTTTATACGCAGTAAATCTATTAACATGGAACAGCCGGCTTTACTTCCCCTCCGAAGGAAGGCGTATGAAGAATTTTTTCGCCCTTAAGAATCAACGGGTTCGATCGGGTTTGAATCCGCCAACTTGGGTATAACAGTCCGATAAGCTAACCGTTACACCATCGCCGCCGCCCACGCCGCGCCGCGCACTGGTATTGATGGGAGAAACAACAAAATCATCATGAAATCATTTCGAAAAACTGTTGGTGAACCACCTAGAAAAAACCTTGCGAATGCTCACACATTTTGATAGATTACCATACGATCCACCACGATCGCGTCAACCTCCTCCGTCGTTCTATGTGATGTCGACACGTGTTTGGTTTCATGACAGTGGAAGTGGACTGTGTGACACGCGAAGCGCGTCAATAGTGGGGTATCAGTTGTCCGATGCGGAGCTTAAAGAAGCCTCGTATGGGCCCATCCCGCTCTCGGTCCCTGGGGGGAAGCGGTTCCACTGTCCCCCGAAACTAGCCTCGCCGTCGAGGTAGTGTTCTACGCGTTACATCTCTAACCGAAAATCACGATCACTATTAAAGACTTTTTTCCTTCTTACGACTTCAGTGGGTATACAAAGATACATAACGCAACACAACAGCAGGCATACTAAACTAGAAATCGGGAAGACATATCATAAGACAAAAGTAAACAGATCGGAACATGTAACAGCAATATGATACCCCAAGATCAGGCTGCAGGCGACTATGAAAACAAAACAAGACATGGCAGAGCATCTTGAAGGAGACAGCAGGACCCAAACACGACTATCTCAGGATAGAGTGTAGTGGAGATTGTACTTAAAAAAAACACAAAATATTGTGGCTCTAATGCGACCTAATTTTTCACAATATGAAATGAGTTTCACTAGTGATAACAGATGAAACTGGTTAATATGGTCAGAAATTACGGTATTATAATATTACGTAACCATTTGAAATAAGAGCAGTTATCTTGATTTTTGAAAGGACTTTTTTATTTATTCAACGTCAACAGGTAAACTATGTGTGACTGTGTACTGTGGGGAGAAGTTTATTCTGTGCCCCCTTTTTTAAATTCTGAGATCGCTACCCTAACCCACAGACAAGTTGAATTTTGAATACTGATGTAAACGAGCGTTTCGGCAAGAAATTATAAGAAAAGTCGCCGTGCATATGTGCCAAATGACACGTCTATTGTCACTTTTTCAACCTTACTTCGTAAGAAGGGAAAGTATTATCGTGCGCCAGGCGGATTTTCGACAGAACTACTCTTATTGCCCGGCCTTTATAGCGAAAAAATCGATAAATATAATTCCTATATGTGATAAATTACTTCCTTTAACACGGTGTGTAGTCAGAAAGCATGTTTTGATTCTTAATACCAAAAATCCTGTCTGTCCGTCTGTAATCAAAGTTAGCGCCACAACTTCAGCTAATTTTCAACAAAATTGATATTCCTCTATCGATTTAAATGACCTCAAGGCCCTGCCTGTATGAAATGGATATTTTGATTTTCGAGGATACTTTACACGAAGCCTCAACATTTTCAAAATTTTGTCATAATTTGAATTACACTTGGTCCTAGCGAACTGCAAAAGACGCTCAAAAGAAAGACGCATCTCATTTTCCTGAAACCCCTAATTTTTCGAAAATTGCTAAAGTAAAAATTTTTTTCGGCGTCTTCTCGCAAGTGCAATATTGATAGAGAGTTGAAATATGTTGTTGAAAGACGGATCTTCAAATAGGTCATGCACAATTTTTCGAAAATATTAATAATTTTCCTGTAATGGTATGTGAAATATAGGCAACGGTAAAAAGTTGTTGTAGTCTTATTTTCTGAGAACATATACAACATACAATTTTCTGAGAACAATACCTTATCAAAGCGCCGCAGGCCGCGCGCGACATCTTTCCTCTCTCAACCTGTCCCCTCCTCCAATTGTACACTCACACACATACAAATTCTTATTTACATGCACCACTAATACCTTATTTACATGCTCTACTCATACATATCGGGTCAACAGTCAGAAGGTAATACCGGCCGTGGCAGTGTCTCGCTGGGAAAATACTATCATCTGATATAGTACAGTACACTGGATAATAGTATACTTAGTCTTGTATATTCGTGAAAATATGATAACTTTAATTTGGATTTCGCGCCAGATGGCGATATATTACGTAACCAGGCAGACTGCAATAGCCATTAAGCAGATACTGACATTTTTTTTTCATGAGAAACAATAGAGCATTACTATATATACACACACAAACACTTAGAAGCGGAAATCTGCGAAGCTGACATGCAGTTCGGGACGGGAGTTCAGCAGGGGATTTCTGCGGCATCCCCCTGGCGATAACATGCACTACCTTCAAGAGAGTAACAGCCGAAGTACCTGAAACCTGCAAATGCTCGAGAATATAGCTGTTGTGGTGAGTTATCGTTGGCATTTCTAATGAAATAATTATATGCGTCGTCATTGCCAATAATATTATTTATTAAAAAAGCAGCTTTCGATGGCTTAACCATCATCATCAGTTTTCTGAAGAAAACTTTTAGAAAACTGATGATGATGGCTAAGCCATCGAAAACGTCTGTGTTAATAAATAATATTGTTGGCAATGAGACGCATATAATTATTTCACTGTAAATGCTCGCTCATCCGGGAAGAAACGCGGATCGCCAGGACCAGAGTATCCTGCGTCCTCCCGCGCCGCCCACGCGCGACCCCCAGCGGAGCGGAGCGAAAACAAGGAACCAAAACACGCGCGGGGGGGGGGGGGGGCGCTGCGGGCGACCTTGCGGCACCGCCCACCCGCGGCCCAGCGCCAGCGCTAGCGCCGCCGCCCCGGCCCAACCGCGGCCCGCGCCGCACAAAGCGACGAGGCGCAGCGGCGGCGCGAAGCGCCTCGCGGCCTTCGACGCCGCGTGGGAGGCGCCTCCGGACCCACTGCACTGCGACCCCGTCTACTACGGACCACAAAAAAAGTACTTTTACTTTTTACTGATACGTTACTGCTTGTTGTTGCCTTCAATATACGCCGCATATACGCTTAGATCATGGGAATCATGGTGACGGGGGAAATATGAAAACAGTTGAAAGATGCTACATGTTGTCTTATTGAATGAATTTTGAGAGGGAATTATGGAAGGGAATGATGAGAGGGAGATATGAAAAGACAAATCAAGTCAAGTTAACATCCACGTAATAAGTAAATCTGAATCAATAAAATTAGGTAAAAAATAAATTTATGTATATACCACGGGCGTTAACTGTTTCTGACGATATCTGGAGACAAAAAGGTCCTCGAGGAGAGTACCTGGGACATTTTGTTGCCGCTCGTCTATTAGAACTCTTATAATGCCCTTGGTGCTTAAATAACTTTTATAAGACATACAAAATAAATTTTCCGGGCTGGTAGGCTGTGTTACTGAAGGGCCAAACGTTTCGTCCACGTCTGTGGTGGACATCCTCAGTGGCGGCAGGGTAGAGGGCGCAGTGTTCGGGCGGCGGCTGTCTGGTGACTGGCTACGATGCTGTAAATAAGACACACTTCTTTAATAGACAATTTTACATTACAAAAACATCTTACATTGGCGTTCTAGAACGTTTCAGCAAATGTGATTTTGGCCCTTTTCAAGTGTCGCTGTTAAGTTACACATACGAATGGACTGGAATAAAATCACACAGGTTTTTTATAAAAACAAGTCACAATCTTGGCCCGTGTGGGCGGGCCTAATGCTGCAGCGGAAGATCAACGCCCTCTCGGATGTGATAGTCGAAGCCGCAAAGGAAACTCTTCTCTATCGACCTCCGCTTGCATCATGGTAGACTTGCGAGCTCACCACTCCCGCCCGAACGCCTAGGGAGGTCCTTCATAAGTACCAACGGCACGGGGCGGGGATGTAGATACCTCGCTCCGCCTTGGTAGAAACTATTTACCACGGGTAAGGCCAGCGGGGACCATATGAGAACGCGGCTCTCCTGGCTGGGGCCTCCCCATGGGAAGACACTGCCTAAAAGTTGCTGCAGATTCTGTTCCGACGACGTCTCCGCAGAGACGGAGGTCCAACAAGAAATAAGAACGATGGTGCAAGTGTCGTCTACAAATTCACCCCACCACCCTTTCCATCTTCGAGAACTTGAGGCGGCCGTGGCATCTCTGAGTCGGATAACATCCACCCTGAAACGCTCCCGACCGCACTTTCTTTAATAGGGGATTCAATGTACGAGGTATATTATAATGAATATCTAGGAACCAG
Source organism: Gryllus longicercus (assembly GCA_038098605.1). Classification (NCBI taxonomy): domain Eukaryota; kingdom Metazoa; phylum Arthropoda; class Insecta; order Orthoptera; family Gryllidae; genus Gryllus; species Gryllus longicercus. The sequence goes on along the minus strand of JAZDUA010000425.1, from coordinate 302,777 downwards.
TTTTACGGAGCTCTGGAAGAAGCAGCGCAGGGTTTTGCTAAGAAAGACAATTATAGAGCTCCTCACGACCCGAAAGCTTATCAGCCCATTAGCTTACGACTAATCTTAGGGAAAGTCTTCATTACAGTGGCCACTTTGATAGTCGCTTACTACAGGGAACATGGTAAGTTACCAATACGGACACTGTGCTGGTCGATTAAGCTACGACGCGGCATATCGTTTGCCTCCAGTCTCCCATGGAGATGAAGTATACAGCGGATTTCGTTTTGGATATCTCGGGGCCCTCGACCACGCTTGGCTGGCCATGATCCTCTTGGAACTGAAAGAGATGGTGCATTCCTGATAATCCTCCATAGCTGCTGTTTTATGGTCCACAAGGAGATGATCCGTCAAGGAGGCGACATTGGGTGTGTAAATCTCTCGAAGGATAATCCCCATTGCTAACCTCGGGTCCCTTTTCTAAAACGAACTCTTCTACGTGCTTCGGGAACTTGAGTGCTAAAGTCGACGTCCGAGAACACTCGAGGGCTAAACTCGAATGGGAAACAAAGCGCGTGCTCGTTATAGTCTCGAGTGGTACTTTAAGTTCCTTGTTCCCGAACAAATGACCTTGCAACTCGTGAAGAACAATTTCAGGACGCAAGTTCTTAGACGGAGGAAGGCCGCCCACAGTGCCATTGAATACGGTAACAATCAAATGTGAGGCGACCCATATCTACCTAGGGTAACTATATGCTAACCTCAACCTGGAAGTGAACCATGTCCAAACAGTTAGCCAGACGGTCAGGTGGTTATTCTTCGAGCTTCGCCGCCTCGGTGAAGAGCAAGAAGCCATCGACCGATTCGCTCTGCGGATAATATTTTCATGTGGACACACACTTATGCGGATATTGTGTGACACAAAGGACCTGGGGTGATCATTAACACTTTTTCTAACAGTTAGGCATTACATAGTTTCGCTAGGCGGTAGCCACCCTGCTCCATCTGTCCTCAGCGGGCCAACAGAGGGGTTCTCTCCGGACTAAGAGCTGGACTTGATAAGGCAAGAACCTCACATCTCAGCTGAAAGGCTTGGTGTGGATCTTCATGCATTACCGGATTTCACGGACAGCGTCCTAGCAAAATGCAAATTATAGAATGAAATCTCTAAAGGTAGTGAATGAGTTTAGAATTAACTTAGTTATTAATTTTGGATTATTTAAGAGTAGCGCTTTAAACTCTACGCAAAATTTGCACGGTATGTGTAGAGCCGATTTGCTTGTTTCTTGTAAGCCGACGCTGAAAGGGTAAGAGACAGGGTGTCCTAGGTACCCTTTGTGGGTGTGACATCTGCCTTTTCACACGGTACGTATTTAAGAATAAATAAAGGCCTTCACCCACATTCGATTGCCCGATGACAATATACTTTGGAGTTCGCAATGGGAAGACGTACGACCGGACAGTTGTAGCTTCCATGACGGTAGCGGATTTTTAACACTTGCAATTTGATGCACCGGACGATGTCACTGTCTGGGTGGGAATATCGTGTCCTGCTGCGCTGATCGGTCGTTTCCGAAGTTTTCTCAGATCAATTTCAGCCGCGTGCAGGAGCAGTTCCTTGAAAAATGGGCCGCGGTCGTGCGATTTCCTTTCATCTTTGTTCTGATCTCTCTCATCAGCCCATCTCTGAATCAACGATGAGATTCTCACAGGAAAAGTCAGAGTTCGGTCTGATCTGTTACGTAATAGCAGAAACAAAGGGAGAGAGACCGCCAGATCCATCATGAACAATAGTCGAAAACTAATGCATTGAATTCAGGGTGCAATATGTTTACGTGGATTATTTACTTTCTGAATACAAAACTGTATCGTAATAACATGTATTAAAATATTTTTTTATATTATTTTATATTCACAGAATGAAGGTTATACAATGAGAAAATAACTCTCCCTCCGCAATTTCAAAGATAGTGTGTCCCTGTTTCTTGAATTGCGCTTCAATATTGCAATAGTGTGTAGGAGTTCACGCATTCATTTTTTTTAAAATCTTGCAAAATCTAAATAAACATTAGAGTCAGCGACTGAGTTTTGCAATCATTGCTGTAGCAGAAACGACTCAATATCAACAAGTGGACAAGTATCGTCGATTGTCGTTCGAATAGACCTCCCTCGACCACTTGACCCAACGGCGCCACACACTCGTCCTTCGTTCGAGAGGAATTGTCCGAGTTCTGGGAAGATGTGTCCTTGAACGTTTCGTCACCACACGTGGTTTCGAGACGATGACGCACCACTACAGTTCGTTCGTGGCCTGCGAGGTCATTTCGACAAACATTCGAAGGAAGAAGAATTGACCGAGACGTTACTATCGTTGGCCCTCACGGTCGCCGAACATGCCAAATGACCTCGCCGATTTTACGATATCCACGTCTATAAAAACATTTTATTCTTCGAATAATTATTTTCTTCTACAACAGCTACTTCCAGTGTTCTGCAAAGACACGTAAACTTCAAATGCGTTATGCTCGATACATCTAAATACAATGTCTCTCTAAATACAATTCCAGACCGTTGATCTCCATATTGATATCATCTTTTAGAAAAAAAATGTATTTTTTATTCATTTCATTTCGATCCTATATGACGAAATTGTTACAAATATTGCTTAGTTGAAATTGAATTTCCCATTCATACATTGTGTCAGAGTCCGAAAGGAAAAATTTAATAAAGTACTTGAGTTGTGCAACTTTTTTTTTCAAAATGATGCAACCCGACCATGATTGCCTTGTTAGAAACTCATCCACTAAGCTGGGAGTCTTGAAGCTTATAAAAGGCATTTTCCATCGCTTCATTAGGTTTTTTTCTCTTTGCATTCTTCGTTCAGGATGTTCCGGCGCACTTCCTTGAACTCCTGATGATGTATTTTAGTTTGTACTGTTAATATATTTTGTTGTATCTCTGCATTAATAAAATCAATCATTGTGGAGAAATTCTATTTAAAATTCACATATCGGATATAGTGAACCAAAAATGTTAGTCCCCAAAAGTTCACTATATACTGTAGTCGACTGTACTACAAACCGATAGCTTTGAATGTTTGAAGAACGAAACCATGAAAAGAATAATGAATTGTTTTGAAACGATTTTTTTAATGGAAGGAAGGAGGTTGTGTTTTTCATCGGTTAAATTATTTCTTTCTGTCATCGCGTCGTAAGTTTAGAACGAATTAATTTCTTGAGAAAGCAGAAACCTACTTTCAGCGTGGATGTATTATGGTGTGTAAATATATTTAAGAACACTATTTTATTTACATCTATTTAATTTTTATACAACTCGGGCCTTGATATGAAAAAAGTGGATAAATCTCGTTCTTACATGTATTAAATTACTTCATCTAACTTCCTCTAATAACTTCCCATTAGTCCCTCGAGGCACTCTAGCGAACTAATGAGATCGTAAATGCCTAGAAATGATTTAGTTACCACGTCTTTAAGCGGGAAATGTAGGTTTTATTGTAGAGTGTAGAAAATTGTGTAGTCAGAATCCACGTTTTGATACCGAAAAGTCGATTGACATGAGGTTGTCTGCCTGTCTGGCGTGTTGGTGTGTATGTCTGTCTGTCTCTCTGTGCTCAATGCAAGCGCCTAAACGAAGGCCCTGCGAATATGAAACAGATTTTAAGATTTTTGGAAGTACTATTCATGGAGCATCAAAAACATTTTCAAAATTTTCTCAAAACTAGTTTCAAATACTTGTATTAAACCTTGTTCTCTAATGGTGTCAAATCACTTAAAAGTTGTGTATATCTCATTTTCGTTTGAATTGTGTGAATTTTCGAAAAAAAACAAGTTAGAAATAATGCTAGAAAGAATGCTATGTTTTTTTTTAAGCGGCGGTGCCTGGAGTGTTGACTCAAAGGACCTAAATCGAAACTCGGTACGAAGATAAAATTTCGCTTTTTGGAAACACTTATTGTAGGTTCACTTAGTAGTTTAGTATTGCGAAACAAATAATGCGAGAATGTACTGTTGAAGCACCGCAAGTTGTTCTAATGTACAACTTCCTCGGCCCGTCCCAAAAGCTTCCAAAGGGAAATTGTTCCAGTAATTTATTGTACGATTAGCAAAGGAGAAATCGCTGCGTTTGTGTTCGAATTTTGAAATTATGATTTCCTCTGCTTAGATACGTCGGTTTGAGGTACCTGCTCTAAAATTCTTTTCAGTAGGGAAACCTACATATGCTTTCTATAAAACTCGAAGACTTGCTACCTTTCTGCGATTTGATAGCGGTATTCTCTGTGAGCGAGTCTGTTACTAGAGGATTTGACCTCCCTTTCATACATTTTCTCTAGCTTTTAAATTTGACCTACTGGGAAGGGGCCTGAGCGTACGGCGACGTTTTCTAAAATAGGACGTACGAAGAAGGTGTATGCCAAGTTTTAAATTTAGTATTAGGCCTTATAAGTTCGCGGAACCAAATGTTGAACTTTGTATACATTTTTCACTGTGCGATTTAATTGATCTCTCCAACTAAAGTCACTGCATAGAATGGTACCTAAGTATTCGTAGCTAGTGACAATAGGAATCGAAGAACTACTTAATTTATACGTTACGTTTTCACTTCGCCAAGATCTAGATTGTGTAGATGTCCTCTGATGGGAACATTTAAAATCATCCCAAACAGTAAGCTGATAAAACTTAAGTACACAGTGGAAGAAAATACGAATTGATAATAAAATAGAGTGAAACCATGGTTTATTTACGACAGTAAACTTACAGCCAGCGACGAGAGGCTAGGATTCGCAGGCGCTGATTTTTGCGAGCGAATAAAATCTAGTTTATTCTCGAGTGTACATTAGTGTTATGTAAGTGAACATTTCAAGTGTAAATGATAGAGATTGTTCGTGAGTATGTGCAATGGATATACGTCTTTTGGAATAGTCGTTTTTAATGACATTTTGCTAATAAATAAATAAAACTTAGTACAGGGAGAATAAAATTATAGCTTGAATTAGTTATAATACAGTTAGAAGACAGTTAACAAATACAATTGATTTTATGTTGAACCATTTACAAAGAGCGCCCGCCTACGGGTAGTAGTTTTTATTTTGTTTTAAGGTGCAATGATACTCCGAAGCACCTTGCTCCCGTGCATTCGGTGGTGGGGTGGTGTGGCGTGCGGGTCGGTGTCGCCGGGGAAGGATCGGCGAGCGCCGGCTCCCCAGCCGAGCCTCCGCGGCGCGGCGGCGCGTCCTCCTGGGCGTTTCTGGGTTAAAAAGCGGCGCCTGCGAACGCCGCGACGTAACGTGTCTCATTTGCCGAGTAGCGGAGCCTCAACCCCGGCCGACGTCTGCCGCCGCCGCCGCCGCCGCCGCCGCCGCCGCCGCCGCATTCTTTCATCGCGTGTTTCGTAAATGAACTCCCCATCTCGGCCATTGTGTCGATGCCTGACTTCCCACAAACTGCTTTTTTACCGGTGGCTTCTTTCTTGCCGCTTTATGACGTCTATTTTCATACTAGAGGACGCGACTGCCCGGGCGCGAATGTCGGTTCAAAGACCAAGAAGTGCAACAACTCATGTTGTTAAGTTGTTGTTGTTTCCACTGTTACCTCCTTCATTGTCTGTAATTAGTCAATTTAAGAGAATTAAGAACAAAAATTACATTTACGTTCTTTTATTAGCTGTGTATATTTACTACAAAATACTGGCTTCTTGACGAATATTTTGGAAGAAACCACAGAATATTATTTTTCAGTATGTAATGAAGCCCAAATCACGTTACATTAAGTACAGAAAGTACTCGATAGCACGTACTAGCTTAACACGTATTTCGCCGTAAAAGGAATACAATTTGGATCCTATGAAGAAAACATAGTAATACGGATAATCGGAAATGCGAATTTCTATATCATAAACATCGATTATTTCGGTCCCCTGAAATATGTTTTAAAAAGGCTTTACTGTACTATGCAGTGTTTTTGTGTAATGACTGTGCTTTTGCCTTCCATCGTTCTTTTTAATACTTCAGAAAATATGATGCCATACAGTTATCTGTAATGGTAAGGTACAAAATCTTGTGTTTATTGCTGATTGTTACAAATTCTCCGCACTCGGCGAGTTATTTTGGGCAATAGCAACTCAGTACGAGACTTACAACGTAGGAATGCCATATGATAATCAATTCAGGCCAATAGGTCGCATTTGAATATGGCATGCCGCAATTTGAGTTACCTCCTAAATTTCCAGTCTTAAAACTCATGCCTCACTGCACTTTATAGCGTTCTACTACTAGATTACTACCCGTATATATTGCAGGGAAGTCTTTAATTTTTTTTATTTCATATAAAAAGGTACACTGTTAGAAATCCCATTAAACCTAACGTTGATTAATGTAGTGTACATACAACTTATTGCCTTGCACATTAAAAACGCTTAATATATTTGTACATTAAATTTAATGCGCAAGTTAAACTCACTGTAGATTTAATGCAAAAGTTTTGTTTTCCTATCTTTCATCATTCACATCGTATATATATTCATAATCATCATAATCAAGATCATTCATCCATTCCTTCCCACACTAAAGCTTTGACAATTGCATCCTAATGTATGTATGTGTACGTTAAATGTAATGTTTATTCACAATAATTACTTTAATGAAATGTATATTAAAATATTACGAAAATTTTTGACAATGTACAATGAGATACCCCAACATATTCTTCCGCGTCATGAGAGACTCGAGGAACCTAGTCAGTTAGCGGTCTCAGATAAATCTACATACGTTCTCTCGCAACCTGCCTCCGCATTGTGAAAGCTGTTTCCACATTCTCCGGAGCGCCGCGCCGGCTTTTTCGCAGAGCGTCGCGACGCCGCCGCCGTCGCCGCCGCCGCCGCCGCCGCCGCCGCCGTCGTCGTCGTCGTCGTCGTCGTGTAGGCAGAGCGGCTCTGTGGGACCGCCGCGCCGCCGCATTGCGTCGCCCAAGGCGCTTCCGCGATGCCTTGGGCGAACCTCCGCGAGCATTTTCGTTAATTACAAACACCTAAAGCACGTGGCTACAGTGTGTAGCGCACTGACTTCGCAGTCCGGGTTCGATCCCTGGGCTGGCCATCCTGACACGGGTTTTTCGTGGTTTCCCTGGGTCATCCAGGCGAATGCTGGGATGGTTCGAAAAGGCCACGATCACTTCTCACCATCATCCTATCACCTCACAATTTATTAATAATAATATTTATAATAATAATAATAATAATAATAATAATAATAATCAGGAAAAGCAACGGGAATCTTCCCGGATTATATCCTCCTAAGAAAACCCATCATGATGCAGCCCGCAGTTAAAAACTGTGGAAGCCATCAAGATATGTCACCTGACGTCTGTCAGTGAAAGAACACGTCCAAAAAAAGAAGAAAGCATGTGGCTATATGACATCTCGATCAGGTTTTTGTCCAGTTTCCATGATCTATTGCGCGAATGCAGAGATAGTCCCTTGTTTTGCTTCTTGACATAAAATGTAGCTTCACTGTGAGCACGTATTGTTGAGCTCATCTTTAGTTAGTAGTGGTAGGAGTAGAGCCGGGGGTGTTACTATTTCGTTAGCAAAACAAAAAAATCAAATGTGTAGTTCGTTCGGGAGCAAAATGTTTACTTTTCAAATGTTCCTAACATTTTTTGTTCTTTTAGTCATCATTCAACTTCGTATAGTTAAAATGTTGGAAAGGAGTTCTGGGCCCCAAGAAAACATGCGCTGACGGTTTTTCCCCATACGTCACGTATAGTTTTTATTTTGATCTCCGACTAAATAAACCAAATCAGATATTCTTTATTACGATAACAGTGCCTAAGAATTTTGACCAGAATTGGAGTGTATGATTGATTTTTGACGGACCGACGATTATGAAGACAAACGATTCATGGAGCAATGATGGAAAGAGGAATGGGAAAACGGAAATCCCCCGAGAAAAATGCTGCAAAGCAGCTGTGTCCTCCATAAATTCCATATCGATGGACAGGGATTTGAACTCCGGTCTCAGTGGCGGAGCGATGGGGCGCAGAAATATTTCAATTACGCGGGGTAATGAATCCAGATACGTCGTGCGAGTATTTTGGTATAACATGCGTTAAAAATTTGTTGACTGGTCTTAAGGATGTTTTGTGTTAATCGCCAGTGTTGAAGACCACAGCCTCGACTTGGGAATGTCCGTTCAATATGAATCGATTTGGTGGTTTCTTTTGCTAAGCTAACTTAGCCCAACTACCACAACACGTACAACTGGTCGAATCACCACTCTATATTCCCCGCTTGATCCGTTTCATCCATTTGCGTTAGCTGTTCGCGTCAAAAGTGTTAGCGCCCACTGCGCGCCCGCGGATTGGACAAAGAGGAAACCTCCTCACGAGCTGTGGCGCCCCGTTGCAGCGGTCCCACTGCGCTTCCGTCGCCGCTAGGACCGGGTTCAGAACCCGTGAGATCGATGCGTGTGGAATTTGTGGGCGACAAAGCGTTTCGCGGCTCTCCCGCTACTTCTGCCTCGCAACGCTCCACTGCTGCGTCGCCATACGTCATTCCTCATTATCATCTACTGTCCATTAAACCTCAGATCCATGCAACTGGAATCGTTAGGCACGAGTCTTCCAGCGTTTTACAGGCGAAAGCTGCCTTCTCTATGTAAAATCGGTGTCGGTAATCAGTACTGAGCGTATTTACTTTCAAAATTGCTGTAAGGGGACATTCTTTCTAAACTAGAGAAGAATTAAAGCGGACGTATGCATTGCTCTCATTGAATGCAGGTAAATAATACATTATGTTCGTAGAGCACGCTGTAAATTCTTTTATTGTCATTATTACCATCCACAGTCTGTCTATTATTCGATAAGTTTCATTGTTTTGTTTCCACCGCGATCTACTGGAAAGCTGCTACGCGTTCAACTGGTAGAGGTCCCCAGCCGTAAGACATAGATACTCTTGTTGCAAACATAAGAATTAAAGTGAGTTGTCACGACGGGCTCAAAGTGGACACTGGTAGAAGAAAAAATATTTGTAGAGTCTATCGGTATATGTGTATAAGGACCGAGTTTAATATTAAGCTCGGTTGTATTGAATAGACGAGCGCACAGCTGCAACTTAAAGAAGGGAACACATTTTAAGGAACCTTAACATTTTGAAAGTTGTTCTTTGTCGGCTTGACGGCACAAGAAAATAATTTCGAAATATTGCCAGCAATTCGATGCACATGTCAGTTCAAGGGCAAAGGAAGTTGATTACGAGTCGCAGAAGTCACGTGGGCGGATAAAAATTACGAATGAACAAAGGATGGGAAGCAGTAACTTATTTACACAAAAACAAGACTTGTATGCATGCCACAGTTTCTCTAACCTCGCTGACCGTTACAGAGAAGCTCATTTCTACGTACAGAGGCAGACAAGTACCGCTATGCATTACTTCCTTACTCATGCATGCAAGCCGTGGACGAAACGCAACATTATTTTATTTCTCATGAATGCAGAACATCGACTTACTTTTTTAGAGTAGAGTTCATTTGCATTGAGAGTTCCGAGGAAATGAAAGACATCAATTTGCTGAAAAGAAATTACTTGATCATCATTTCTTGTCTATAATTTCGTCTGTCCTACAACCAACTATACCTCATATGCAAGTACTGCAAATGCATATGCACCGCATATGCAAATACGTTGTGAATGACTAATTTTTCCAGGTTTTAGAAACGCGCGTCTGTAACTCTCCTCTTCAGTGGCGTAAGACAAGCATGGCGGAATTCGCATTTCCTGTATCGATTCTCGCAAAATCTGAGGGCAATGTGTTAAGACGCCTTTCAAGGGTATTCTTCAGCCCTCAGGCATCATCAGTCTGTCCTTCAAAGACGTATCTACATTTAGAAAATATGATCGAAATATAAATGCAATTGTATGTTCAGTAGAAATTGGCTAAAATATATTAATATTATCTTTCCTGTGTTATTCGTAATGGTATACTTTTGTAGTAATCACAAAAAAGGCAACTCAAGCATAGATGATGGCTTACCGTCGCCTTCGATGCCAAAGTCACTATCAAATCGAAAGCATCAGTGCCTAACGCTCCCGACAGTGACAAGAAATTCGACACTAGCTACATAACTAGGTCGAGTTCGCCGCTGACTGAAGGAGAATACTGGCAGCCGGTTGCTCTGGTCATTACGTTCCCGTAGTTTCTCCGAACAACACTAGGCGAATGCCGAACAAGTATCCAAACAAACAGGCTACGGACCGCGCGCGATCTTTCCTTTCTCTTCCTTGCCCTTTCTTCGCCTCTTACACTTACATGCACTGCACTACCACACATGCCGGGAGCCCGGTCGGGAGCTTAGAGCTTGTCGGTGCAAGGGGGGTAAAGTTTGTCTCGGAAGGGTCGGTGCCCCGCTGTTGGGAGAGACCTGGTTGGGAAAACCCCGCTAGCCTACGAGTAGGTCGGCGCGGGATCTCACCATCCAGCGGCGGACGACCACCGCCACCTCTCGCGATAAGAAAACATGTAGTACACTTACGGGAACTTTTGATGACGCGTCCGGAAACATTAATCAATTAAACAAGCCAGCAATCTACAGAGAAGTTACTCTAAGAAGGGATCAGTTTGATGGGTGGCGAAATAAACTGTCTTGTAGCACATCATTGCTAGAGGTAGGATCGAAGCCGTTTGCAAACGAGATGAATGCTAACGAAAAAATTGACGAACTGAGCGCATGGGCATCATCTTACAGTTTTCTTAGTAGTAGTTCAGTCTGCAGTAGCCAAGCGGTAGCTTTCAAAAGCCAAGCGGTAGCCTCTTTTTACAATAATGACTGTATATCAAAAGCCCCCAGCACGGGATGTGAGCCGTCACCCCGCGCGCCCTAGCGTCGCCCGCGGGCTTGCTCGCGCGACCTCCCGCGGCCTTGCGCCGCCCCGCCCCCCCCTGCCCCCCGCCCCACCCATCCCCTCCGCCGCGCGCAGGCCCGGGAACCAGGGCGCCCGCTTCCCAGAGGCCTCTTGCGTGGCCCACGGGGCCCCGTCGCCCGCACCGGCGTGGAATAGACGACTATCCAGCGCCTTACGCAGCCACCCGCACGGAAAAGTTTAGGACACCCCACGGGGTAAGGTCAGCTACCCGGTCGGACGAGCCCATTATTATTATTATTATTATTATTATTATTATTATTATTATTATTATTATTATTATTATTATTATTATTAATACTATTTTTTCCAATCCGAAAGAATCACCAAATAAATTGCATTATGTCATCTCTATCTTTCTGAGATGAAAATTTCCCAACATCCGTAACTAGATTTTGCGAGATTTTCATCAGTGTAATATAATCTTTGTTAGCTTCAAATATCAATTGTCTAAGGCCTAAAAAAATAATTAATACAATTCATTAATCTAAATTGCTGAAATTTAGATACGTCTCTGCCGTGTATTCAACATCACATCCAGTTCTATTGCTTCTGGAGATGAAAATTTCCCACCTTTCGTAACTAGATTTTGCGAGGTTCGCATGTAGTATAATGTTTGCTAGTTTCAAATATCAATTGTCTAAGGCCACAAAAATAATTAATACAATTCTTTAATCTAAGTTGCCGAAATGCAGATACTTATCTGCTGTGTATTCAACATCACATCCAGTTCTATTGCTTCCATTTTTGCTGCGGTGTCTGAGTAGTCCTTAGCCCAGACGTCAACAACAATATGAATCAGATAAACAAGAAAACTGTGTTGCATGGAGAACCGGGAACGGAGCGTAAAGAGCCCGGATGAAGGAAAAGTGAGATTTCATCGGAAGTGAAGTATTACATATTGTCACTGATATCAAATACCGCAAAGAAATTTCCTAGTACTGTCATGGTACCCTCTACGCCCATATGCGGCACAATTGCAATAGACATTAGCGGTTACGCTTCCGTGCTCAGCCTTATCATCGTTATTCACTCGCGAGCCAAATGACTCACACGATTTGCAGTTCTTCTCCTAGTATTCTTAGTCATATAAGTGTTACATCACGCGACCGCGCCAGAGCGCTGATAATTTCTCAATGACCTTTGTCATGAGAATCTAAATGTCAAATTGAATGAATAAAGAATTGACAGAGAGAGAGAGCACTGAAATTGAAAGAGGCGTTGTCTGGCATGGCTGTATTTGAGAGTTCATTGAAAATGAAGACTTATTCAACCGAAATTACAATTTTAAAAAATTGAATCAGAATGCTGAAATTGAAGAAGAATGCAACATTAACTAGACCAAGCAGCAATCACCAAATGAAGATATCGGTCATCAGAACGTAGCAGATGCCGAATTCGGTTAAATTACAGTACAAAATATAATATTCTCCCCCACGAAATAAATAGTATCTTTTTACGTGCCCTAAATGCTAGTTTCCAGGAAATTTCCAACAATTTTTATTATACTATTATATTACTTCGCGTAGAAACAACTAAACTGCAACAACTCACCTCAACTAGAAAACTTGCTTTAAAACATGATAACGCGGAGATAAATGAAATATGAACTTCCTTTGTGTTTACTCTGCAAAACTTCTTTCCATAACTTTAAACATGTGTACTTTTCTTTTTTCATATAAAAAAGGCGCATACCAGTTTTAGGATTCTAGGAGGTGAATCCGACCCTGAACCGGAGATCAGGTGGAACGCCGTGGCGTCTTTCCAAGAAAGCAGGCGCGAGGCGGAGTTTTTCACGCACTTAATTGTTCTGAAGTTTCCTCCAGGAGCTGCCACGTGTTCCGCAAGCACTGGCTCGCGCATTTTACCTGCCACAATATATTTTCCCTTCTTACTACCTCATGGTTGTCTGATTATATTTTGAAAGCTAATGTGCTTTGAGGGAATTTGTTCAACAGTTATTTTCTTGAGAACTTCGCACAAAACGTTGAATTTGTTGAGAAGTTTTATATTTATTGTAGAGTATATTTTTTTTATATTTATCGTCAACAACCAGTTAAGAATGAAACATAATGTGAAAGAGAACCTACGCACGTTCCTTAACTCATCATCATCATCATCATCATCATCATCATTAATCATTCTGCAATTGCACATTTATTCCAAATCTTCAAGTTCATATGCATTTTTTATGGTTACTTTATATTTATATAAAACCCACAAGTTTTTTGTGCTTGTAATGTGTAATAGGGTAAATTAATGTGTGTGTGTATGTGTGTGTGTTCCTCAAGTTGTAGATGGCAAATTCGGAATACCATTCCTTTGATTTTTTTTAAATTTATTAAATTTCAAGTCGATTAGTAGGTCATACAGCGGCCACTGTAATTACCATTGTGTTTTGAACTTTTGGGCTAACGGAAGAGGAACAAGCATACTGTAAACAGACACCCACCAACATCCATGCCCTGGATGGAATTCGTACCCCCAGCCCTTCAGGAACGAGGTAGCTACGACCCTTTAACCTTAGCCTCTACCTTAGCTATCCAGTCCGGTTTGGGTGGGTTTAAGCACCTAAGATGGTGTCTAAAATTAAATGCTAATGTACAGACTCTCTGTGCATTTGAACAATAAGTAAATTTGGTGACTTACATAATTAACAATGATTGGAGAAGATACTCATTTAATTAGTATCTCTCCATTAATACCGATGATACATGTTTAACAAGAAGAAGGGCATATTGATTCCTGAAATAATGTATTTTGTCAGTGATAAGTAGCCACGTATTTAATAATGTTTGAGATTTTTCTTCTTATTTTGACAAGTTACCAATTCGGACCAGAATGAATCTAAGTAGCAAGTACTGAGAAGCAATCACCTTTTATTGATTTTGTCCTGCTATCCTCTAAATTCCAGGACCGGTGCAAACACCCAGTGGTCAAATTTGTCTTCCATGACCCGTTCCTGACAGCAACATTGCATCAGACGAATACGTACGTGAGGTACTAAAGTGTAGCGTGTTGACAGGGACTGGGAAGGGAGCAATAACGAGCGCGTGGTCTGCAACTCCTTGTTTATGGCACTCCTTCAACATTCCCCTGGAACTGATCGAATGTAACCACTGAAACGTCACATCAAAGCGACCGGCTCCTTGATCTTCATAAAGTAACGTTATTCGTACCGGGTAGCTCGTCTCTGAAATCATGCTAACCGCTCGGCTAACATAATATTCCTGCTCTACAAAATGATGAGGATTTGCAATCAGTGCAAATTATCTCAGCCTCTAGGAGTACACGAAGAAGAGGCCAGGGTTTCCGTGCCATCCCCCCTGAATATTTCGAAAGGGGCCCCGGTTGCCCTTCATACGTAATAATGAAATATTTTATTTCCGTAAATGTGATAAATTGTCCTCTTTTACCCGGTAATTCGGGGAAAATATACGTCACATTAGGGAAAGAGGCGTTCCAAACCTTATGACCTCTAAATGGGCCAACATGAAATCAGTTGTATTAATTGCATCAGTAAATTTATAATCTCATTTCCTTTCTAGTATGCTTTATTTATTTCCTAGTAAAATACGCCATAAGAAAATAAAAATGTTCGATGGAAATGGTACCCAGAGGATCCTGGAAATGTAGATCCTCCCTCACACTGCGCACGCTCATATCACTGTCGGTATTGGATTCGGGTAGTTCTTCGTAGGAACCACTTCATTTTGAATTGTAATCTGGAAGTATTTGGTTTTCTTTGTTTGACTAAAGGCGTCTGAAATATTATGATATTGCATTTCCTGCGTGCATGAGTATTGCTGGCACTGGATGGCTTAAATCCTGCCTGAAACGAGTGCCTTCATCTAAAGCGGGTTAAAGCCGGTAAGCGTAATAAGACCATACATTAAAATAAGCTGAATGCTTGGAATCTTGCCGGATTTTTTAATCCAATCTCGATTTGGAAACAATCTAAAATCAATGCAGTCGTTCTGCAAAGATTCGCTCATGACCTAATCTGATCTCATTCCCTTAAACCTCTTTATTTGAGCAGATGCTTAGTGTGACTGACTACTTTAAACCTATGCCGTTTATGAAATGTTCACTAATAGATATTATTAACGGGCAAGCCGCACCGGCAAGGTTTCGCTTGTGGCGGTTGTAAATCTCTCACTGCCTCTCTGTGCGAAGAATGAAGAAAGTAGCAGCTGAGATTTACAACCGGCGCAAGCCAGGTTCGCAAGCCCAGCTCGCCAGGACATGCTACATGCCTGTAGGACTACCTACATTACCTACTTTGGAGGTAGACTAAAGACGATGCCGAAACGAGACTCTGTCGGATAGTCAATGCCTTAATTATAATTAGGCTCTAATGAAAGTCGTCTAAAACTAAACCACATCTACGTTCTGACCAAGGTCGAAGTCTTAACGAAGCTCTGACCAAAGCTAAAGAGTTGATTAACTGAAGGCTTACCGAGAATCACTAAAACCTTTTTTGTTCGGTATCAATGTGAAGGGCAGTTACTTGTTTATAAGTCTCGGCGGACAAGAGAAATTTACCTGGGGACATTTTTTACATTCTTCTTTCCTTTCAATATTCACATCTTCGCAAGAAATGCTGCATATTCCATTGCAGCCCAATAACGTTACACAGAACACGCAAGAAGGTTAAGCTCTTCATTTATATCTTTACTGAAATTGTCATGTGACTCTTTGATACTGGAATCATTTTCAGGCACTCTGATAGTAGGTCCATCGCTGAATCTTGTAGAGTTTAATGACATCGCTATTTATTTATGTCAATTCACAATAAAAGTTTGTTTCGTATGCTCTATTCTATTCGTAAATGAGCACGAAAGTCTGTGCGAAGAATGAGTCTGAAGTGACAAAAGAACTTGGATTCGATTTTATGCACAACAATTGTGTATAAATTATTAGGGCAGATGGGGCAAACGTGCAGGTAGACTGTAGGCTAGGTAGAACTGGACCGTCTTCTTTGCAACGGCGTGACCGAAAACGTGAATCAAAATGGAAAATAATGCCCCGGAACTGAACAGGTATTACGGAGTTTTTGAACGGCATAGCGTACAGCAATTGACCGCTATCTCGATCTGCGTTTGCGCAGATGCACAGAACCCATGCGAAACTCGAACCGCGCATGCGCAAAGGATCGATTATTATTGTGCTGTCGAGTACTGTAATTCGTCGCTGAATAGAGGAGTTACTCTAAGAACGGATCACTTTGATCGCGAAACAAATGACCGTCAAGAAGGGCGATGGCATTCCAAGTGTGTAACCAAATGGCATTCCAAGTGTGTAGTGATGAACCCATTTACAAATGAGCTAACTGTAAACGAACGCACTGGCAAAGTCAGTGCGCAGTGGACATAACCTGCACTTATATTGCCAGCAGGGTCCAAGCAGTAGCTGTGAAAGCGGTCCCTTGTTAGAGGAATCTCTGCACAGCAAAATCCGCCCACTGTGCGGCGCGGCGAAGGCCGCGCGCGTTGACTCAGGCGAGGTGCGGCCGTGACGTCAGAGCGGAGGGCCGTGGGGTTCCGCCGCCTGCGCCCACTGGCCGCCCTCCCCCACCTGCGCATGCGCACAGCGTCCCATCGCGTCGTCACGCCGCGCCGCCCCGCGCGCTTATCTGCGCGCGCGCTTCCGAGGACGCGTGGCGGCCGCTGCCGGGCTGATACGCAGAAGGGCCGTCCCTTTCCAGGAAGTTCTCAAGCGCCGCGTCGTCCGGGTTCGCACGTTGGCAGGTCTTCCCGCCTCGCGAGTGCGTACAACGCAAATCACTCAATCGGTGCAATCACGTTACAGCAACACTTCCACGCTGCTGTCAATACGAGTGTCGTGTTTCATAAGGGTCAGGAAATTGTTTTGTCTGTGACGCACTACACTTTCACCGTGTTGCAAGTGATCTGAAATGGTTTGGGTTAAATGTATCCAAATAGTAGTTTACGTAAAAAGTGCGCAAAACTCATGATTCACGCAAGGGTAACGAGAACGACACTCTCGTGCGGGAATCACCTCGCGTCTGTATTTAGCGTACTATTTTAATACGACGTGAGCGAAACGCATTGCGTCAAGAAAAGGAATGTAAATTAAATATCAAGTAACTATAAATATCTTACTTGTACAGAAGTGAATGGATTCTAGACAGTGTTGTAACACTATTGTTGTAAAAAATAAACAGAGACTTCCTCAAGATGAAAGAAAATTGCGAATCGTAATAGATGTTTCGCACCCGCTTCGCGATGTTTCACACACTGTTTAAAAATTAGCTGTTTCGCACACGGAGTGCAACAAGCACGAGAAATTTACTCTACATAGGAACATAAGTATGCGCATTTTCGTTACCCAGTGCCCTGCAATGAGAGTTTTTCTATCGAAAATTGTCCATTTTCTGGCACTTAACAGTATTTTCTCTTCTTATGAAGTAAGAGCGAGAAAGTAAAAATTAGTTAAAATGAAGTAATTTATTATTTCTTGTACCTACACATACTATGCAAAAGACGATGTCCGTTTATTCAAACACTGAAACGCCATCCACATAAAACCACGTACGTACTTCTGCTGTATAGAATATCATTCAACATTCAACTTTTTTTTTAATGTTGAAATTAGTTTGGTACATTAGCCCAAGGATACATGCAAATCACAATACAATTTCCTCCGCAACGCCCGTTAACATCGTGCTTCACTGTAAAACTCTTTCGCTTCGGTCCTTATGTGCCATTTACGTATCGTATGCCGCAATCTACAGGATGAGAAACGATCGTTCTTTGAACGTTGTATTACTTTTTTGGAAGCAGCCGCTCCTTTGCCTTTGCACAGGTTGCCAAAACACCTTGGCAGTTCGGTTCCAGTATGAAATTATTTTCTCTTTTAAAATAGTAATTGCAGAACATAGCGATCCGGTCTAACTGTTAAATAACGTTCTGTCACATATTTAAGCGCGAAATGTGTTGATTTTTCTGGGTTGAAAGAGACGACGGGTTTACCTATACTTGCGCACTTGGGCCTACGTGATCGGTGTCAGCTGATCATTAAAACCGAGATACGTTATCCACTTTCTCGGAAATCGAAGAGATGGCCCAAAATGAGAGCGGAATTCGCCAAATATCAAGCGGCTCGTTGTACGTCATACATGGTATACGCAATGTATATATGTGAGAAGTGACGCACAAGAGTGTCTCTGATTTGAAAACATCGAATAGGTGTTTGTCCCGTCGTGACGAAGTGCTGCAGGCGATAACAGCTCATGCGGTAACAGCAGCGGGCACTTTACGCGAGAGGTCGTTTTGCTGGGACACGGTCGACCTTGCAGTTTCAGACGCTAACAGATAAATGGGAAACTGATCTACGTCATAGACACGGCAAAGGAAACGTCATAATTACAAGTGATAAGTCAAACATTGCTTGCTCATTGCTACTACTCTACCATGTAACTTTATGAAGTCCTAAAAGGTGATATAAACGATGAGTATATACAATGATTGATAATATCAATATTCGTAAGACGGTCGGTTTCTGCGAAATGTACAATCACAATGATAAAATAGGCATTACATGTTTGATCTCAGTGAGTGGCTGTTTGGTAAATTCACGAACGTACTATATTTTTAAATATGAAAATAGATGAAATTAGATTTCGCGTATTCTGTCTTCCAGATCTCGGTTCTGATACTTCCTTCTTAATTTTGGTGAGTAAAATAATTTTCTAAGAATATTGTACATTTCTTCACCTGGCATTGTTGTTCGAAATTCTGCTCTTCAATATTAATTAAGAAACACACATTTCCACCCCATTCTGCTCTTTGCGTAATCGCTGGATGCGTTGGCGAAGAGTTGAGACCACAACCTGACGTGTTGTGCACCGAGAGGTCCTTCTTCAGAGTCCCGATGGTGGCGACATCTACCCCTAGGTATCCTTAGGTCGAAGCCCGGTCGTGCTCGTTTAAGAATTAAAGAGGCCAGTTAGTATTCGTTGACAAGTCTCTATTTCATAGTTTTCTTGCATTGATTCCAGGAGGATGGTGGAGTACAACTGATAACGGGCAAAATGGCATCCTTTCTGCTCATCTTGTCACCACTCGCATTCTTAGATTTCGGCGACGGGATAACCTCCCAAGCCTGCTTGGTTCATTCTCATGGTTTAGAAACTCTCTAACAATTGGGAGGATTTAGGAACGCGTCAGATTGACTTGAAATGCTATCAAGTCGAAGAATATCTTGAACAATGATATAAAAATACGATTTTAATCGATTTTGATATAAATTAAAAAAATGTTATTTTCCTATTTGACATATTACATCCCAACTACAACTACATTCGATTTCCCTTCTTGCATCAAATCGCCACTCTGAAGGAAGTGGTCAGTAATTCATGTTTTTTGTTCACATGACATTAGTCATTCACCTGTGAGCACTTGATCGTTCTATTCGTTGTAAAAGCTTCGTCGGGTACTTCAAGCGTTAGTGAAAAATGCATTAGGTGGGAAACTGCTTTCCCTCAACTTTTAGGAACTAAGGGCAGTGGAGGAGCGTTTGCGGGAGTCCAGATGCAGAAACTACTATTCTGTGATGAATTCTTAAAAATATTCTACCTGCGCGATTGGAAGCCTAAAAGAGATTCCATGGTTCAGTTAATTCTAGCCAGTAACAAAGCTGCTGCTGAACGAAACTACACAAATGGTTTTCCTAAAAGTAAATCGCACCTTGCCCATGAATAACGTGTAAAATACTCTGGTACAACATTGCAATAAATTAAATAATTTCAGAAAAACAGTCTTCACGAATACTGCAATTACGCAGAATAGTTCATACATACATGCAGATACAAACCAAGAATATTTAAAATGTTACTGTTCCATAACGTAGCGCGTGAATGGGAAATATTTAATGGTGAGCGGCCTCTTCTTTGGAGCCTTGATGTCGTATGGCATCAGCTGGGACTAAAAAGTGTCTCGATAAGTATGATAATTCAAAGTGTGGGCGGATTAAGGGAATAGGCGGAATTACACAATCAAATATTTGCTTTTGTCAGCCAAAATCGAAACTTTCCTTATTTTTTTTTAGATTTTTACCGCGTTCCTGGGAACCTAACGATGCACCTCTTACAAGGCTGCACAGTTTTCTTCCAATTTATGCGCGCATTGGAAATACGTAATTCAGATTTCCTCGGTGCTCGCAAACCGTTTGGGGCCTGGCCGCGCCCTTGCGTAGCCCTGGCGTTCGAGACGCGGTGAGGTGCGTCGCCTCCGGCTGCGCGGTGCAACTGATGAAGCGCAACTTGGGGTTTTAAATAATCTGAAATTGATACGTGTCTGTTATGGATCACATGAGATAAGGCCAATAAAGCTCACATGAAATTCGAATATAATATATAACATAGTAAAATTCTTGATAGTTCACATAGTTTACAATGTTTCGACCCTAGTATTCGCTTCTCTTCAGGTAGTGTATAAGTCGATCTAAAATATAATAATAAAACTACTATGTAACAATATATGTACAATAAAGGTAGTGGTTTCTTACATAAAACGAAGATTCTTATAGAACAATATACACAATAATGGAAGTGATTACTTACCTAAAAAGAAGAATTGCGGCTTTCTGATTTTTAATGTGCCTAGATACTCACAACGAGAAGTATTACAGTGAGTATTAGTACGCTGACGTACTAGTAATCAAACGGTAAAGACATTTCTCTTCCTAGAATATTATAGGACGGCCAGACTGTCTGTTAAGCCGCATTTCCACTCAAAAAGACCGGTTACTCTAATTTTCGAACGTGGAACTCACTTTTGAAACATGCTTTATATAAAACAAAATAAAAATATTTCCGTCAACACAGGAAATTCATTTCAAAATTACTAGCGCGCAAAACTGTCTGGTGCACATGATCAACAAAACATACCGTTTCTTGTTGAATATCTTGCAAAAATGTGTCGCGCGAACATGCACTTTTATAGCCACATAACTAACCTAAGACAAAAACGCTCCTCCTTCCATGACAACCTCTTTTACGATCCGCATGTTTCATGGTGTCAGTGACATCACGCACTGTCAACAAGGCCGTTCCCCGCTTGGCGATGACGGAAGCCGCGCGTTTGCTGCGTTTTCACTGCCCGCGCCGCAACTGTTTACGAGAAGCATGGCCAACTGTAAACCGCGCGGCAGAGGGGGAGAAGGCCCCCCCCCCGTTCTTTCCGCCAGAATTCTCCTCCAGTTAGCGACAGAACTCGGTGTAGCCATGTCGTAGCTAGTGTACATCGTGTCGAAAACACTGCCACCGGGATCCGAATCCCTAGGGACTTTAGTGAGAGGCACAGCAGTGACATCAGTTGCTTCCCTGAGCCACCTTAGCCGGTCCCGAGGCCCAGTCGAAATCAGGACTAAGACAATATATTTTTTCTTTCAAAACAAGTAAAAGTATTATGCGTACATGCTAAATTGATTAATGATAGGGAAGGTTTATCCAAAACCATCCTTGTAAATGGTTACATATAATATCAATTTAATTAATTAATCATATGAACGTTATAATTTAAACCTACTGTGTATTCTATTTATTTACATGTAAAATTGACATTAAAGAAGTTAAAATGGAATCGGGAGAAAGTAATGCTACCCTGATGTTTCAGTCTCCGCACGCCTACGATTCATGTTGAGAAAGTGCTATGAGCATAATATGAAGTATCCAATAAAAAAGTAGATTCTCAAATATTAAAATTATGTATTTTGTGTTTTGAATCGAACCCTTGTCTGCGATGCCGGGGGATGTGGACACCCCGACTGCGAAGTGAAACATGCTCCACATTGCCATCCTGTTGCCGATGGAGCCGAAAGATAAATCCGCAATTTGCTTCATGCAAAATCTACCAGTCAGCTAATTGGCATAAATTATTCGCAGGATAGTCGTACCAGAAATGTTCGGCGCGCCATTTCGTTAAAACAATGGAAGGTGGCGCTTATTTTCGACTGAAATAATCCCTACAGCCGTCATGTTCGTAAACTAGCTACAGCACAGAGATGAGAGAATGCGAAGAACTGAAAGACATTTAGCGAATGTTCTACTAATTTCCAACATATTCAACTAATCTTCCGTTCTGTATATTGTACGGAACAGCTGCGATTAAGTGATGTTCCAGCAAAATGTACGAGTGGCATAAGGACTCTTCTAGTTAGCAAATATACTGGAAAGAAGTGGTGCTACTACAAAACAGAGTTTCCCGCCTTATTTCTAACGGCCACGCGTTATTATAATACTAAATGAACCTCCAAAAGTGTTTCCCACTAGGAAAATGTTCTCCTCCGCGCTGGGATTCGAACGCGATTGCAATTTCGAAAATACAGAGTGTTTCCTGAAAATGGGATCTGCTCCATTTTTTATGCGTCCTCTCCTCTCTCCGAGGGAAAATTTGAAGAAAAAGATGTGTTAACCGCTATATTCTGAACCCCTTAGGGGCAAAAAACTGAAAATACATAATTTTAATATTTGAGAATCCCCTTTCTCACTGAATACTTCGTATTATGATCATAGCTCTTCCTGAACATGTATTATAGGCGTGCGAAGACTGAAACATCAGGGCACCCAACGGCATTACTTTCTTCTGATTCCATCTTAACTTTTTTATGTCAATTTCACCTGTAAATAAATAGAATACACAGTAGGTTTAAATGATAACGTTCATATGATTAATTAATTAAATTGATATTATATGGAACCATTTACAAAGATGGTTTTGGATAAACCTTCCCTATCATTAATCAATTTAGCATGTACGCATAATACTTTTACTTGTTTTGAAAGAAAAAAATATATTGTCGTAGTTCTGATTTCGACTGGGGCTCGGGACGGGCTAAGGTGGCTCAGGGATGCAACTGATGTCACTGCAGTGCCTCTCACTAAAGTTCCTAGGCGTACGGATCCCGGTGGCAGTGTTTTCGACACGATGTACACTAGCTACGACATGGCTAGACCCAGTTCTGTCGCTAACTGGAGGAGAATTCTGACGGTCAGCCGTTTTGATGGGTAGTTTTCTATGGTTTCACCGATCAATACCAGGTGAATACCGGTGCAGTACGCTAACCAAAGGATCACGGTTCTTTCCTTCTTCTTCGTTGTCCTATCATCACCTCTTACTTACACATACACACACATGCACATACACACTCATACACATACACACTCACATGCACTACATTACCTCCCATAACAGGAAACCACTCGTGAGCATGGAGATTGTTGCGTAGGGGGAGGGTGCCCCGCTGGTGGGAGATACCTGGATTGGAAAACCCCGCAAGCTGATGTGTATATCGGCACGTACGAGTATATCACCATCCAACGAGCAAGGATACACCAACTCCCTATTAAAAACACTCACTACCCTTACAGAACTAATGACAATAGCAGTTAACGCACCTGCAAATCCGAAATAATCTTCTGGGTGTCTCTGAGTTTGACTGAATTTAGTTTTTGGATGAACAAGATTATGATAAAATTAAATAACTTGCTTATTTCCAGATACACTTTTTCAGAGTATATTTCCATAATGTATATTACTGTAATGCAAGATGCGTTTCTGAAGTTCAATTATCTTTCTTCTTTAATGTTTTAGCACGTGGGTCGACTCACATTCACACACAATATCGGAAAAGTTTTAAGATGACGCAGCTTGACTTCCAAAACACGATCACTACCATACTCCATGACGTTTTATGAGAAGTTGTAAACATTGTGCATTCGCGTGGCACAATTCACGAAAGATATCAACGACGATTGAATCTGGTTGTTCTATTGCTAGTGACAACGGACGGAAAAGAGAACGGCGATCGCATTTTCACTGCCGGAGACGTGAATGTCGAGTCCGAATTTGTGGCGTATCTCTTCGCGTGCGCCAAAGCGGCGAGGCGTTTAGTGCAGACACAAACGCGGGTAAACAAGTGCTGCTGGGTATAAAACCCTCCGAAGCGAGGCCGGCGAAGCTTTAAACGAAATCGCCGCATCAGCTCAGCGCTGAAACGGATGCAGCGGGAGGACGCACGCGGGAAGTTGTTGGTGCCTGGTGGGCTACAGGGTGTCCGCGAAATAGAAATGCGGCGCCACCCCATATCCAGAGAGCCCTACCAACCACCTTGCTGTAAAAGAAAATGTAAAATAATTTTTTTTTTAAATCCAAATTTTCAATTATTGTTTTAAATATTGAAAACATACTATTATATACGATTAATTATTTTAGGAGAAGACACTATTTTTAAAATTTAATGAAAATGAAGTGTGAGAGGAAGAGAAAAATGAATCCGAAAGACGAGCGAATACCACATCGGAGTACAGCAGACTGCATTCACTTCGCAAAAAGAAACCTACGGAAAGTTCCTTGGGCTTCAAGTGTTGAAGATTGCATTGTCTGTTAATGCTCGTGGAGATGAGTCCGGGCGTGACGACACTAAGAGCCTAACGATTATTTACATATTTTATTTTCGGATAGAAGTTCTGAGGGTCACCCTCATAACTTCTATCGCAATATCGAAATACTTTTTTTGCTTAACAGTGCGGAATCACGGGGCAACCATTATGCTGGAGATATATTGTTTGAAATGTTTTTAGTTTTCGAGAAATTTGATAATCTTTGATTTTTTAAATGGAACCGTATATTTTTCTCACTAACAGTAGATAGATCATAAAAAGAGGAATTCAATGATGCAACATATGTTATTATTTTGATAGTATTTTGAGTATAAAATTATACTTTCTGACATGTGATTTTAAATTAAACATGAAATATTTCCTGAATCAGCCCTTGCAACCGTCGCCTTTGGCAAAGGTGGTCTTCGTGCCCTCTCCCCCCTTCCCGGTCCTGTGCCGGCGCAACGATTGTAAACGAAAAATTTTACGTTTAAATTAAAATCACAGCCATCACATGGTTGATCCATTCGAGAGCTCCATTCAATCCGGACTCGGAAATCACTGCAGTTCGAGGTGTGGGAAGGTTGTCGTAGCATTCACTGGCTAAATGGGAGGTCGTCAGTCGCGGGTCACCGCAGATGCGCTCAGGAGATTGAGCCCTTACCGCTGGATTGCTGTCATCCGCATGATTTTTGTACTTCCTTTGTAAGATTAACAGTAACTTAGTTTTTCTATAGGTGTTTATGACTGCTGTCACTTTGATAGTTGGCAAAGAACTCCTGAATGTGTTTCTCTGTATTTTTATTCCATTGTTCTTACCCGTTATGTCTGAAGTTTAGAATTGCGTGACACGAGCTTGCGGTAACGATGTAATGAGTGTTTCCGAGGAAAACAATGTATTTGCACTTAAATATATTGTTCCGAATGCTAAGTGCGTATTGGGAGCCAGTAAAGAAATGATTAACGAAAATTCGCCTGAAGTTCTTCTGGTGGACGTTTTCTTTAACAAGATAGTCAAATGAATTTCACTTTTATTACAAATACAATTGCTAATGACCATGGAGACAATGAGTGATTACAAAATTTATATTAGAAGACGAAATACCAACACATACTTCGCGAGCCCCATATCTACCAATAGTAAACATCATCACGAGCTAACGACTTCGGGCATTCAAGTGTTACAGCCCATAACGTTTGATGAATATTCATTTTCATTATTTTATAAGATTGAATGAAAAGAAATTGTATTTTCAAACAAAAAGTTAATGAAATAATCTTAGTGATCAGTGAATTTATTCCCAGGTCATAACACCAATAAAATCTATTTAAAATGCAATAAGTACTTAGTTTTAGTACTGTTTCGTGATTGTAGTACGATATGTTTTGTTTTTTCCATAGGACCAAGGAAGTGCATCGCCATCCCGATGTGCGCAGTAATGGAGCATATGCAGAGCTGGTGGAAAGGTGGGTACTATTGGTAGTATTATTCATGCGAAAATATTTCAGGTGGGTATACCCCCACCTGGAATTTTGACAAAGATTGGGGGGGGGATTATTTCCGAAATCTATCAAAAACTCATTTCTAATCTATTCGAATCAATTTCGAAATCTATCAATTATTCAATCTGCAAACTTCGATTTCGATGCGTATCGATTAGACACAGCCTTAATCATCCTCAAAGGGATAAATCCAGCGAATTTGCGTGAAGTCGTAGATTTTATGCGCACAAATGAGAGGTGTTTGGGTCTTGTTGCCGAGTATTTGCGCGTTATTCATGCGCTTAAGAGGGTGCTAGAAAATTACTTGCGTTTGACAATGCTGCAAAATTGACTCAATCATTTAGCCATCTTGCACTCGTACTCACAGTTAGTTGATGATCGTTATTGAGGAAATGATGGATGAACTCTTATCTAATAATTCCAAACGAGTGTCAGTTTTCGGACAGCAGCGTTTCAAGCGTTGATCGATTTCAACTAAAAATGTTGAATAAACTACATATTTCATACCGTTATCACATTTTTTTAAAGAAAACTTAAATGCAATACAAAATTGCATGACCCCCTCCCATGGCACTGCCCACCTGAAATTTATACGGCTCGCCGGCTCTGCACACGTGTTCGCACGTGGGGGGTATCATCGCTGCCCGAAGCCCTAGGCGCCTGTCGCCTGTCGCTGCCCTCGTGACACGAGGGGGGGGGGGCGGCGCGGGAGGTGACGGTCGCGCTGTCAGCGCAGAACCAGTCAAATGCGCGGGCGTTGGGAAATGGGCGATCTTGCGGAAAACGTGACGGGTGTGTACGCGATCTCTCGCTGGGAGAACATTCTCAGCAAAGACTATCATGGATTGGTGTCTTGATTGATTTGAGAATTATGATAGTGGAAGTCCCTTCGCAACTCCGTACATGCGAGAACTGGGACCTTAAGAATAAATCAGGTGTACTTTGCTGCGAAATAAAGATTGAAGAAGTTTGAGATGTTCAGAATGAGACGTGAGCGGAAATGAAAATACAAAGATCATAAAGATGGCCCACAATAATTTACAGTCAGATTAAAAGATAGTAAGGGAAAAGGAGGCGAAGGGTGCTACATGTTGACAGAAGGATACACATCGAAACTGACATCGACCAGAAACTACGCTCTCAAAGAAGCGAAATACACGGCCAAAGGAAAATAGATTGAAGGGAACACTCACACGCACGCTGAACTAACAGGTGAATAACAAGGTATATATGTGTAAAATGGCAACGTACGCAACACTATCGAT
Source organism: Gryllus longicercus (assembly GCA_038098605.1). NCBI lineage: Eukaryota > Metazoa > Arthropoda > Insecta > Orthoptera > Gryllidae > Gryllus > Gryllus longicercus. The sequence goes on along the minus strand of JAZDUA010000425.1, from coordinate 275,694 downwards.
ACATAGGAGCACATGCAAAAGTATTTAAAAAATATTTTCAGATATAGTCCAAATATAGTTTATTAGTTATACAGTTGGTGGCTGTGTGTTATAGTTACGTTATCGTAACAAATCCCATCACCTATAGGAATCAAATAACTCTTTGTTTTCAATGCAGTCTGCCAATGACCTCTTGATCCAGGCATGCTCGACAATCTGTCTGGGGTATTGCTATTCCCCCGCCCCTCTCCCCACTCCAACATCAGTCCAGTAGTGAAACGAAGTGAGTGTGGGACGGCCCCCAAAACGTTTATTCGGTCCCCCTTTATAAAAGTGTAAGTAAACACAAGTAGTGTTAGCTCCTTAAATAATAAAAATACTCTTTAGCAAATTCATATTAATCAGTCTGTGATTACTACATAAAAAATCAATGTTCCTATAGCAGGCCTTTTCTTACCTGAGCCCGCCTGCATTGCGGGCCCGAACGTCACGCAACTGCCTCAGCCCTTTCTCCTCAGCGAGCAAGGCGCTCAAATGGTGAAGTGTTGCCGTTCGAGGAACGTTGGCTTTGCTCCCGACAGCAGCTGAAGGAGACTGAATTGAAAAGCTTGCAATCGAAACCAGAAGAAAGAAAATACAGTTTTGAGAATACTCGTAGATGAAGAACAGCGAGTCACGTTCGGCGAACATCTCTGAACGATCTCAGCCTTCACAGACCCGGAAAGATCTCAAGTCAATTGCATTGCGTGTGGTCCTGATAACAACCCATGTGCCGTGCCTGTCCCCAACGGTAACCTTAGATCCAGGGGTTTGAGCAGATTCGTCTTAAAATAAGGGACGATCGAGTCGAATTACGAGTTCATTACAATGAAAAGAAAGAAACTGCAAGATGCAAAATAAAAAATTATAATTTTCTAAAACTCTCAAATTGCTCATTTATCGAGTAATACAATAATGATCAAGTTATCAAGGATATCAAAAATATTTCGTGTTAAGTGTCAGGTTTCATACATTTCACGCTTCCCTTCCGATTATAAGAACGATGGGAAACGGAATGAAAACCAAAACATGTTAATAAAACCAATTAATAATTATAATAAAAGTTGTACTTACACACTATTTATGATGACTAATGATGACACTATTATATTTATGATTATGAAAATGTGATTTGCAGAAGTTAATTTTCAATAAAGTACCTTTCGAAATTCCTGAATGTCATTCTACATTCTCTTGATTTACTGGTATTACTCTTTAAATGCTGCTATTACCTCGGCACATATTGAAATGACTTTGTTAGGGTTTTGAAACCTTGGCCATAAAACCATCAAATCTTCCGTATTTTTTGTTCTAATTGGGTATCTCAAAACAGTGAAAAAAAGATGTGATGACATCTCAGCTATAAATCAGTCTCATAAAGGTCACGTTACGTGAGTCACTTCCGGAAGGACATTTGGCCGAGGTCCATTGTTGCCCAAGTCCGCGGCATCCGAGTTACGAAGTCGTCAGTGCCTGGCCACAACAACAAAGAGCCTCGCTTGAGTCACGGCTAATAAAAACGCGTCCGATTCCGCCCACAGTAACTGATTTGCGTTCGCTGGGTTCAGAGGCGGCCGGTTGAACTGGTCAGGCAAGACCGGCAGCTATTCCACGAGACTCTGCGAGTTTTCTGAAAAGAAAAAGAAAAAAAAAAAAAAGAAGAGGGAGGGAGAAAAGAAACATCGGCCGCTGCGGCGGAATTCTCAAGTGGAGTTCGAAAAGTGAATGGCGTTTCCGCTGTGATGGTCGACGACACGAAAAAGTTGAAAGGAGATTTGTTATTCCCGTCTTATTTTCTTCCCATTCATGCTCTTGCCGAGGGATGTATGCGCTCACAAAAATACGCGGACACTCGATCAGACAGCACATTCGCGTTCGTGCATTTCAACACACATACACACACACGCGCTCGCGTGTATGTACGAAAGAAACATATTTCCATATTGTTTCTTATAAATCAAACTATAGTCGAGTACATGACCCAGTGACGTACTAACTATTTCAATGTTACGAACCATTGTTTGTATTTTAAAAAAAATGCCTTGTTCATAGTATCTTATTAATTTTGTACTCACAGGATAGTTGGAAGGGCTTTGACATATGGAATTGTATGTTTTCTAGAGGTAAGGATGGCGATTTCAGGTTGTAGAAAAGTTTATTTCGATCTCACGCTGGAGGATGACCATGTTTTATGGTGCTGTAATTATTGAATTAAAAAATTGTAAAGTTTTTAGGTGTGAAAATTAAAGTGAAAGGGAAAATTAAAGAAATTTAAATTTGTGAGAACAAATAAATATTAACAAGTAAGATTATGAACTCCTTTGAATACATTGAAGACTCACCTTTTCAGAGATCAAAATACAAACGAACTGTTTATTTTTTTTGTAAGTAATAGCGTCGTATAATTTATGGAAGAAAGATCTTTACGCTTTATACCGAGGAAAGCCTTATGACCCTTGAAGTGCTTTTGGTGAACGTATGTAATTGTAGCCTCTGTACGAGTTGGATAGTGTGAACTTGGTCTCAAGTTGTAAGGAAAGAAATCTTTACGTCTCACCCAACGAGGATATGTGGCTGAGTATCGTGCGTAACCACGCGATATTGCTATCGCAATTCAATCTTTTCCGTTTTGCACGGCCATTTTCACTGCGCTTTCACATAAAAGAAAATAAGGGGTTTTTCGATGTTTCAATTATGTAGTTTTTACATCGAGAATATCTCTCATGGTCAGAGAATGAAAGGGCTAAACCTTTTCTGTTCAGCAACCAAATATGGTGGAGGTAAGATGAGAAATTCTGTATCATAGAGTTCAAAGCGATTATTTTTATCACTTTAAAACATGTTAATGAGGACGAAAAGTATTGTTGCCGTAAGAATTAATGTTTTCGTTTTCAAAGGCATTGTTTCTAATTTGTTACCCTGTAGTATATCTGCAACAGTAGCAGATGCAATTTATTTTACTGCACTTTGGAAAATTATATGAAACACGCACGCTAGCCTGTTCACTTGCACGCACAGTGGCTATTCTGGAGGTAAAGCCAGCAGAATGTGCCTTCGCTGCCTAGGCTGACCTACATTATGTGAAGACTCGCTTTTAGACTCGATGGATTTGCGATGCATTTGTAATGAATTTAGTGTAAGTGTATTTAGTGTAATATGTAATGAATTGATTTCGTTTACCTAACTTTTATCATTTTATGAAGTAACCAACGGTTACCGAGTTACAGTTTTCCCTACGGATAAGATTTTACAATCTAATGATGCATGTGTAGGACGCCTTCACTTTGTATGTGCCAATAGTGTGAGTATTACTAATGACCGAACAAGCTAACTGTTTGCGGACAACATTGACTCTGACTTGAAGAAACTAGACGAACTGTCCTGCCACTGGATTTATTTATCTCATTTACGTTGCCACTCTACACTTTAAAATAAAATAACTGCACTACAATTGCCATTGGAATTACAAGAGAAAAGGCGAAGTAGTTGGGTGCGCATGACTAGCAGCCACAGGCGAGCTGCCGGCTTAGGTTTGCATTGGCGCCTGTCGTCAGGGCAGATATCGCACGCCGCACACACATGGGGAGCACCTTCCCTTCCCGCTCCCTACCAAGCCCCGCCCTCCCCCGCCCCGCCCCGCCCCGCCCCGCCCCGCCCCGCCCCGCCCCGCCCCGCCCGCTCCTTCCACCCGCTCCTTCCACCCGCTGCCGCACGGACGATATCCCCGCTTTGTCCCTGCTCGCTCCCACCTCGCCTCCGCTCTCGAACAACCCGTCGCGTCGCGCAGGTCCACTTCTCTCCCGCCCCCGCCCTCCTGCCTTGGCGTCTCCCCTCCCACGCCCCCGGAGCCGCTTCCACCGGAGGCACGCGCCATCGATTGGCGGCGGCGCGGCGCGGCGCAGGCGACAGGTGCCTGTGGCGTCGCGCTCCACCGGCCTCGCGTCCCCGTCCATGCCCCCGCCCAGCACCTGCCCCGTCCAGCACCGGCTCCTGTCCTAGGCCCCACGCCCCCACTCAAACCCCTGACCATACTCCCGCCCCCGCCCAATTCCCACTCTAGCATCCGCTCAACCCCCCGCCCAAGCCCCCGCCCAAGCCCCCGCCCAAGCCCCCGCCCAAGCCCCCGCCCAAGCCCCCGCCCAAGCCCCCGCCCAAACCCCCGCCCAAACCCCCGCCCAAACCCCCGCCCAAACCCCACACAGGCCTCGCCCAAGCCACCGTTAAAGCCTCCCGCTCAGTTCCCCGCTCAGTTCCCCGCTGTTCCCCGCTCAGTCCCCCGCTCAGTCCCCCGCTCAGTCGCCCGCCCAGTCCCCCGCCCAGGCCCTCGCCCAGGCCCTCGCCCAGGCCCCCGCACAGGCCCTCGCCCAGGCCCCCGCACAGGCCCCCGCACAGGCCCCCGCACAGGCCCCCGCACAGGCCCCCGCACAGGCCCCCGCACAGGCCCCCGCACAGGCCCTCGCCCAGGCCCTCGCCCAGGCCCTCGCCCAGGCCCTCGCCCAGGCCCTCGCCCAGGCCCTCGCACAGGCCCCTCGCACAGGCCCTCGCACAGGCCCCCGCACAGGCCCCCGCACAGGCCCCCGCACAGGCCCCCGCACAGGCCCCCGCACAGGCCCCCGCACAGGCCCCCGCACAGGCCTCCGCACAGGCCTCCGCACAGGCCCCCGCACAGGCCCCCGCACAGGCCCCCGCACAGGCCCCCGCACAGGCCTCGCCCAGTCCCCCGCCTAGTCTCCCGTCCAGGCCCCCACCCAGTCTCCCGCAAAGTTCCCCGCACAGTCCTCCGCACAGTCCCCCGCACAGTGCCCCGTCCAGGCCCCCGCTCAGGCCTCCACCCAGGTCCCATCCCCGGCCCCCGCCCAGGCCCCCTCACTGGCCCTCGCAAAGGCCACCGCAGAGGCCCCCGCGCAGGCCCCACCCAGGCCCCCGGCCCCGCCCCCGCACAGGCCCCGGTTGCTGCCTTCGCTGCCCACGGATCCCTGGCGCCCAATGAGCCCAGGCATCTCGCTTCCCCGACGGACAAGCGCAGCTGGGATCCTGTGTTTCAAACCCAGCAATTCTAATTCTTCAAGACGAAAGGAATTCAATTTTGTAACTCATGATTGTGACTCAATTTTGTAAGTAATGATTTAATCAGTTTGGAGTAAATCCTAAATATTTCTGTATTCAACATTAATTAAGTCATTCTTGAAAGACGTTCTGAATAGAAACAGAACTGCGAACAATCGGAATGTATTGGTGATATTCATGTCGTGTAAATTCTTCAGATGTGAAAAGCACATCATAAAAGCACTTTGATTATGTATAACCCTTCTAGGAAAATTGGATTAGTGTCGAACGAAACTAAATGCCAAAATGTTTTGAAGAAAAATATTCGACGAAAAATAGACATTTTAAGCTTGAAATTTTCATTCGGGAAGTCTCTATCAACTTATTTTAAATGGGTGATCATACAATGCAACTGTTTCACAACATGAACATGAAAATTATGTAAATAGTGTAATAGTTAATTACGAAAGTATTATTAAAAGCTCAAGTTAAGAGATTATGTGATTGCAGAAAAAGGAAAAGGAAATCAATAGTGTCGAGAAGAAACGCATCCTTGTAAGTGATGAAATATACAAATGTTCGAGATATCTTCGAAATATCCCCCTAACTATTAAAGTTCTAATTTTCAGTTATCTCTTTGAGAAATTGAAATGCAGTCGTGCCGCAATGTATTGCAAGAAAAGAGTGAAGGGAGGTAATGAAGGAAAAGCTTTTTTTATTTCGATTCGTGTTACATTTTTTCATCTTCTGCTTTACGAAAACTAGTAACCTGGTGCCGTTGTAGATATAGACACGTTTCGGTAGAAACCCACCTTTGCCAACAGCTACCAACCTGTGATAACTACTTGCTAACATTTTTAAATGAACGTAGTCCGTGTGAATCCTTTCCAATCCGCGTAAACCTCGGTCTAACATTTTCCATCCTTACCATCTCGTATCCAGTCTAGCCAACTATCGCCCACTATCGCCCAATATCGCCCACCCAGCAACGCTTTGTAACCCTTAGCAATCTTTAGAGGCCGTCCATGAATTACGCAACGCAAATTTGCAGTATTTTGAATACCCCCTCTTTCCCCTGTAACGCCCAAGTCCCTACAACGCTCGCTTGAACCCCCCTACCTAAGAATTACATAACATTTGTGATATTCCCGCTATTTGCAGTAAGTAAACATATAACAGTAAGAACCAGTTGTTTAATTTTATTGGTGTTACGTATTAAAATTTATGATAATTAATGTTAAAATTAGTTGGTGATGCTGTCAGCACTTGGAGACATTTTTTTAGGGAAGGAAGGATATACAGGAGAGACAATTTCTGACAAGAATCCGTGCAACTGTCGTTGTCAATGATGCATGGGCGAGAGACTGTTGTGTCAATGTAATTGCATCTCTAGGAAACACAACAGATAAGTTTTGAATACTTTGTTTGTAATCTAACAGAGTTAATCAATGCATTATTGATGAAAAATATTTCCATTTATTGTAACAAAACCATCGTAATTTCTTTATATATCTTTAATTTAATTTCTTAATATCACAGTGTTTTAGTATGCGGCTGACTTAAAGGAAATATTTCAGTAAATATTGAAAATTAAAAATTATAAATAGCAACTTTACGTAATACTAAACGAACGTCCCCTGCCTCTATGAAACACAGCGAAACACAACCTCGCGCTCCCTTTAACGTTACGTAATTTATGGGCGACCCTTTAGCAACGCTTACCATCCCTTAGCATCCCTTAGCATCGATTAGCATCACTTAGTTTCCTTTAACAATCCTTGACGTTTTGGGGATATTTACCGACTATTGCCGATCTTTTTCTGTCCTTCCCAGTTCTTCACGACCCTACCCAATCTTGGTCAACCACTTCGTGCCCTTTTTCACCCACCATCGTCCCTTCCCATCTCCCATCGCTCCGGTCTCAAGAACTCCCCATCTCTCCCTTGCCCCTCCTCGACTGCGCCGCCCGTTGATCCGTGCGTTCGTTCAGCTTTCCTGCTGATTGGGTTTCGCAAAACTCAATGACTTAGTTTTAGGAGAAGACATTACAGTAGTCGTCGTAAATTTGTCTAGGCACTGTTCAAATTCTGGATTTAAACGAAGGATTCAACATTTAAAACTGTTTGCAACTGCTTAAAATTGCCCAAAACGTATTACTATTCTTTGTTCGTAGGATTTTGTTTTTTAACCTTTTCAAGACACCTTCGTATATGTGTATGAGTATGTATAAATGCAATGTGTGTGTTCAGAGCTGTGCTTTAATACAATAAAGATACAAAACGTTACCTTGCGTTAAACAGTTGTTGTCACAAATATGTTCATTTACTCCTTGTCGGCAGGCCTGGCGAAATTCCCGAGTCCTTGCCAGTCGCGCACAGAATAGACGTCGTGGATATGATGAAGATCCATGATCTTTAAAAAAGGTCATATAAGTTTTTTGAAGAAAACTTGTAGTTTTTACGTAATTTCTTCTGGAAGTGAATGCAAATTATTAAAAAAATTCTATAATTGCTCCGATTTTTTCTTCAAATGTTTTGGACGAATAGAATAAGGGATGCTTAAAATATAGGCACAGGTCTCATTTTCGTTAAACTCTAATTTTAGAAATTTATAAAAAATATAAATAATGTGAGAAAGTATGTGCTCTTTAGCTACTAATTTTCTTGGCTATAAAGATTCATCCATATCCTGTTTCATACGACCGTTTCACTAACTTCGTACCCTTGACAATAAAATTACCCTGGAACGAAGATTTTACCGACAGTCATTTCTTTCTTACTTACTGAAAACTATTCGTATAAATTCCTACGGTGATTCAAACCAGAAAACAATTTATATTCGAGTTCCTGAAATGCCTTCAGACTGACTTTTATATATTGGCAGGGGAACATCTGTGCTTGGGAATGCTATGCTATGCGGGTCGGCATTGTAGGGGACGCTTCTTATAGCTTATCCTTCCTGCATGCGCCTCCTCAAACGCTGCCTCTTCCTTCGTGACCGTGAAGAGGCAGAAGCAAATGGATCGCCAACTGTGCTCCGCACTCTCCATCTCGGCCACCAATCCACCACGCCGACACCGGAACCGATAAAACTCTCCTCCCTTCCGACACTGAGAAAACACCACGTCACTCCTCGCCCTCCCCTCCCCTCCCCGACTCGTATTCACCGCTTGCTCCTACGTCCCTTGAGGAAACATCACGTCATTTACCAGCAACCCGCCCCCAACACTCCATTCCGCCTTCACACCTTGTTCACTTCCCATCCACCTTGTCCTCACCGCCACCACTCGACCTCCATACCGCATCCACACCGCCGTCACTCCATATCCACTCCGCCTCCATACCCAGTCCATCCCGTCCACCCCGTCCACGCCGCCACTATACCCGTCCACACCCAGTGCCGGAGCTAGACAATTTTGGGCTCAGGAAGACGCTGAAACGCAAACCCCTCCCCAAAAAAATTAAAAATGTGAAAGTTGTATCAAGAAATAGTTATTTTATTTCAACAAATTACAAAAAAATCGTTTAACTTAGGACACGTTTTTGGAAAAATATTTTAAATAATAGTTTTAAGTAAAATTATTTAGTGATCGAATAATAGTATTTCCACGGTGAATTTTGAAACGCCAAAAAATGTTGTTTAGTTAGTGTTTAATATAATTACTTGTTAAATTCATGCATCGATAAATAAGCATTTCAATAGAACCTATTTAAATGTTAGCGTTATTTGATTTATTTTCTAGAGTCCTACTTTATAAGTGGCTATAATTAACTACAAATACTTGTATTCAGGTGCAAAAAAAATTGAAACGTTTATGAAATATCAGACTACTATACAGCAACTTATAAAATTACGATAACGATTTTCTCGAATTCTAATTTCTTTGTCAATTTTTACGATTTTTTCTCCATCAGTCCCATCATCGGGCCCTTGCGGGAGCCCTGGGCCATCTCCCCGTCTGCCCATGACTAGCGCCGGCAGTGTCCACGCCCCGTCCACACCCCGTCCACACCACGTCCACACCACGTCCACACCACGCCACACCCCGTCCACACCCCGTCCACACCCCGTCCACTCCCCGCCAACCCCGTCCACACCCCGTCCACACCCCGACCACACCCCGTCCACACCCCTACTACACCCCGTTCACACCCCTACCACCCCCTACCACACCCCTACCACACCCCTACCACACCCCTACCACACCCCGCCCACACCTCGCCCACACCCCGCCCACACCTCGCCACACCCCGCCCACACCCCGCCCACACCCCGCCCACACCCCGCCCATACCCCGCCCACACCCCGCCCACAATCCTCCCACAACCCGTCCATATCCCGTCCACATCCCATCCCCACCCCGTCCATATCCCATCCCCACCCCGTCCATATCCCGTCCACACCCCGTATATACCCCGCCTACATCCCGTCTACATCCCGTCCACCCCCGTCCACGCCCCGTCCACACCCCATGCACACCCCGACCACGCCCCGTGCACACTCCGTCCACGCCCCGTCCACGCCCCGTCCACGCGCGTCCACGACCCGTCCACGACCCGTCCACATCCCGTCCAACCCCCGTCCAACCCCCGTCCAAACCCCGTCCAAACCCCCGTCCAAACCCCGTCCAAACCTCGTCCAAACCCCGTCCACGTCACTGCCGCCACTCGGCTACCACCGCCTCCAACACCTCCACACCACTGCCCCGCTTTCCCGCAATCTCTCCGGCTTTTCCGCAAGACGTGTTGTGCGCGGTTCCCAGCCTCTAGACCACGCGTCGGCCCCCGCGTTTCGCCCTCACTTTGTGCTCTGGGGCTAATTGACGGTCGCGGCCCCGCCCTGCGCCCTTGAGGGCTTCTCGCTTCTTTTTTGAGAATTCGGCGTAATTAGGGTCGCAAGTTGGCTCAGGAGCCGTGCGATAGAACGCACCTGCGTGTTTTCTGTTGTCAAACCGCTGCTAATGAATGTACGTTGTTGTTGTGGGTCGAGTTCCAACTTCACGTTCCTTTGCAGGGCCTTGCCTTTGTCGAGTTGACGAAGAAAGGCGAGAATTCGTAAGAAGGCAAATATTCCATTAAAATTAGGCTGGCAATTTTTTTCTCTAAATGATCACTTCATTAAATATGATAATCCACCAGTTTTGTTTGGAAAGAAAAACGTCGGCGTAGGAAGGGAACTCAAAGGCAGAAGAAGAAAAAACTGCATGTAAAAATTATTCATTTCTTCGTTTGTTTGTTTCGAGTTTGTTTATGGGTTTCGAACTGTAGCCCGGAGTTTCTATAGCGCAATAAATTAAGCAGGAATGCAACTGGGACAACGTCCAGTCTGAAGGCATAATTTTGAAATACAAGAGATGTGAAAAAAAGGGATTGCAGGTAAAGTTTTCAATCAGTTCTAAAAGGAAGGGAGAATAGTATACGAAAGAGGAAGTTCAGCTTTTGCTTCTGTATAATAATAATAATAATAATAATAATAATAATAACAATAACAACAACAACCTTCGCACAAAGACCAGAGCTTTTATTCCGACGTCCTTATAAAAATTTTAGAGTAAATATATTTTTTGTTTCCTCCGGGGGAATTTTATTTTTCGTGGCGGAGGCAGTGTTCTGTTCCACTGTTGCTGTCGCTGGGCTTCCCGAGCATTCCCCCAACACTGTCACTTCTGGACACATATTGACGCCCGAACGCGCCCTCCCGTGATTTCCGGCGCGAGAGGGGGCGCGGGCGCCGAGGTGACTGCTGAGTGACGTGGTCGGGGCGCCGCGATGCGATGCGATGCGATGCGCTGTGCCGGCAGGTGAGTGAGTGAGTGAGTGGGTGGGTGGGTGGCGCGGGGCGCACTCCGCTGCACTCCAGGCGCTCAGGAGGGGAGGGGGAGGGGAGGGGCGGAGGTGCTGACGCGGCGCGGCGGGCGCAGGTGGAGTGGCAGAAGCCCAGGCGCACAGGACGACAGGGTGAGCCCTGAGCCGCCTCTCGCTAAAAGGGGAGCTCGCCAAGTGGAGTTCCCCCACCCCCACATGCAGTGGCGGATTCAGAGGGGTGGCCATGGCCTCCTCCAAAAGGCTTAGAGTTATCCTTTGTTACCTTCTTTTATTTGACAAAATTAATTTAAATGCTTCTTTATGTTAGAATTACGTAATTGTATAAAAATATTGTAAAGTATCATATACACACTACAAAAAATAATGAACAATAAAATAACACGTATATATTATTTAACAAAAGTCTATGCTGGAGCCATCCAAAATGATCCACTGGATCCGACCCTGCTCACACCGCAACCCTTGCCAACACCCCTGGTGTCTAAATCAAACGGGTAGACAGAATCGCCTAAGCACCGAGTTTTCAGAGTGATCTTCGAGTCGTAGTTATTATCTCCTAAATTCACGTGACTCTTGTCTATATTACTCATTATTTTCGATTGTTCTTGTTGGGTGGGGAACTGTGAAATCTTTAAAGACGTTGATCGTTAAAAGTGACTTTTAGTTCCTCTGCGTGCGGCAAGTCGATAATAACCACTACAGTATTACGAAAAATATCAAACTACTCCAGGTTGCAACGAGCTCACTAAGGAGAAGATCCATTGCATCTGGGTTTTGTTTCTCTGAAATGTACGAAACCATCAATACACTCGCAAAAAAATTCATTTCAGTTGCAGATGTTTGTGTTCAAGTAAAAGTAACAGCGGCTAATCAAAAGATAGTTTAATCGAAACGTCAACTCATTGAAATATCTCTCTGGAATTTTCTTTTACATTTCAATTACTTAATTTATTTTTTTGCTTGGATTCTCCGTGATACAGCCTTTACTGTTCAAGATAAGTCGTAAATTTGCATTGTTCTTGATCTGCTGTTCGTGGAATTAGCGACTGAATATTGGATATAATGCCAATCAATGTTCTTTAAATAGACATCTGGGCCGGTCCGGGTGGCCGAGATCGCTAAGGCAGTAGTGCCGTAGCGATCTCGGACCGAAGGGTCGCGGGTTCGAGTCCCGCCTCGGGCATGGTTGTATTGTGTTCGTCCTTTCACCTCCTATCATCATCATATATCATATCATCCCCACGTGGGTTGGCGTCAGGAAGGGCATCCGGCCGTAAAAACTTTCGCCAAAACCAGAAAAACAGCGACCCCTTAAAGGGAAAAAGCTGAAGAAGAAAAAAAAAAAAAAAAATGTTCTTTAAATAGACATCTGGAAATAATATTAGTTACTCGTTTGACTCTGTGCGTAGTTTCCATTTTCCAATAACAATTCATTTAACTAACTCCGGGGACAATTTATATGACATCATATCCTGTGGATTACGTCAAGGTAGTTTCAGCACATGCATTCAGAGTTCGCACGCTGCATCTTTTATTGCTCATTCTCTACTTAAGGCCATCATCTCGAGGCAGAAATAGAAAGTAATAGCTACATCGTATATCAAATGTTGCTTGACTATACTTCACTCGACTGGAACACTTATTAATTGCTTAGCGTAATTTGCACAAATAGGTGACGTAATATTCCTTTTAAAAGATGCTAACAATGACTACAGAAAGAGTTTCAATCATTATATTATTTATATTAGTTGAAAGACAAATAAGTGTTACATGAATGCATTTAAGAAAATAACTCAAAGTATCAAAACGTTTTTATTACATGAAAAAATTCATTTGGAGTGTACGATGAGAACAATTTTCTACTTTATCAATAAAAAGTGAAAGGTCAAATTCTCTAATTTTAAAACTGAAGAGCGAATATTGTAGGGTACATTTGGACAAAAGTTTGTGGAAAACAAGATTTATTCCTGCTTTCGATTTAATTATGTTCATGATCCTAGCAAGCGAAAGGACGGAATCCTAGCAAGCGAACGGGCTCTGTTTCAGCTGTTCAACACGGACGCCATTTCCCCAACGTGCCATCAGGCCAGTAAGAAAGCTTGAAAAAGCAGCGAAGGTGCTTTCACATTACTCTGATATCCTCACTGTGCGTCGATAGTCATATCTCAACTGAATTGAAGAACCTTTGCGATCCGTCCTGTGAGTACTCACATCACCCAATTATTCTGTTTGGTCGCGGAACGCTAATCCATTCATTGAAAGAAGCTTTTGAAACATTTCCATCAGGGGAGTAATCATTATTTTTGTTTGCGTTCACCCGAACGGAAGGGAGAGTTGACAAAAGTACTTTTGATAAAAACACACTGGATCATTCCTGCATCCTGAGTCTGATGTTTTCGCGGCGAGTGGAGCGATAAGGAATCAACCCATCACACGGCGCCTGAGGATGGCAATGACCTCTGGATGGGGAAGGAAGAATCGCGAACGACCCGTTTAGGATTCTACTCCGACATATCAGCCTCATATTGATGAGAGGAAACACGGTACCAGAGGAGACGTTCTCTAGATCTATTTTTCACGTAATAGTGGGCTTCAAGCAAGCAATTTTACTGATGAAATAATTATGTGAGTCGTCATTGCTAACAATATTGTTTATGACAATAGCAGCTTTCGATGGCTTATCCTTCACTATCAATCAGTTTTCTGTTGTATGGAAGCCACAAAACCGACTACGACTATTGTTGGAAATGACGACTCATATAATTATTTCATTGTAAATGCCAATGAAAACTCAATCCAATACCAAATTTTACTGATCGTGGAAACTGCCAGGGAGGTGGCGCGTCCTAATTAAAATTGGGCCAAGTGCATCGTCTCGCGACTCCGTTTATAAAGATTTAGTGGCTGACTGAGTGGAAAAAAAAACATGGCGGACGCTATAGTAGCCGATGTTTTTGCGTTTAACCCTAGGTTGCATGTGCAGGGTCACCGAGGCCCTAAAGTTTTCTATTCCACTTTTTACTTTGAACAGCATCATTTCTGAGAACGTACCCTCCGTGTGATCTCTCTTCTATCTTTCTACTTCCATTTTAATCGCTGACAAAGGAAAATTCTCCGAAGTTAGTATATAGGTAGGTACTGATATTTGATTTTATTACGTCAATACATATACAGGGCTTTTAAGGCCATATCAACAGTTATTTAAATACATAATCATTTGTTTAACATTAAAAGTTGTCATTCGTCCAAATTATGAAGAAATGAAAGTATTAAGATTAAAAGAAACTATTATATGTGTGTTTTTCGAGAGCGTACAGCACAGTGCCTTCATGATACAGATGCAAATGCATTCATGTACTTTCGCGGGTCCATGCATCCTAGTGTTAATTGCCATGACCCACTGAGAATTGTGTTGTGAAAAGCAGGCGTTTGGCTGGCGACCCGCAAGGGGACCTTTCTCGTTCGCTGAGCAGTGCGTGGGCGGCTGGGAGCAGGTGGCAGTGGGCGCAGAGGCCCCGCCCTCGTCCCCGCCCCTTCCCACAAGCGCTCTCGGCACAAAGTTACGATCGCGTTGAGTCGAGAGTCTCTACGTTCACAAAACAAGGAAGGAGGAAGCCGGTTATATCAGATACAATTTTGCATTTTTGTAGTGTAGCTTTTGCAAGTCAATAGTATGTTCTAACGAAATAATTAATAATAATAATTTCACTGCTATGGGCTAATTCCCAGGTGGTAACCATAAAGGCACATATTAACAAAGCATCTACATTTGCAATACAACCACCGTCGTCTCTGGCGCAATACAAAAACTGGCGCTGATCTGAGTCAATCATTTTGTTTGAGCAGAGAAAATGGTCGTTCAGTCGATTGATAATGCATTATCAGTACTCAAATCAGTACATATCACAGTACTCAAAGTGTGAAGTCACTAGTTTTAGACCCGGTCAAAGTAGAAAGCTCCGAACTGAAAGCGAAGGGACCGGGTCTCTGCTTGTGGCCGCCGGGCGGCGCGGCGGCGCGAAGTGCTCCGGCCGGAAGGCGGGCGGGCGGCGGCGTGAGAGGCTCCGACGCCTCCATCGGAAGCGGCGGTGTGGGCGGGCACGGCGCCGGGCGTTGAAAGACGGTCACCGGGGCGCCCGCGGCGACGGCGGGGCAGGGGTCGGGCACGCACGAGAGGCCCCGCGGCGCCCATCGACCGCCGCCCACGTGCAGGCGCACGTGTGGGCGTCCACCTGCGTCAGTCGCCCGCGGCGGATCTATCGACCGATGGCGGCGGGCCTCGACCCGCGCCCTCCGCCTCCGCCCCGCCCCGCCCCTTCCCACCCAAGCACCCCTCTACCGCTTCCGCGCCTCCCCGACCACTGGCCCTACCGCTTCCGCGCCTCCCCGACCACTGGCCCTGCGCCCTCCTGCCTGGATCCCGCTCCCCCCCCTCGACTACGGTTTCCCTCCCCTCAGTCTCGTCCTTCATTCCTCGAACCACAAACTTCATCCACAGCTGTTGTGTTCTGTCTTCTCTCTCGCCTCCTGCCCGTCGCCCCTTTACCCGTCCTCCCACTTCCAATAGTGTTTCCGTCCTCGCCCTTCGCTTCTCGACTTCCGACGCGACCAGCCACCTAGAACCCCGTCGTCCACCTTCTGATCACGCCCCCCTGTCCCCTTGTCCTATCCCACATTCCCCGTTTCATATTCCCAGCCCATCCGTCCTCACACGCCTTTCTTCCCATCCTCTGGCAGCACACCACTCCACCACACCTCTTCAGCTCCGGCCAGGAATCTCACCTCGGTCTTCGATCCCCACCCTCCCGCCCATGCGTCCGTCCATATGTCCGACCGTCCGTCCACCCGACCGACCGACCGACCGACCGACCGACCGACCGACCGACCGACCGACCGACCGACCGACCGACCGACCGACCGACCGACCGACCGACCGACCGACCGACCGACCGACCGACCGACCGACCGACCGACCGACCGACCGACCGACCGACCGACCGACCGACCGACCGACCGACCGACCGACCGACCGACCGACCGACCGACCGACCGACCGACCGACCGACCGACCGACCGACCGACCGACCGACCGACCGACCGACCGACCGACCGACCGACCGACCGACCGACCGACCGACCGACCGACCGACCGACCGACCGACCGACCGACCGACCGACCGACCGACCGACCGACCGACCGACCGACCGACCGACCGACCGACCGACCGACCGACCGACCGACCGACCGACCGACCGACCGACCGTCCCACAAACAGCCCGCCTTAACCTCCCCTCCCCCGTCCCGCACACTCGCCCCAAACCCCGCCCCCGCTCTCCTGTCCTTCACCAGGAGGGTACATTTCCGAAATTAAAAACGGCAGCCACGGCTTCGGCGCCCGCGTTAATGCTGCGCGCACGATGCCTCCACCGCCCTCCGCCCTCCTCGTCAGTTTTTAGGGCGCTGCCCTGGGTTTATACAGGGCCATTCGAGATTTCTTTATTTTTTTCATTTCTCTCGAGAAAATATTTGCTACGTCCACTTTAACTCTACTCATTTATCTCTTTGTTTATTTTTTCTGGCATCTTTTATTTGTTTCGTCTTTGATTGGCCCATTTCCAATACTTGTAGGGTCTCCATCCCCCGTTCAATTTTTATAAGCGATTTGTTATTTGCTTGAAGTTATTTTTAGTTTTTGTCTTCGCTCATTTCGTTACTTTTGTGAAAAACCTTTCGAGAAGACCTGAGTACGAGAAAAAATTTATTTTAAGAAATTCTTGTAAAAATACAATACTATACTTAGTCATTCATTCATCATCTATTTATCGATAATTTTTAACGCTATACCTACTTTATCGTTTTTATAATGAGTATTAGTTCCCGAATTGCAAACTTCCATAATGTAGGCTCATAATTAAGTATAGATTGGTGATTCAGGCGTATTGAACGTTAATAAGACTAACTCACACGTTTTTTCATTCATACACATCGTCCACATGCAAATACCTTACGCGACTCATCGTCAGGAAGCAGATACGGTGAAGCCAGTTAGATGAGTATCCGGAGCGTGAATGATCCGGTTTATTCCGCATGGCGAGCGGCGCTTGTGAGTGGAAAAGTGTGGCGCTGGTACGTGCCCCGTCGTAGGAGCATCGCGTCCCGGCAGTGCGTGAGTGTTTCCGATGGCCCTCGACGCGATCCGCGCAGCAGGGCCGCGTGAACGAGCGCCTCCCCGCCCTCGCATTCCGTGTTGCTGCGCGCGAGAGGCGCAGAAAGAGAGCGGGCGAGCGCGCCGCGCCGCCGCCTCGGGGCCTTTGGCGATGAGAGGGCGAAGAGGCTATCGAGGGTCCGGTCCCGCTGGAGGCGTCGCGAGACAGTTGCGCTGCTCCGCCCTCCAACCTCCCCGCCCTCCAGTTTCTTCGCCCTCCAACCTCCCCTCCCTCCAACCGCCCCTCCCTCCAACCTCCCCTCCCTCCAACCTCCCCTCCCTCCAACCTCCCCACCCTCCAATCTCCCCACCCTCCAATCTCCCCACCCTCCAATCTCCCCACCCTCCAATCTCCCCACCCTCCAATCTCCCCACCCTCCAATCTCCCCACCCTCCAATCTCCCCACCCTCCAACCTCCACGTCCACCAACCTCCCCGCCCTCAAACCTCCCAGCCGGCCCTGCCGCACCCAACCTCCCTTCCCTTCCATCAACCCACCCGCTCTTAGCTACCCTTTTCGGTGCCTCGTCTCGCCCCCTTTCTCCACACCTCGTTCAACCTCATGCTTCAGCCCCTCTCCGGAATCTCACTCATCCTTTAGCCTCCCTCCGCTCTGTCCGTCCACCCCTTTCTGTATCCCGTATCACCTTGCCGCCCCTTCCCTACTACTCCTTCTTGTGTCCTTACCCAATCCGATCAGGAGAGGTGGCTTAGGGCAACAACTGATGTCACTACGTTGCCTCAGATCGGGAGGTCCTAATGATAGAGTTCCGACGGTGGCAGGATTTTCCGACATTAGCCATCTAGCAAAGCTGGGTAGAGATCCGTCCCTGTCTGGAGGAGAATTCTATCGGTCGGCTGCTCTCATCGGGAGTTTTCCGTGGTTTCTCCGATCAACACCAGGCAAATGCCGGAGCAGTATCCCAACAAACGGACCACGGTCCGCGCGCGGTATTTCCTTCGTTTCCCTAGTCCTATCCTGATCCCTTACACACACACTATCATGCACTACACTACCACACATTCCACTCGGGAGATTATAGGTTGTCCCTAATGAGGCGGTGCGCCGCTGGTGAGAGATACCTGGTTAGGGAAAACCCCGCTAGCTGCCGGGAAGGTCGGCGCCGGATTTCACCTACCAGCGGGGGAAGATCACAGCCACCTCCCGGGGAAAACTTTCACTACGCTTATGTGATTGATGCTTTTATCAGTTATCGTGCCCGGAATCACTATATAATCAATCAAAAACTCACCCTCTCCGCTTCTAAAGGCTCGCTGCCGCATCCTGCCACTCCGTTTCCTAATCCTGCGGCCTCTTGCCTCTACCAGCACCTTTCCTCTTCCACATCCCTGCCACCACCTGTATTTCATGCTTCCACCCTTTCTCTATTTGCTCACACCATAGAGAAAAAACGTATTTTACCATTATACTCGCACCACACCACCCACCTCAGTCCCTGTTCTCGCCAATACTTGCTTGTCCAGTCGCCCGCACAATCCTCCCTTCCTTCATCTCCGTCTCCCCCCATCTCTGTCCCAATTGCCACCGTCACTCCTGCCCTTCAAACGAGAGCCGCGCCCCCTGCCCGCCCGCCGGGTTTGTGCGCTACGCGGAACCGCTCGTTTTAATTTCGGGAGAGCGATCGAGTGACACGCAGCGCCGCGCCGCGGCCGCTCGCGAAAGCACAAAGGGCAGCGGCGATCGCAGGAGCACAGATTTGCAACACAATGAGCATTAGGGAGCTGGCAGATTGCGAAATAAAAGGATACCTGGCGTACACACCAGAAAGACAATTTTTTGTTCCAGATGACTTGTACATTTGCTGACAACCAAGCATTACTTGCGGATGTGATGAGATTTCGGTGACAGATATTTTCTTCAACGTATAAGCATTTGTCAGATTCATTTCCATTGCGGTCTCAGTTGCCGACTTTGCAACTGTTTCTTGTCAGCCATTATTCATTGCCATCACCATCACCGTCACTTTCATCGTTACTTTCACTGTTACCATCGCCGTTTCCGCGCCGTCACCATCACCATCGCTGTGACCGGCACCGTCATCGACATCGTTACCGACATCGTTACCGACATCGTTACCGACTCCGTCACCGACACCGTCACCGACACCGTCACCGACACCGTCACCGACACCGTCACCGTCACCGACACCGTCACCGACACCGTCGCCGACACCGTCGCCGACACCGTCACCGACACCGTCACCGACACAATAGTTTCGTTTTATGCGGGATATATTGCATCATAATCAAGGACGAGGCTTACCGCAGACGTGCGTTAAACAAACTAGCCAATGTCAGCTACGCGTTCTTCCTTAGGTAAGGTAACAACATTGATCCGTAGATTCAATACTATTTGTCAAGATTGTATCCCAGTTCCACAGAACATTGACATTTTTAATGGGAGACTCCTTTTTACCGCACTTTCCCTGGTTGCGCCTTTGAGACAAAACCACAATCGTGTTCTATTTTCCTTTAAAAATATTTAGAAAAGTGTTTTGAGTTTAGCACGTTTCATTGCAATGCCGTCCCTTTATTTCCTCTTGCCCTTCGCCCTCGACAATGAGAGTTACAAAGTGTAGTGCATGCGATGGGTCATTATTTCTTTCTCGCTCAAAATTCAAATGAATTCATTCACTTCCCTCGACTTTTCAGATAGGTTCACTCGTTGAGGGTTCGGGGAGCGGTCGCTCAACCTGAATATTTCGCTTGTTTGTGTGTGTGTGTGTGTGTGTGTGTGGCTGTGTCCGTATGTATGCGTGCGTGTACGTGTACGTGTGCGTGTGTGCGTGACTGTGAAGGAGGAGGTGAGTGGGGAACCCTCTGTAGGCCAATCCGATCGCGCTAATTGGTCTCAACGAGCGGTAGAGTGGGGGAAAGAGGGGAGTCCAAGCGACAGGTGCTACGGGACGGGGGATGAACTAGTGAGAGTGGCAGTACAGAGGAAGGAAAAGAGAGAACAATTGACAATGAGCGTTTCAGATGATTTGCGTCTGGAAACATGTGTGTCCGAAAATCCTCGCAAACATATTTGCGTTCGAAGAAAGATGATCTTTCATTAATATTTTCGCTATAACTAAATTATAACTAAATTCGTATTTTGTAAATATACTTCTCCTCAGTTAATATTATGCATGAGGCATCTTAAGAATTGGAAAGCGACAGTTTTTTAATTATTATTATTATTGTTATTTTTTGTTAATTTTATTATTTTATTGTTCTCATTTTTTGCCACCATGCAGTCAAGTAGAATAGAAAAAATGAAATAAAATGTTATTACTACTTGATCTCCAAAAGTGTTACCAACACTAGCAGTTCTGAAACAGCACGTCCCTTCTCACGTTAGTAACGTTTATGTAATATTATAACAGCAATTTCTGTCCATATTATCACATATCAGCCATTATTTATAAAACTCATTAACACCCGTTGCGCAAGAGAAAACTATTTTTTAACTTATTTATTTATGTCTGAATGTAGTGTCCTCGACGATTTAAACGTTTTCAAAATATTTTAATATTTTGAAAGTGTCTAGTATTCATGTTCTAAATAAAACGTGTTCCATATCAGGACCCTAAAAACGAATTTTCCTGTCGAAAAAGGCCGTTTTGTCGTAGAATTACAATCTATCTCCACACCACATTAGTTTTGTGTGACAAAGTAAATATTAGAAATGATTAATTGTGCATCAAAACATTCACATTCATCTTCCTAATTTCTTGTATAAGAAAAAGGTTTCTCACTTTTACTGCGTAATAGTACTTACTAAATTTTAATAATCGATCCTCGCTTTTTATCACTTTACACACATTTACCACTTTACTCACGACGCATCATTTTTTTGTATTCATTCATCTATGATTTGTACCATTCATGCATCAATGTATATATTTGTTGTAGTTTAATATTAACATTATGAAATCTAGACATAGTTTTCTATACACCACAGGAACAATGATAATTGTAAATGAATAGCACATTATTCCAATACACTAAAAAAAGGGATTTCGTAAAATACTTTCTGCTTTCGTGGACTGCTCGTGTTACCATCGATCTCTAGAAATCCAAGTGGAGCAGATGGAGAGCAATGTAAACGATTTCGAAGCGGCCCTTCTCCCTTCGGAATTTCATTGGCGATGTAGCTACACGCATCACTTCATTCGATTCTTCGCTTGAAGCTCACGGAATCGACGTTTCGTAGGGAACCTAAACTGGCGATTTGTCAGAAGCAACCTGTACGACGAATCCCAGTATGGTGGGCGCCAACCGGCCACTGTGTGCAATGGAACATTTTTTGTTTCGTTTTAGTAGCCAGAAAGAAATTAGTCCATAAACTTATTACGAACGCTAGACAACAAATGAGACATTCGGGTGTAAATAATGTGGTTCGGGCGTTTTGCTCGAAATCGACTTTATTGGCTTTAATATCCGATTGAAATTTCTCTACTCTTGTTGAGTTACGAGAGGTATAACTGTTATCTAATCGGGAGTTTCAATTTCAAAATTGAAGCTCCCAATTCGATAAGAGTCATCCCTCTCCTAATCCACCAAATGGAGAAAAAAATAAATCCGCATTAATGGAGGAGATGCGCTGTATACTATACTATACTATACTATACTATACTATACTATACTATACTATACTATACTATACTATACTATACTCGTAGCATATTCCGAGTGATTTTAAGACCGTAAGTGATAATTCGCTAGAATGTTATAGCTTGTGGTGCTTCTTACATGTGATCCACAAGGCATTTTCGTGCGAAACGTAAAAAGTCAGTTACCATTTTTACACAAAAATCACTCACAAGTTTAATAATTAAATGAACTGAGTCCATTTTTGTATATGAATAATCAAACAACAAAAAGTAAACTACCTTCATAGTTTTTATTACGATGAAATTAGCATTACCAAATTTTTAATAATAAATAATTTTTCTGATTGTATTCGCATTTCGTGTAAAAATATGAGAGTTATCTGGACTTTATTTTACAAACTGATTTTTATTTTTCAATATAGTGGTTCGCGAAGTTTGATTTTACATGATTAGTGTGCCTTGAGGTCCAAAAGGTTGACAGCTCCTTCCAAGATGACATTCAATCGCTTCGATCAGCATGTTAAACGTTTAACATCTATGTCAAAATTGTATTTCACAATATTTGCATTTCATGTGCAATCTTCATTGACGTAGAAGACGGTTGCCGTCCACTCTGGGTAAGCTCGGCACTCGTGTAGCGTGAATAAATAAACAAAGAGCTTGTCATGTACGTGCTCTGCATGCTTCAAATCTATGCAAACAGCAACAGAACAATATTAACAGGAGAAGAATAGACGGTAAATAAACGACTATCGCCCGTAGGGAGATCAGAATGATGGGGCCACCTATAGTCCGCCGGACAATGGTGCCGCTAACACGTCAAACAAGGCTCGCAGGAATCGGGCAATCGGAATACACGATGTCGTTCCGAGAAGGGAAAGTTAACTTACGGATCTAGTTTATTTGCTCGGACATTTCCAGCGATACATCAACGGTTATAGTACTTGGGCTGAGATATAGACCCCACATGAAATTAACTGGCGGTTGTAATTGAATTGTGCTGGGAACATGTGTGGTACATGCGATGAAAGTAACGCGGAGGCAAATGGCAAAACAGAAGGGGAGTTGCTGATGGTGGATCTGTTGAAGTGAGGATGAAGTGCGGAGACTGGGTTGCGGGCACCGGGCAACGGGCAACGGGCAATGTAGAACTGGCGTGAGGGAAACGAGGTTAGAGGGAGAGTTGTTGACGGGGAGTTGGACTTCAGTGGTAAAGACAATGTAGGGACAAATTCGTGAATGCGAGAATGTAAGCGAGGCCTGTGAGAACAAATCGAAATGTGGAAGAGATGAAGAACCTTCTGGGTGGTGCAAATGTTCCTGCAGGGGCGTGAACACGTGACAATGGAGGCGACGAAAGGGCGCTGAGACAGGACCTCCTACTCGATACGGGAGGGCGCGGGGAGGCGCCGCGCACAGGCGGCGCAGTATCGACGCGGCGATCACGGGCCGATCGCGCCGCCGCCGACCGTAAACCGCCGTTATGGCTTTATGGCAGGGGCGGCGGCGGAAGGGTACGGAGGCGGCGGGGAAGCAGGCCAGCAGCGGGATTGGCCGAGGGGCAACAGAACGGCTGGCGGCGGGACGACTGGGGGGCGGGATGACTGAGCGGCGGGACGACATGGTGGCGGGACGGCAGGGCGGCGGGACGGCAGGGCGGCGGGACGGCAGGGCGGCGGGACGGCAGGGCGGCGGGACGGCGGGACGGCAGGGCGGCGGGACGGCAGGGCGGCGGGACGGCAGGGCGGCGGGACGGCAGGGCGGCGGGACGGCAGGGCGGCGGGACGGCAGGGCGGCGGGACGGCAGGGCGACGGTGATCCATTGCACTGGGAAGTAGGGAAACGGTGTGAGGTCGGCTTGTTGGCAGCATAGCACGAACAGGGTAGAGTAGAGCTGGTGGAGTGCCTTGAGGACGCGGCGGGTAGAGTGAGCGAGGCAATAGGGTGATATTTCGTCTAGACGGCGCGGCAGGGCAGGAGGGCAACAGGGTAGTGCGACGGCAGGGTGGCTGTAGGACGAGAGGACGTTGGGACGGGAGGGCTGCAGGACGGGTGACCGGTGGGACAGTCGGGACGGCGTGGCAGCGGTGATCCATTGCAATGGGAAGCGGGAAGGCGGTATGGGCATGGGTTGGCGGCAGCGTGGCAGAGTCGAGCTGGTGGAGAGGGCGCGGCGGGTGAAGTGTGCGTGGTATTTGGGCTGGCCGGTGGGCGGAGGGCGCTGGGCTGGCGCGGCGAAGGCCGGCGACCGAGGGGAGGCCTCGGCGCTCAGGGCCGCAGCCTCCCCCGTCCTGCGCTGTGGACTTGACCAGCCTCTGCGCGCGACGCCACGCGACGCGACGAGGCGCGCGGGGCGGCCTGGCCCGTGGCGCGCCGCCTCCGCGGCCGCGCATCAGCAACTGATCGCTCCACGGGGAGTTTGCGGACCCGCGGAACGAGTTTCTGGGGCATTTTCAACGAGCGAAAGTCCTCGAACGTTTCATCGTACGATTCCACATCAAACTTGGAAATAAAACTAGGTAAACACAGCAATTTACAATATTTAACGGTTTTTGAGAAAAGATCGATTCAGTGTCGAAACTCAAGGTAACGATAGTGAATGCTCGCATGATATTCAAGTCCAGTTGGTATTTACATTAGAATTAAAATACGATTTAGAGTGTAAGCATATGATCCACTATGAAGCTGCTAGCTACTCTCTCTCTCGCTTGCTCTCTCACTCTCTTTCCCTCTATTTCCCTCTATTTCCCTCTCTTTCCCTCTCTTTCCCTCTCTTTCCCTCTCTTTCCCTCTCTTTCCCTCTCTTTCCCTCTCTTTCCCTTTCTCTCCCTCTTTCCCTCTCTCTCCCTCTCTTTCCCTCTCTCTCCCTCTCTCTCCCTCTCTTTCCCTCTCTCTCCCTCTCTTTCCCTCTTTCCCTCTCTCTCCCTCTCTCTCCCTCTCTTTCCCTCTCTCTCCTTCTTCCCTCTCTCTCCCTCTCTCTCCCTCTCTTTCCATCTCTCTCCCTCTCCCTCTCTCTCCCTCTCTCTCCCTCTTTCCCTCTCTCTCCCTCTTTCCCTCTCTCTCCCTCTTTCCCTCTCTCTCCCTCTCTTTCCCTCTCTCTCCCTCTCCCTCTCTTTCCCTCTCTTTCCCCCTCTCCCCTCTCTGTCCCTCTCTCTCCCTCGGCCTCCCCCTTACACACAGACAACTCATTAAAACTCTCTCATTCACTCTCACACATACCTTCACACTCCCACACATACTCTGACAGTCTCACACATTCGCGCTCTCAGGCACACCCCCACGCACACACACTATCTCCCTGACGCGCGCGACCCCCGAAGCGGGAATCTCCGCTGGCCGTCGCGACTTCCGTGCGCGCGTCGCTCATTGCGCGGGGGGAGGGAGGGCGTCGTCGCGTCGAGCCGGCGCTGGCTACGAGCGCGGCGCGGCGCCGAACGTCGATAACGCGGCTCCAGCGGAAATTGAGTTGCTCGCTTTGTCACATCTAAATACGCTTTATCAAAATCTGTGCAAATGCGCGTTTTAACGCGTCTGAATGGAATAAAATGCGCTGATAAAAGTACGCCTGATGTCGATCTGTCTATGGATGAAAGTTGGAATGTGTAATGATGGGATCATTGTTTGACAATTCTGTTGGAACATTATATGATAACCACTGTTAGGCACCGATTGATCCAAAACTAACTAGCTTTCTGCTCCGTTAATTCCCAAACAATCCGGCGTTTTCCGTTTAGTGCTCGGTAAGTAATTCAAAAATGGGTCAATGTAGATTGTGTTTTCCTAATCTCTGCGAATTACTTTAAAAAATAAAGCATTTTTGAGTCGTGGAAGTGGAAATGGAAGCCGCACAGCACAGAAAAGTTATTGGAGATTCGAATTCTTGGTCAGAAAACGGTTCAAGTGGATCCCTGTTCGATCAATTTCACACTGAGGACACCAATGTCAATTACAACAGAAAATATTAAACTGTCACTAAGACGCAGTTCCAGTATCGCTGGTTCAAAAGGTTCTGGCGAAATCAGTTTCCAGGCGGCCGGTTAGTATCACATTAATTTTGTTCGGCTGAAGCGAACCGTTCAGCATGGACGCAAACTATTTTTTTTTTTTTTTCGTTACTTCTATAAACGACAAACTGTGTGGAAGATCTCCGACACAAGGTACACCGCACATGTTTATCCGTAGGTAATTATGGCAGGAAATTGGTGAAACTTTTATTATATATCACTTTAATTCTCAAATATACGAATAATTGATTTTTTCTCTTTTATAAGGACAAAATTGCAATTATGGAATTTTTATAGATTTATTCTTTCAGGCGAAAAATGCAGACTTGCGTGTGCCCAAGGATATTGCTGCAAGTTGCATTGCTGATAACTTCTGCCACAGATGAGTGATTATTTAGTGTCTCCTCGCGCATGAACTACTTTGGCCATTAATCCCGCAAGGTCAGAACAGTTGAAGCTCAGATGTGGCGGTGTTCCTCCACGACTGAAATGTGAGATCGACGCGCCAACCTACACATCGAGATGAGGGGTTTCCTTCTGCATACTGTACCCCAAAAGGGTACAGCCCCACCCAACACTATCTCTAAACTCCCTACAGGTCTCCCGTTGTGTTTGATAGAGTATTACACGCATGTGTGTGTATGTGTAAGTCGAGAAACGGGAACAAGGATGACGAAGGAATAATCACGCGCGGTCCATAGCCAGTTTGTGATGGTATTGAACGGGCATTCGTCTGGTTGTCATCGGAGAAACTATGGAAAACTACCAATTAAAGCAGCTTGACTCTGTCTTCTTCTGACAGTAGCTGAATTCGAGCTAGGAGCGATTTAGCGTGTGTCGAAAACACGTCAAAGGCAGGACTCGAACTCTAGGTTCTCTCGGTCGATGGCAATAGCCGCCGCCACGGAGGTTGTTATTGAGCGATCGCAGTCGGTAGTTTCTGCCAAATGAACATAACTTCACTGATATAAGAATGTGAAGTTTTTTTCTTTTTCTTTTTTTTTTTTTTTTTTTTCAGACGTATCTCTCATACATCAATCATATCTCCCAATTTGTATCAAACACTATGGTTATCACATGTCATACATTGCTCTCGCCAAGCAGTTTTTATCTGTTCGCTTTTTTTAAATGTCAGATATACGTTTTCTGAAGCAATCGAATGAATCATTACCGCTCGGTAGAACTAGTCTTTTTTTTATTACAATTCTTCGTCAGTATCTTGTCGTAATAAATTGTTATAACAATTCTTGTTGTAGTAAGTCGGTCATTGCCTCCAAGTAAATGGACGTGTTTGCAAGACGTACATGTGTTGATACGCGCTACGCCCTATTTGTCGCTAAGGAACCTGTAAATTGAAGTGTGGCTCGCCACGACGTGTTGAACCATAGCTACATCGCTGAAAGCTCCTCACGAAGACATCACTTCCTCAGAAACGAGGAAACATGTTTTGTATTATGAAATTCATCACACTGTTCGACTTGTATGATATTGTATTAACAGAGAGTGCCATCAACGGGCGCCACTAAGCTTGTAACAACCCCACGTCGCAATTTGAAGTTATATTTTCGCAACGCATTCTACCCCTTATTTACACCTCCAAATACGCACTGCTGGTTTAGAAGCGGAGTGGTGTTCATCTACTGCCACACGATTAGCATCACACTGAGAATGGAGGTCTGGGGATCGTGCAATTCATTCCTCACGAACTGCATTCGCGGTGTTGAAAGAGCAACTACGGACTATTTTCATCGAGGCATTCTAACAGAGGCGACCTTCTCAAAGTCACCTTTCTCTTTGCTTGCTTATCCCGTCCTACCCTTCTCTTCAAACGCCTGGTTGGAATTTCGTTGATGTTTTTGAATGATTTCAAGAAACTGCTGGCATTATTCCTTTGACTCATTGAGGCAATTAACACACAATGAGGATGTGACCTATTTGGTAAGTTTACATTCGTTTTAGTATCATCCATTTCCAGGAGATATCAAAGGTCAATTCTCAACGTATTCTTGTAATTTTGTAGGAGAAACAATATGTCATTTTTGTTGTTTTCCTGTAGTCTTGTGTTTTCTTTGTGGATTTTTGTACGTTTAGTCCAAACAGTATTGACCTACTACATTCTTTTCAGTCGTAATATATTACTATTGCCTTCCAAATTAATTTTAATGTGTTAATTAATGCACAGGAAGAAATACAGGAAGCTGCTGGAATATTAAAAGCATACACGATTCCTTCACCATTTGTGAAGCGATTATGTCTTACACATAGGTCATGATGAGGACAACACTTTTTATTTAGGTTAATTTCTTACATTTTCAATATAATATTCATATAACTTTACTTTATTATTTATTGATTGCTGACCATGAAAGACGAGATTGAAATATACATTGCGGAGAATCGTAAATAGAATCATCTCTTCTTTTTTTCTTTCTTCAATGATAGAAGTAACATTTGAACTGAATGCACTGCATTCCGGAGTATGGCATATCTAAGCGAAACTACATGAGCAACGCCATTCACTTGTCTTTCAATGTTGCAATCATTATTCAATGTCGCATAGAAGCTCTTCTTCTCACGCTTATTTTCATGTAACATTCCTTTCTTTACGTAAAAATAGTCATGGAAGAAACTACTCTTTACTTAATAGAATTTTAGAAGCACAGACCGATAGGAATAATTGTTTTTATCGATTCAATATTTATTTTTATATATAAATAATATATATATATATATATATATATATATATATATATACACATACACATATGGCCTGTCTTCACTGAAATCATAGTTCTGCAAATTAAGTATTAATACTAGTGATGATGATACGGTGGTGGTGGTGACGACTGCAGCGGCGGTGGCATAGGGGAATAGCTAAGTGTATAAGATATTAACAAATCTAGACCAACCACACATACAAACAATCATACCTAAAGTCACGTAATATGCATACGTACGTAAACACAAACACATCCTCGCCCCCCTGTCAGACTTCGCGTCAGCGTTGCATTAGACATTCGTGAAACACGAAATAGTGAAAAGCATCTAACCTCGAGAATACGCACGAAATACAGGTTCTAAATAGACGATACGTAATCTACTCGTCAAAGAACGGATCTAAGGGAAGTGATATTTTCAAGTTGGGAGCGCTCTCTTGTGAATTGGCTTTCCACGTTTTCGTGGAGCGAGCAGTTCCCGGGAGCAGGCGCTGCGGAGGACGAGCTCAGTGGCAACTTCTCGTGACGCAATCTCCTCCGCACGGACCATAACATTCTTCCGGCCCCGCGCCGTAAATTTTATTGCGCCCCCGTCAACGGGCGCGGGTTCGATCACTGCCGGCGGACGAATGCCCGTGTTCGCTGGCGGGAATAAAAGCGCCCCGCCCCCTCTCGTTTCCTCGCTCCGCCCGCACCGCCACGCCCTCTTTCTCCATCCACGCATCCGCCCCGCCTCCGTCCCCTCTATCCCCGCCCCTCGCCCTTCATCTCTGCCGCCTCGCCTGCCGCTCCCTGGTACCGTCGCCCCCCACCCCCTCGCCACCACCTCTTGCCACCGCTCTCACGCCCCCGCTTCCTCGCCACCGCTCTGACATCCACGCCCTCTCTCCCCTACCCTCGCCACATGCCCCTTCCTCCCGCGCCCTCGTTCCCCGCCCCCTTGTTCCCCGCCCCTCGTCCCCCGCCCCCTCGTTCCCCGCCCCCTCGTTCCCCGCCCCCTTGTCCCCCGCCCCTTGTTCCCCGCACCTCGTCCCCCGCCCCCGTTCCCCGCACTCACATTCCCCGCCCCCTCGTTCCCCGCTAACTCGTTCCTCGCCCCCTCGTTCCCCGCCCCCCTTGTTCCCCGCACTCACCTTCCCCGCCCCCTTGTTCCCCGCACCCTCGTTCCCCGCTAACTCGTTCCTCGCTCCCTCGTTCCCCGCTCCCGTCCCCCGCACTCAATTCCCCGCCCCCTTGTTCCCCGCCCCTCGTTCCCCGCTAACTCGTTCCTCGCCCCCTCGTTCCCCGCCCCCGTTCCCCGCACTCACATTCCCCGCCCCCTCGTTCCCCGCTAACTCGTTCCTCGCCCCCCTCGTTCCCCGCCCCCGTTCCCCGCACTCACATTCCCCGCCCCCTTGTTCCCCGCACTGTCGTTCCCCGCTAACTCGTTCCTCGCCCCCTCGTTCCTCGCCTCCTCGTTCCCCGCCCCCTCGTACCCCGCTCCCTCGCCCACGCCCCCTCGCCCTCTGTTCCCTCGCCCCCGCCCCCACGCCCTCTGCTCCCTCGCTCCCTGTTCCGCGTGACCCCCTCCCCACTCCCTCTTACAACATCTCTCACACCGTCTCGCTCCTCCCCAGTATCACTGATATAGTCCTATCTGCATTCCCTTCGCCCCGGTCCCCTGTCCGCCATGAACGTTTGACCCTCCACAAACCCTCGCCCCACTCCGGACCATGCCCTGGTCCCTGCTTCGCCCCTTCCCCCCATTCCTCCCACGCTCTGCACCGTGCCCCGCATTCCTTCTCGTCCCCCCTCCCTCTCGAACGTCCCCCTCTCATCCTGTGGTCCGGGAATCCCACTCCTCACTCCACCGATGCTCACCCGCCATGCGTCCCTCCCCCACGTTGTACCCTCACTCTCATTCCCGCCTTGTTCGCAGCATCCCCCTCCCTACCTCAAAACCCCTGCTCCCCGTCCCTACTCCATTCCCAGCTCCCCTTTTCCAACGGCCCGTGCTCCGCCACAGGCTTTGAGCTACCTGCTCTTCAGCCCCCTCTCCGTTCTCCCAGCTGCGTGTTCTCTCTCGTGCTCCTCTGTACACCGCCCACCGCCCACCGCCCACCGCCCACCGCCCACCGCCCACCGCCCACCGCCCACCGCCCACCGCCCACCGGAATGGCCGCGCCCGACGAGAGGTCGAGTGACAACTGCGACGAGAAGGGGCTAGCGGTTGGTCAACGGCGCGCCTACATTCTGAATCGATGAAAGCGGCAGTCGAGTTATGGCTCTCTTCTTGCCTTCAAGTGTCCTTTTTTATGAGGGCGTGAGATATTGGAGATGGTTTGATTTTATTCATATCCTAGTTACGTGCAACGCTATCCTTTGCGATATCACTGGCACTTTTGGCCCTACGTGGAGGTTCTTGAGTAGCTTTATGCGCTATCGTCAGGATCGCAGAAAGATCGTGAAAATTGCAGTACTATTTGCTTTATTTAAGTCGGTGTATCGGTGTTATCGATAATATCATGAACTCGAAAGAAAAATCCATGTATGGCATAGGCAGAAGATTCTAGACCTCCTTATTACAGTAAACGATTATTTGAAACAGTGTTATCTTTCTCTTTAATTTTACCCTGCGAATGAAATAATTTAAGCCTTATGAATTTGTTTTGTATATTCTGATTATTAATTGAAATATTATACTTTATTACCAATATTGATCTAAATAAATGAGAAAATTCACGACACTTTGCAAATCCGCGCTATGAACGTACGTTTTATACTTGCGATGGAATACAATGTCGACTGAGAAAATCTAATAGGAGATGAAAAAGATGGATCATTGACGAAGGGATACCAGACATTTTCTTCTCTTTTTTTTCTAAGAGAATTTAAAAAAAGAGTAGGTTCTATCATCATGGCGTTCCAAATATACAATGTCCTCTTCAATTATTAAATTGTGCTTGACAGTCATAAACTAAGTAGAAAATTGTTCCAAAAATATATTGGTTGCCAATTGAGATTGTCTCTGTATAAAGTTATTACTACTTTTGAGACAGATAAATTGAAACGGAATTCTCGTAATGTTCGATTCTTGTAGCAAATTCAGTTCAAAGAACCTACTTTTCAAGTGAAGGGCAGAAAAAAATTTCCCTTAATTGCCAAAAATTAATGATTGTTAGCAACAAAACACAAGAGCAAGATCTCACTCCTTTTACTTTTTTCCATACTACTTGCGTAGTAAAGGGAACGTAATTCTGTGGCAGCCAACGACGATTTTTACGTTGTGTTCTCAGAATCCACGATTTGTACATCTTTCGCTTTGAGGCTCCAATTATTTTTTTCCAAACAGAGCAAAGTACGCTTACATAAATAATGCAGGTCCGATTGCTGTAAATACTCTGTATTTTTGAAAATTGCAAAAAAATTACACATTAAAAGAACAGTTTTGATAGATATTTTTTGTTTAACAAAATCTGTTCTAAAATATAAGAAAAATGTCATGGACAATTTTTCAAAAGAGAGTAGTTTTCGTTTATTTTTTTTCAAGCTAATTATAAAAATCTAAAAATAATTTCAACTTCTTAGTTAATTTTTTTCTCAAATAGAGCAAATTTCGCTTCAAAATAGACTCATTCATCATATTAGCATTAATAACCCATCCACCTCTCCCTCTATAAACTTCGGCGAAAAAGGTGTGAAGTTGGGAGCAAAATATGAATACATTTTAAGTTACTTATTTTCATTATGGAATGGAAACACTGTTAAGTATGGCCCTTTGGTCAGTGGCGGATTAAGACACTATTTGCCCGGCTGGGGGTCAATTTCACCAAGCCATAAATATTTTTGTTTTTTTATTACGATGACGTACAAATATGTGATTCGAATAGTGTCGTGTTGCTCATTCGCAATGAGAATACCGGTTTGGATGTAAGGAGATTTATACAAGGGAATTATTTTGGAGGAATTGAGTTATTTTACAGAACACGTTGCCATGGCTGCCGTAGGCCCGCAACTGCCTTCGATTTGACACGGAATGGGCTTCTTGGGTACCGCGTCTGCTTAGAAACCGGGAGCCGCGCGTGGCTTGCAGGTGTATGGTACGACAGCGCTGCCTCTGCCTCGGCCTGAGCCAGTGCTCAGCACACGTTCACCTTCTGCGCCGAGGAGCTTCGAGCCGAGGGCCTTGGCGCGTGCCATCGTAGGCAGTGGGTCGCACACGCGTCGCTCGCGCAAAACGCTCCACCTGGAGTAGGGATGGCCAACTGGCCGTCCGCGGGCCACATGCGGCCATTTATTGCCGCTCGCGAAAGGTTTTTGTCAAACGTGAAAATCCGTTGCATCTACGTCGGGCGAGAAAGTTGTGCGCCTAGCGTACGCACCCTGTCGTGGTCAACCCCCTTGTTTTAAAAATAGTTTAAGTTTAGATTTAAGGAATTTTGTGTAGTAAATTCGGAAATTCAAAATCATTCCAATGTATCACTGCATGGAAAGGTCTTATATCACGCATGGCTCTGTCCGCCCGTCAGAGCATTCCGACCCAACTGCCGAGATCAACAATAAGGGGTCACGTGTGGATTTTACAAGTAATAAAAATGGAGCCCGCAACCAAATTAAAGGTTTTAGTTGTGGTCTTTTAGGCCTTGTACGTTGGGCACCCGTAACCTAGGGAGTACAGAGTATTAACACAGTGCACAGTCTTAAGAACATTTGAAATAGCTAACTATCGTCATACAAAATGTACAAAAAGTATTGTATTACAGTATAGTATACGATAATTAATGTTCAACTTAATGACCAATGAAGACATATATATTTCTAATTCAGATAGGAAGTTAATCACTCGGACATAAATCTTGACGCAATCGATATTGAAGCCTCATCACATGTTTACTTTATTTTGTTTGTGTACGTCCTTTTTATTGTCTCTCAGTTCAGGTCACCGCAGTAAATCAGAATGTATTTTACAACGTCCAGTGTCCAACAGTTACAATCAGAATTGCCTAATAAAATTATGTCTCTGAATCATTTATTCAAAGCACATTAAAGTTTTTACACGACTTTTTTTCACGTCATAATGTGAAGAGCAAGTGAACTTTAAAATTATGTTCATTGCGTGTTCCAAATGGATATTGAGGGAAGAGCTACATTTTAGTTCCGTAAATAGGTTCAATTACGTATTTTCTCCCTTTTAAGCTGAAAATTTGGACATGAGATACTCATTCATTGGTATCAATCTCTGCATTCCATCTGGCTACCCTGTAAATGGTTCAACTTGAAATGAATAATTGTAGTATCATTAAAGTAATAATTCCATTTTCCTTGTACATATGTTGTCCAGTAAAAGTCTCAGTGTACAGGATAACAGTTTCTTGAACAGTATTATTTCTGCACCCTGGAGGATGAAGGTCACTAAGCCCATATTTTGTTAAAATGAGATATTGTTTCATTTGCATAGCTCTTCTTGGAGATATTGAGAGTGATGTCCAAATTTCATCAGTAATGAAGTTGGAAGCAACCCAATACCCATTTCCTTATGTAGGATTACAACGTATTTGAACTGCTTTTCTTTAAAATTAGGTAAACTTTTCTTGGAAATTTTTTGTATCTCTTCTTGTTGGGAATATTGTTTGCATGTCGCAAATTATTGCTTTCGTTTACTTTTTTACACATTTAATAGAATGAAACGATGGGTTTGCTTGACCAGTTGTGTTTGTGAAGTTATACTTTCAAGATATACCAGAGTGAATTTTTATTTTGAAAAAGCTCCAGGAGAGGGAGGTCTTATATAAAGAGTCATTTCTAATAGGAAAACTGTGAAGATAAAGACTACTTTATGAAGGGAGGGTAAACTCAAGTGGTTCTCAGAAGGAAAGAAACGCATTTGGTAGCGAGGTTTACAAATTCCTGTGAAGGAATTGCGATCTTTTTTAAGTTGCGCTCGTACAACATAAAGAATATATTTTCAACGCGGTCTTTTCGGTCCATTTGGCGTCGGCGTGTGGCGCAGTGTGGCGCTGGGAGCGCATGAATGGAGCGGGGGCCACGCCCCCCCCCTCCGGCCCCCTCCTACGCCGCTGACGGCAGAACTACTCGCGTCTCCCGCTGCAGCCACCTCCCCGGCTCGAGTTACTCGCAACTTCTGCTTTTGACGCGACGTTAATAACTCAGCGCGCACAACGGACGGGGCCCCGACGCGAGGGAGGGGGGTTGGACGCGCAGTTTCGTCGCCTAAAGCGCCAGGGAGGGAATAATGTGCGTCGATTCTATGAAGTGCCGATAAGGCCACGGAGGACAATTTTCCCTGAAACGGATTTGAGTTCAGTAATCGTCGCGATCCATATTGAAATGAATATGTATGTTTTGACAAAGCATTTTGCTAATATCTGCAATTGATATTTCCATAGGGCGAAATTGAAAGTGATAATTTTGAAACAGAATGAAGACAGAAACAGAACAGAATGGAATGAGCAATATTAATTACATCGTATCAGAGTATCCTGCTGTAAAATAATATCATGGAGTTTAGAATAAATAATTTGTATTTGTAATGCTCGTCTGCATCAATTAATGTACTTCAGGAGTATTTTGAAATATTGTCAACCTTTTACAACTACATCCTTCACAAATACTATTTTTTTCATTAGTTCACCAGTATATATGCAACAGAACAAACCGACATAAAGAACCAAAGCAACCACCAACTAATTCTGTTCTGTTCTTGCTTGACATCGTGATACGGGCCATGCCCGACCAGCGAGGACCAAGCTTTTCGGTCATGGAATAAGGGGTTCGAGAATCGTGGTTAGCTCGAAGATAGCCCCCCACCGTATATACCGGTCTTCTTAACCTTAGGGTGGGCTTTCTCATCGTAACAGAGCAATAGATACTGGGAATTTGTAAGGAAAGCGCTCACCAACTAATTAGTGGTACGTAATTCCATTCCATTCTCCATTACTTCTTCTTTAATCTTGAATCAGTACTCATCCTCAGAGTTGGATTTAAACGCACGGTAAATGAATTTGATTACGTATCTGTTCAAGCGCATTAGTATTCTGCTTTTTTACTGTAAGAAAGTTGCTCATTTCAGTAATTTTTATGAGACAGAATATTTTGTAAATAAATCTGTAATGAACAGGCAATTTACATCGCTATTCTAGAATCACTGTATCCTCAAAACCATCACAACTTGCGGCCGGCCTTACTAGATTCCCTGAAGACCAACTCATCGTCACCGCCCTCTTCGCGGATTTTATCAGAAGCATCTCTTTCCTGCTTGTTAAACTCGGTTTTCCTTTCAAGTTGCCTCTGCCAAAGCTCTGACACTCGCGCGGTCTCCTCACTGCTATGAGTAGTCCGCCTGACGACATTCAGCTCTTAGGCACAGGATTTGATTCATACTTTATTTGATTTGAGGCAGTACTCTTGTGATTTTTAAAATCTTTTTACCTCGGAATTCCGACTCTTCTCATCACTGAAGACGCTTTCTCAGCGATGCCGTTGATTCTGCCACCACAGCCACCCCCACCACTACCGCCACCCCCGCCGCCGCCTCCGCCCCTCCCCGCTGACTCCGCCGCCGCCACCTCCGCCTCAATTAAAGGCTCCATCACCACTTCCCACCGTCAAAGCTGACTCCGTCGCCCCGCTGCTCAGAACCCACTACCCCTCCCGCCACGCCCCCGCCCACCACGTCATCACCACCGCAGGCGACGCAGTCGCAGTCACCGACATCGCCGGCGTCGCTGTATCTGATGCCCGCCCACTACCGATGTTCCTGCCACCTTCCTACCCCGCTGGCCAGATCCTCGTCCGTCTTCTCCGCTACTACCGTGACGTAGCCTTCTTTGTCGCAGACGCCGTCACCGTCACCGTCACCTTCACCGTCACCCTGACCGTCACCCTCACCGTCACCCTCGCCGTCAACCTCGCCGTCACCCTCACCGTCACCCTCACCGTCACCGTCACTGTCACCCTCGCCCTCACCCTCACTCTCACCCTCACTCTCACCCTCACCCTCACCCTCACCGTCACCGTCACCATCGTCGTTGTCGCCGTCACCGCTGTTCACCGACATCGCCGGCGTCGCTGTATCTGATGCCCGCCCACTACCGATGTTCCTGCCACCTTCCTACCCCGCTGGCCAGATCCCCGTCCGTCTTCTCCGCTACTACCGTGACCGTAGCCTTCTTTGTCGCAGACGCCGTCACCGTCACCGTCACCGTCCTCACCGTCACCGTCACCCTCACCGTCACCCTCACCGTCACCCTCACCGTCACCCTCACCGTCACCCTCACCGTCACCCTCACCGTCACCCTCACCGTCACCCTCACCCTCACCCTCACCCTCACCGTCACCCTCACCGTCACCCTCACCGTCACCCTCACCGTCACCCTCACCGTCACCCTCACCGTCACCCTCACCGTCACCCTCACCGTCACCCTCACCGTCACCCTCACCGTCACCGTCACCCTCACCGTCACCGTCACCCTCACCGTCACCCTCACCGTCACCCTCACCGTCACCCTCACCGTCACCGTCACCGTCACCGTCACCACCGTCGTTGTCGCCGTCACCGTCACCACCGTCGTCGCCGTCACCGCTGTTCATACGCCGCCGTCGTCGCTACCGCCGCGCCGCGTTTTTGTACGTGGAGTCCCACCTCGTGTGGTCAGCGGTGGGGGGAGAGTGTCCACGCGTCGGGCGGGCGGGCGGCGAGGGCGCCAAGGACGCACCCAGGCACGCACTGACTCACGCACCGAGAGGGATTCGCCTCGGCAAAGCACAGGCACAGCCCTCCCCTCCCCTCCCCTCCCCTCCCCTCCCCTTCTCTTTTCTTCTCTTCTCTTCTCTTCCCTTCCCCCCTCTCCTCTCTCCTCTCCGCTCTTCTCCTCTCCTCTCTTCTCTTCTCTTCTCTTCTCTTCTCCTCCTCCCTCCCACCCACCCACCCACCCCACCCCACCCCTCCCCTCCCCACTTCTCTCCCACGACGATGTGGCTCCTCCATCCAACAACTCTCTTCCCTCGTGAACTTCGTTTGATGATTTTTTCTAAAACAATGGATTATGATTTCTTGAGTTCAGGTCATGCGAAAGGTTTTTTTCTTTTTTTTTTTCATTTTTTTTAATCAACGTTTGGTTGGTAACTCAAGAGGTCAAGAAAACCTAGCAAATGTTTTGTTTTTTTTCAATACATAAGATTCCACAGTTTTGAAAGTTCTGGGGGAAAATGAAAAGTGGTGCACATACAGATGGTATTATTGAACATTGGACACTCCCTATAATGTTTAGTGCGTTTTTGTTTGAATAAATTGTCATTAAAAATAATTGTGTTTTCACATTACGAGGGGTTTTTGAAGTTTATTGATACATACAAGGTAGCCACGATGGTTATAGCTTTTTTTCAAAGGCCAAAAAATGGAAATCTTTATTTTATTTTAGCATTGCATACAACTAATTTGGAAATTAATTCCCTCGTTATCAGTCCCTTCTCTTATTTAACATATCCCTTCTTTTCTCCCTCAAGTCCTTTCTCTCTTTCCCTTCCCTTCGCCTGTTCCATTAAAATGCCATTTTTTCATTTTTTCCTCTTATTTCTTTTTTATCCCTTTATTTTCATTATTATTTATTTTCTTTCCCCACAATCTGTATTCGCGACAACGGAAAGGGGGTATTGGCTTACTCATTTTAATCATTGATTTCTCAATACCATTCTCAATTAAATTCTTAACACTGACACAGTGTTTGTAGTAAGATGTTTTCTGCCTTGAAAGAGTCATTATCACTGTCTGATTTTAGACTGTGGCATTATTTCTACATTATCATAGTGTGTAACTGCTAACGGCGAATTCTGAAGCTAATTACGGGAGACAATGTATTCATCCGCTTAATACAGTAAACTTCATTCAATGCAAAATTCTGACACAACTGCAATAGCTACTTATAAGAAATAGTACACAAAATGTGAACAAAGTTGCTTCTGATAACTGTGACTTTCCGTAATTTGAGTTCGATATCTGATGGTTAACAACGAAATCTAGCGGACACATTTGGTCACTCTGATCAACCGGATATTGAAATCGGAATACTCAAATGTTGGCAAACATCACAATAACACCGCGCTACTCTTCTTCAAAGTGGCTGCCGGTGATTATTTTCAAAGCAACTGTTTGTGTGAGACGGTGGGACTTTAATCTCTCCAAAGCTCTTAGCTTCTCAGAAAAAGAGCTATCGATTAATTTCACTGCGCTAATCTTGTTCGCAGTATTTCAGTGTTGCTAGTTGACATTCCGCCTTTTCGACCTTGTTGATTTGTGGTTACTATTCTTACAGCAGTGAAGGCAACTCAAAGGGCAAAAAGTATTTTGATAATTATGAATACTTTCAATACTCAGCGATGTTGGAATCGTTCGATTTAACCGTTTAAAATACGTTTTCTTAGATGTGTAAACGTAAACGAATTTATTTTAGGTGCGTAGTAAGTAGTTTAAGCCGTGTATCATACTACCAACCTAATTGTTGCTTTATATGATGAGCCATCTTGCCACATTCCCACGCTCTTCATTCCACTTCCAAGGTGCAAATGGCAAGTATTTAAAAACACAATTACATCATAATGAATAACATGAAAGGGGCCCTCCTTTTCATTACTCAAAATTACTACACTAGCCTGTAATACCTCTTTTCGGTAAAGATACATTTGGGCTTTGAAGTTTTCTAAGACGGTCAGTGAAATGTTAACGAGACTTAGTGTACAACAAGCATGGCGCGGAAGTGGTAAAGCGTGTGTATTGAATTTCCCTCCATTGGGAATCGGATAGGATCAACGTGTACGTGTGAGAAAACTGGAAAAAATAATATTTTAAACAGAATTGGTCAATATATAAATAGCTTTACAAGATGAGAGCGTAGGCTTCCGCGGCCGGAGTCAGTGTTTATTTGGCTATCCGGGAGACGCCACATCCAGGGCACAGGTGCCAACGTTTCGGTCGACATTCTGCGACCTTCATCAGGGCGTAGTGGAATATTATGCCGAATGGCCCAATGGCGGCAATACTATGTCCTGGTGAAGGTCGCAGAAAGGCACCCAAAGCGTTGGCACATGTGTCCTGGACGCAGCGTCTCCTGGATAGCCAAGTAAACACTACCTGCGGTGATGCAGTCACCTGCCGACTGGGGACGAACACGGAGGAGGGGAATGGAGATGAGAACAGAGTGACATTGAGCGCCAAGGACCGGTCATCGCTGGTGAGACGCCTACGTGACGCTTTCCATAGGGCACACTCCCAGCGCTGGCTGGAACAGCCCGCCCAAGGCTTGTATATGCAAGCGCTCTCAAAGGGTTGGGGAAGGAATCTACTTACTTCCTACAGTCTGGCAGGAACATGAAAATTCCCACCTATAAGTTTCTTTTTCCGGCCAGGATCAACTCCTCTCCAGCTCTCAACTGCTGCCCAGGTAACGTGACCAAAAGTTGTAGAATGAAATGTACGTGGAACAACGGGCAACCAGCATCCGAGAACATTGGTCACGTTACCACGGGGTGCCGCTACCTGTCACCTTTATGGAACGCCCGACACAACAACATCGGGGCATTTATAAAGAAGCAGCCATTGCAGCGGGGTGGCAGGTGCTCCGGGAGAATCAGGCAGTGGTGGGCAGCAATCGCCCTGATCTCGTACTCGCGCGGGGCAGAATGGCACTCGTGGTAGACTTCGCAGTGGCTGACGCACGAGAAGGCAAACTTGAGAAGAAATTAGAAGAGAAGCGCCTAAAATACGAAGCCACCCGCGCCCACCTCATTACCGTCGGTTACCACAGCGCCGAAGTACTCCCGCTTGTGATAGGGGCACTGGGAGAATGGTGTGCGGGTAGTGACGCCGCACTAAAGAAAGTTGCGGATGGCCTCAAACTAAAAGCTTTAAGGGAAAAAATAGTCACTGAGGCCATTGATGGCAGTGCGGCATGCTACTACACGCACACCGGCAATATACACCTGACCCCGCGTGAGTACAAACAGATAGCGCGGGACAGAGTCCGCAGAGGCGCCCTCCTCCACCCCGTGCCACAGGAAGCTAGCTGCGGAACAACAAATAAGATCTGCAACAACACCAGACGACAAGCTGGAGTCCCTGCGTAGATCTCGAATAGATTTATGTATTATAAAAAATATATGTATATATGTATAATACTCATAGAAGTAAGAATTTTCATTAAGCCAGACGGCAACTGAAATGTATAAATGTATATAGATGTTTGATAGATAAATCCACAAATGCACCACGTTTTGATTACTGTGCAAGAAT
This sequence comes from Gryllus longicercus, assembly GCA_038098605.1. NCBI lineage: Eukaryota > Metazoa > Arthropoda > Insecta > Orthoptera > Gryllidae > Gryllus > Gryllus longicercus. The sequence goes on along the minus strand of JAZDUA010000425.1, from coordinate 234,976 downwards.
ACTAATAGGAACCCGAAGAACTGAAATTAAAAAACTTCAAATACAAGAAAATAGATCCATGACAGTAATAACTCAATGCAATAGATATACTCCATACTCCATATATATATACTAGATATGCTAAACACTAATGTATGTCAATTAAAGAGAGAATTCATTACAAGACACTAATTTTACTTTTAAATTAATTAAAAATCATGTAATAGGAGATTTGGTAAACAAAACCCAAAGAGCGAAAGATAAAACAAGGGAAACAAAGCAAGCTCAACATTTAGTAATTAATTTCAGAAAAACAGTACAGGCAAAAAACAGTACAGGCAAAAAACAGACTAGTTGACAAAGTATTTCAATTATATAATAAATGACCGTTAGAAAAACAAAACAAAAGAAAATCATACACTTTATGGCGAACGTAAACGATAAGTTCGACTTAAATTTAAACACACCTCTCAGCTGCCCTCATACATTTTAAGTGGTGCTTTTCGGCGCAAAATCATTCCAGTCAGCGAGCGTATTGTTGAGTGTTCCTTTCGATAGTGATTACTGCAGCGATTTTGGAAACGAGAGCTTTGAGAAGCGTTCTCGTAGGCCGAGGCGGATCCGTGAACGATCCGAATATTTCGCAAACCTCGATGAAATGGCTTTTGACATTCGATTTCGCCTATCAAATGTGACAATACTAGTTTTGGAGCTTATTGAAGTCCGACTGTAATTTCCGCGTGTACTCCATAGTTATTAATTAACGAAATTAACATTTTAATATTTTGGTTCATAATTGTCTTGAATGTAACAATTTTGCCTAACAACTATTTTGTAGGTTATGTTTACATGGTCCTGTATCTACTTATAACTTCCACGTTTTACATTCAGTAATTTTTATTGCATTTCCTTTCCCTATGAAACCTTATTCTCTCCCCTACACTATTGAATGTTTGTTATAATTCATCTTGTAGCTCGTTTGTTTAAAATTGCGTCAATTTTCCCTCAGTTATTTTTTGTCGGTTTGTTCCTCTACTTATAACATAATTTCTTTTATATTAGAAATGTATTTTCCCATACATTTAATGACCACTCCTTTCTCCGGCGATGAAACTTTTGCAATGCTCTCTCCTCTTTCCCTGTTACGAAAAATCACTAAAAATAACCTCTTTGCCCCAGTGTACAAAGCCGAACCAAAATAAATAAGGTTGGGTATGGTCACTGGCTGGTTCACCAGGATCCAGCATTGCCAACCAACTTTCGGATTCATTTAAGTTGTACTTGACTAAGCATTGCTTCGAAGATGGTGGCGAAACGACGAACAAAGCACGACTTAAAACCCGTCTTACAATTAAGTATGACTTTACTAAGTCATTTCATGAAGCGTATTTGGTGAAACCGGCCGTTAGATTCCACGTTACGCCCATGACTTTGAATTGAATTGATGTCTTATTTTACGTGGCGAGACTCAGGCCATGAGGCCTGCTCTTCCGTCTGACCACGCAAATGTCACTACACTCCTTTCACCAACTAGTAGGAGAGGTATTCCTTGGGCGAGAAACAGGCGATTTGAATTTAATTCAGAGGCGTCATTTAGGTTTGAGAATCTTTTACATGCAAGTAAATCTACTAACATGGGACAGCCGGTTTTACTTCCCCTACGAAGGAAGGCATACGAAGGATTTTTTCGCCCTTAAAAATCCACGGCTTCGATCGGGTTTGAACGTGCCGCCGCGCGCGGCTTTGCGCCGCTGCCCGCGCCTGGAATAAAGGTCTGAGCTCGCGCCGACCGAGGACGCATTGGCGCCCGTCACGCAGGCGCTGGCGGCAGCGGCTGGAGTGAAAATGCGGCGGCGGCGGCGGCGGCGGCGGCGGTGGCGGCGGCGCTGCGTTAAATGCACAAGGCACGGGTGTCGCGCACGGCGCTCGCAATCGCCGCGCCCATCTCGCTTTTTAAAGGTTGGTGTAAATCCGTGTTTGCCATTTGCGGCTCCGGCCACGTTCAGCCAAGGGCGCCTGAGATGCAGAACTGATACCGCGGGTTTTTAATGGAATACCACGCGCTAGATAAGAAAGTATGAGCCACAATTAACTTCGGTTTTCGGTGTAGATGGAAACTTATTAAATGAAAAAATTGTGATAGGCCGTATCTCCGTGCAATGTACGCACGTAAGGAGGCACTTTGAAAGTAATAAATGTAGGAGAGACGTGTTTTTTATATTAGCTTTTAGGTGTGGTTGCGTGTTGTTTGACACTGTAAACAATTACTCATAACACTGGTGTCACACCATGAAGATATCGCAGCAAATTGCTTAATGTGTGTAGAAATGAAATTATATCTTTCAAAATTTGAACCTTTGCGTGTCAAATATATTCACCTTTTGTGTTTTGACAAAATTGCCAATGCGTACCCAGTAAAATTTGTCAGTCACACATGATTTAAAGAAACCAATTGTTAATCCGAGTATAAAATTAATAGGAGAGTAATAGAGAAAGCAACAAAAAAATCTTTTAATAATTTGCTTACATTTTTAGAGGGAGAGTCCCTTCTTTCAATTTAATTAGTCTTAGAGAGCCTCAAGAAATAATTCACTTCATTGGAGTGAGAGTAAATAAACCGCCACCAAAATAATGTCAATTCAATATAGGCCATGGCCCTCACACTTACGTCCCTTTTTGCTTCTTGTTGCATGACACCATTTTACAAAAATTCAAGGTGGAATAATTTTGTTTTTATATTCACAGCCAGTTAATATATTTTGTTGCGTAACGTTGGATTTTTAATTTTATGCGGGAAAAAGATGCAAGACTTGGGTGGGCTTTGGCGCTATGTTTTCTGTAGAAATCCAAGATTTTCTAACGTACGTCCTTCAATACAGTTTTGCTGCACATAATTCTCTCACTCAGGCAAATTGTATTCCAACTATGAATGTACTATTTGGCAGTGGCTTCATCACACTGTTCGGTCGAGAAAATCAATTCTGGCGTCACCAGAACATAACTTTGAGCATTAATGTTCCTTTATCTTCGTTTCGTCTCCGAGCTCTTTTTGAAAAGCGATTCGTTGTGGTTCTGACACTCGTGTATGAACGTGTCGCGAAAGCAAAGCAGCTCGTAAAAGCGGGCGCGGCACGCACCGCCACCTGCAGCCTCCGCCTCCTCGCCCCTCGCCCCCCTCGGCCTGCCGGTGTGCGGCGCGAGCCTTATTTGTCTCCGCGGAGTCATCGCCTTGCGACCAGCCCGCCTGCCCCGCCCCGCCTCCGATGCGCATGCAGGCGCACGTCGCCTAGCCTCGCCTTGCCACCAGCCCGCCCGGCTCCTCCCCGCCCCACCCCGCACGTCCGCGCTCCGCCCCGCCCCGCCCCGCTCCGCCCCGCCCCGCCTGTCCTCGTCCCCACCTCACCCCGTCTGTCCCCGTCACGCCCCGCCCCGCCCCGCCCCGCCCCGCCCTTCCCCACCCCGCCTGACCCCGTCCCCACCTCACCCCGTCACGCCCCGCCCGGCCCCGCCCTTCCCCACCCCGCCTGTCCTCGACCCCACCTCACGCCGTCTGTCCCCGCCCCGCCCCGCCCCGCCCTTCCCCACCCCGCCTGTCCCCGTCCCCACCTCACCCCGTCTGTCCCCGTCTCCGCCCCGCCCGGCCCTTGGCAGTACTGACCCTTCCCGACTGGATATGACTTGGCACGATCCCACACAATCAACACACCCCGATCCCACACCGCGATCTCACCCAACCCAGCATAATCCGATACAACCCAGATTAACTCTACTCAATCTGCACCCGCAACAACCTGTTCCGATCCGATTCCATACAACCCGATCCGACCTGACCCGATTCCATACAACCCGATCCAACCCGACCCGATTCCATACAACCCGACCCGACCCGACCCGTCCCGATTCCGATCAGACCGACACAATCCGACCGAACTGGACGCAACAACCCTCATACCGACCCGAACCGACCTGGCTCAATCCTCGTCGCCCCGACCATACACGACCCCTTAGGATTCCCAGTGCCGCCCTGTCCTTTCCCAACACAGCCTGTTCCCTAGTCGATTCAACTCCGTTCGAGGCACGCTCCAAATCGCCCAGCCGTATTTCCCTGTCTTATTGGCCAGTCCTCCTGGCCTACCGCTCCCCGCTCCCCGCCCCTCGCTTCCCCGCCTTTCCCTCCCCGCGGGCAAGGGCAAGGGCAAGGGCAAGGGCAAAGGCCGTCCGCGCCGTCACTCCGCGCCGCCGCCCGCTGAGCGTCGCGGTCCGCGTCCGCGAAGCTCGCAGGTCACATTTCGCAGCGGCCAAGACTCGTAAGTGGCTCTACTTAGATGGAAAGCAGTGAGGGAAACATTATGCATTATTTGGTTGGACCTTCGGCAAACAATCATAAGTTGTTCGCTACAATCACAGGCGTGCGCAGCCTTTATTTCTGGCTCCCCTTTTCCATTAAATGGTTTTACTTGTATATGACATATTTTACTACTAAATACACTACAGGGAGAATGAAATTGTTACTTTCCTGTTACAATTAATAAATGCAATTTATTTTATGCTGAACCATTTTACAGCGCTGCCAAATGACTAAATGAAGCTCTTCTACCAAATCTTATAACAATTTTTCAAATTATCAGAGTAAACGAATGAGAAAATGAGTATCGGAAATAGTATTTGTTGTTTTATTACATAATGTAGAGACCCTTTGAAATGTTTCAGTCCCCCCCCTGGTACTACCTGGGGTAGTACCTGGGGTGCGCACGCCTATGGTTATAATGACGATGTACTTAATGCTTGAATAGAAAGTTTTCTCTCCTGTTTTGAAGACATTTTGATTGCTTTGTATTGTGTTTTCTGATGGCGCAATCACAGTTCCTTTAATATGACATCCCTGTTTTTTTTATTTCGACTCAAAATTGGTCGGAAGATGCTATTCCATAAACTACTTTCCGAAGTTCATCAAAAGTGCTTCACTAACGTGAGAGAGCTGAGTCGATTTTATTCTGTAGTTCAGTTCAATTAAGTTCATTACATTGTTGCAAAATTTAATTATGTTTGTGATGTTTCTGCAGACTTCACTTCGAAAAGACAACACAAGAAAAAGCTCTAATCATAATTCCGATCATAATTTTCATAATTCAGTTTGTTTCAACCTTATTTTTCTATCTTATCTTGTAATCTTATTTATTTACTTGTTTAGCAAGACATCTCTATCACAGTATATGAGGACAATTTTTATTCCATTTATGCGTTGCATACAAATCACTTCATTCCTGTGCAATTGAAAGTCCGCAACTCAGTCGTTCCTCTTACGTTATTGGCGAGTGCTCTTCAGTCAGAAGTTGTGACAACATATATTTTTATGACATAATTTACGTATGACATAATATGAAGAATTAGCTTGATCTTAAAATAGTTCATCTCTAAGGCATAATGGGAATGGATTTTGATTTTATATTATTTTTTACGACCATTTGTTGCATAATAGTTGTTTTTAGAATGTTCAAATAATAAATGAAAAGTTATTGTAGGCATCACTTAATTTAATGATGTCATGGTGTGGAGATTCAAAGCAGATGTGTATATAGAGTCAAGCATAACCATGTATGGGTATAAACGATCAGTATTGCAGTTAGCTGTGAAGATGAAGTATTTCAAATAGTTGGCGAACTAACATAATATCAGTTCGATTAAATACCTGACCACTATCTCGTCAACAACAAACTATTATTTTGATTTTACAAACAGCATTTGCGTTCTCTCTAAATTCACTACAAAAAAGGAAAAATTGCCAATTATAAAAGTGAAAACCAATGTACAAAGAAAACGTAGATTATTTTTGCATTGAACGTTAATTCTCGACGTCGAAGTTGTTGTTGCACGAGAACTGGAAATCAAGTAATTCAGCCTGGCGAAAGGGTGTTTCCTGTTTTCATGTCGTAGCAACTCAGTAATATATTTCATGTTACATGCGCTCTTGTATTACTCCGTATTTGTACGAGAGCTAACTGCAGCATTTATTTGTTATGATGCAATATTGTAGCGGCCATTATAAGTTCATGGCAACTTCCAGCAAGAGTGAATGTGGCATCTCAGGATTCTCTTGTGCTCATAAATTTTCCAGACGTCCTTTCCTTTACTCGTAGAAAGAAATATATTTTCAGGAAGAGTTAATATACTGGAACAACCACCATGAAGTACGTTTCCATTGCGTCTGTGTGTGGCTTTCATGTACATCCACTTTCTTGTATCGAAGGTTATATTTCGTATCCACCAATGCATTTACAAATGCCCCCGTTGTGAATCCTTGAACTTTAAATCGTTGTTTAGAGAATGTTGAGAGTAACATGACTAAGATTGGTCAATTAATCATTTATTTGATAGTTATTTATACCATATTTGTTACTCATTACGAGCTTCGTATAATCTGAGCTACGAGGGGCATACTTGAATTCCTGTTACCACGCAGGGAACAAAGATTTCGCTCTCTCCAGCAATTACGCGACCTTAGGGTAAGGGCGAGTAGAAGCCGATCGAGACATACGCTGGATTCTGTACCGTCTACGGAACTACATACATAGTTGATATATTTGCAATTCGTGATCAGCATATGTATGATTATAACTGAATGGCTTTACGGTTACATGAATTTCTTTACTGTTAAACGTAGATTGGTTCCCAGTTACCTCGTGATGCTCGGTTCACAAAAAAGGTACGTACTCACACAAATTAGCGTCTTTATTTTCTCAATTTCAAGTTGCACTTGTTCATAACACTCATAATGGTATTTCTGCGAATTTTTGAAAAGCTCACATTTCTTCAAATTTAAGTATTACTTACCCAATTTAACTAATTGATCTGAACAATAATAGTTCTTGATTCGGCTAATGCAGCGAATGCCATAGTATTACTCGAACGGTGACTCCGAGAATCAAGCTAATGTTAATGCAATTGGTGTTCTGATCTCGTCCATCCCAACATTCGTCTACTGCCGGTGGTGTTTCGTCCGCGTTCTATAAAGAAAAGTGCACTACCGCCGGCCGAAGAACCCTGCTTTCGAGACCTCGCTTCGAGGAGAGTGCCGTACTACAGCTTAGCCTCACAATCCCGTGTTTCAAGAGAGTTGACTTCGGTGATGGTTCTTTAGTTTTTTAATAATAATAATAATAATATTATTATTATCATTATTATTATTATTATTATTATTATTATTATTATTATTATTATTATTATTATTAAGTTGGCCCCGTGGCGCAGATGGTTGCGGCAGCCGACGTCTGCGGCGAGGAGGCCGCAGGTTTGAGTCCCGTGTAGACATGGTCGCTTCAGCCCTCATCATTCTATCATCTCATTATTCACACCTCAAGGGCCAACAACTTTGTCGTTCTGTGAGATACAGCTGAAAATCTGATCCTGGAAAAATTACATACGTTAATCGTGAAGCGTGGTCAGTAATGACCTATACGCCAGTAATAATAATAATAATAATAATAATAATAATAATAATAATAATAATAATAATAATAATAATAATAATAAAAAGACAGCCGATCAGATGGCCGAGATCGCTAAGGCAGTAGTGCCGGAGTGGTTTCGGACCAGAAGATCGCGGGTTCGAGTCCCGCCTCGGGCATGGATATATTTGTGTATGTCTGTATATGTTGTCCTTTCACCCCCATTATCATCATATCATCATTTCATCTTCCATACCCCCAGGGCTAACAACCGTGGGGGATAAAAATCGGATCCAGCTAAAAAATGCTGGTCCCTCCAAAAAGTTGTTGCAAGCACCTGCCACCGCGATAATAAATAAAAACTGAGCCACGGTAAATGCAGGATGCTTGCATGCGTGGTCCTAGTCGGCCGATTAACGAAATAATAATAATAATAATAATAATAATAATAATAATAATAATAATAATAACAAGCCTACGGATCATTAATATCACAGGAATGTTCGTAGCGTATTGTAACTATAAAAGGCAACAATGCCAAAATTTGACGTCAAGTCCAAGGTTTTATGTTTCTTCGAGAGGGACCGTAGGGCAAGAGGTGACGGCAAATTGCCCCAGGATTCAAGCCCAGCGCACATACTTTTCTTCTCCGGGAGAACGGGATTAACTGTCCACTGAAGCGTGTAGCTAACTGAATGTAGAGATGAATTGAATGAAATGAATGTAACTGAGTGAGTGTAATTCTATGCCTTTCATCTTTCTCTACCATTTTCTGACTCATTATTCAGATCAGTGTTATTTCATTACCTTGATTACCTTGATCGTATGTATTTATTTATCGGAGTTTGGGGTTTCAACTGCTAAGTTAATTGATACCGATGAAGAGCTGCAATGAGTATCGATAATGATTCTCGAATCCATAATGATGATGCAATTGCGGGCTGATAGGCTGTGGAAACGGGAGCAACCCTAGAAAATCTGCCAAGAGGACACTTTCATCACAAATTCCACGAAGATTGACCGGGGGTGAAACACCGATCGCTGCTATTAGGAGCATTTGTACTATTCATTACGTCACCACAACCACCACAACCACCACTACCACCACTACCACCACTACCACCACTACCACCACTACCACCACTACCACGACTACCAAGACTACCACTACCTCCACCACTACCAAGACTACCACCACTACCACCACTACCGAGACTACCACCACTACCAAGACTACCACCACTATCAAGACTACCACCACTATCAAGACTACCACCACTATCAAGACTACCACCACTACCAAGACTACCACCACTACCAAGACTACCACCACTACCAAGACTACCACCACTACCAAGACTACCACCACTACCAAGACTACCACCACTACCAAGACTACCACCACTACCAAGACTACCACCACTACCAAGACTACCACCACTACCAAGACTACCACCACTATCAAGACTACCACCACTATCAAGACTACCACCACTACCAAGACTACCACCACTACCAAGACTACCACCACTACCATTACCACTGCCACTACCACTGCCACTGCCCCCACTACTCCACTACCACCACTACCACCACTACCACCACTACCACCACTACCGCCACTACCACCATACTACCACTACCACCATCACCACCATTCAAATCACATTGAGAAAGCTGCGCCCTCTTTTTTAAGAATTCAAACATATCAACGCGGCCTCGTTATATAGTCACGCTATAAACAAATTTAATGAATAAAACACATACAATATTTGTTGTTGTTTGTTCTTAATTATTCTTGATGACCCTTGACTAGGCCTCTCGGTATATTTTTTTTCTTTCTTTTTTTCTTCACGGAAGCTCCGCAACCGCCACCGGATCTCCTAATGGCTCGTCCAAATTGAAGGCACTTAATCGCGTGGGCTTGCGTTTGTAACGGCCGCGTATCTCGGCAGCGCCTCTTTCTCCCCGCCTCCATCCCCTCCCCTCCCCTCCCCTCCCCTCCCTCGTTCTTCCCCTTCTTCATCTCGCGCTTCCCTCGGGCGACCTGCAACCGCGCCGCCGCAGCCCTGTTTGCTCGCGGCGGCCAGAATGCTCCTGCGTACCTGCACGTGTTTTGCATAACTTAACGACTGTTTTCTCTCGTAACTCAACACTTGCTGGTTGTGTTGCTTCTTTTTTTTTGCCTCCTTCCTGTTTTCTGCACCTCTGGAATGAAGTACGCGCCGGCAAGACGGGCCGCCGAAACTGAAAATCGTTATCCGCGATGAATCATCGCACGTAGTGAGCACTTACCGTATGGAATCTCAACAAAATAAAAGTTTCTTCTGTAATTCAAATGTTTTAGGAAGGGTGAATTTGTTTTCTCGGTTGAGTAAAGCTGCACGTGCAAAATCACACAGCTGCAATATTTTTATAAATGCAATATTATTTGTTTTATTTCTGTTTATACGACGCATTTATGAGAGTTAGGTTTTTCTCTCTCGACTTCATTTTCTTCCCACCATCATTACTGAACCCAATGACGGATTTTCCTTTCCCGAAAGCTTGTAGTAGAAGGATCGGTAGATGCAATTTGCTCTGCAATAAATAGACAAATAAAAGTAATGTTCTGCACTGCGCTGGATCTAATTGTGCCTGAAATTCTTTACGATCCAGCCGGCTGCCATAAGATATTTAGGGGGCATTAATTATTCTCCCTGACAACTCATCTCATGGCGTATTAAGTGTGATTAGAACGGTCTGTATTTGTGTCTGCAACCGGTTCGTGCTTAAATTGATGCGAAACACGTTCCTTGCCTTGAAATGTTGGAATAAATCATACATTTTCAGTGAGCCTGAATGTCCTGGTCAACTGTTGCAGTCATAAAGCTTGCGGAGATCAAACGTGCTGTGAAGTCGATGGAAATCATTGCTTCTCTTAGATTGTAGGTTGATCATGTGCTGGATACGCACAAAAATCTCGGAATGAAGCTCATCAGCTCGCATTTGACGTTGCTGTATAATCGGGAATAAAACACAATTCATTATTCCTTGTAATTTGTTTACTTTAAATGAAATAGAAGGTTTTTGAAAGAAAGACATCATGTCTAAAAACGTTTTAATCACACCAGCTGAAACGTGTTGTCATACTCTCCCTTAGGGAATGTTCTATAAACACACAAGGATCTCGCGATATTTACTGTGTAGTATGAGCTTCATTAGCAGATATTTTGATGACTGTCTAGAAATGTATTTAGGAATTAATTGAAAAATGAATTTTTGGGACTTTTCTTTTTACAAGTATATTGATCATACCTTTAAAACTTGAATGAATTTTATAAAGCCACAACACATCTCTTGCTTGAAGTACACAGATGGAATATTTTTATAAATGCAATATTATTTGATTTCATTTGTGTTTAAACGGCGTATTTATGGGAAAACGTCAATTATATGCGTGATCCACAGAAATAAACTTTTAAATGTTTCAGAGCAGGACGCAAACTTTTCTCTTTCCTTCAAAACCAGCGAAAGGATTCCCTTTCGTCTGGAGTGTCCACGCGAGGTCAGAGTCAGGAACTTGAACCTCGCTTACTGCATGTTGGAATGTGGTGGCATAACGAAGAATGACCGGAAGGAATTAAAGAGGCGGGCCAACCGCGCGTGATTGAATCAGTGGTCACCGGTAGCAATTCTTCAAAATGAAAGATTGAATGTCTTGATGTGCATGCGATTGCGTGAAACTGGAATGCACAGGTATTAATTGAAATACTGCTGTCGTGTGATATACTGCCAGTATCAGAGATTTGTGTGCGCTATTTTTAAAGGTGTATTTCCAATGAGAATAGTCATAAAATATTATATAGCTTTGATTGAAACAGTCGCCCTATGAGGAAAATTTTTTATTTGCAAATAATTTTCAAACCGTATTAAAACAAACTGAGTCTCGCAAAACACAGATTAAATTCTTACATGTTAAGTGGGCCATAAATTAGTTTGTTATTTAGTTTTTTTTATTCTGTCAAATTCCAAAATACTGAAATAAATTTAATTGACGAAAGAGATTCAAAGAATTCTAGCTGTACAATGTAACCGGCAGCATCCTTGAGAAAAAAATACTCCAGAATCTATGTTGGATTTCATAAAGAATGTTGAATTTTTCGAAAAATGGGTTTAAAATAATGCCACTTACGGGCACGAACCATTGCCACATTACCGTGGAAATATACTTGACGTAGAAGTTACTTTAGATTTGTATACGCTATGAATTTTGTTGTTGTGTTTTCTTTTTCGTCCAGAAAAAGAGATTTGTAGATCTGACATGTAAATTTTCAATTTTTAACCAAAATAAAGGTCTTACAAAACAAACTTCTCAACGTTTTGGTATGTGCCATTGTATTAAGAACAGTTGACATGAGACTGTCCATTATGGGTCTATCTATAGCATACTATACAAAACTGCACATACTAAAAATTCTCAAAATGTTATCATTTGAACAATTTAGGAATAATATTAAGTGTTGGGTCGTTTCCAGCGTTTTTATTATTCCATCGCACTGTGTTTCTCGCATTTGGAAAATTTGTTGAATTATTAAATACTGCCTCTTATGCGTTCGTATGTACGTCGGTCGGTTAGCATAGGTGGTTTTGTAACGAGCCCGTTGAACTCTCCTTTGAGAGCGAAATTCTGTGGCGACATTTGAAAGCAGGTGCACATGACACTGTTCCGACATCAGTGCCCTTGGCTTTTTACCGGAAACAAGGAAGGATGATTAAGCAATTCTTTAATGATGCGAGTGACGTCGTTGGTGCTTCCTCGTGCCCTGTGCTGCCGCCGCCGGCGCATTGTCCGCGTCGCCTGAATCTCCTCCTGACGCTGCGTTTTGGCTAACGAGTCCCCGCGAGGGCCGTGGCTGTCCCAGGCGCCTCGCAAACGACACCCGGCGACGCGCGCCACCTGCTGCTGGTGAACTGTTTTCCCTTCCTTCTCCGATGGCGATTGAAATATGTGGCTTTCTTTGCCGTGGAGCTGAGATTTTAATAACTATGCGACTTCTCGTTGATTGATCAAAATCCTTCTTATAAATAATCTATGAATGTCTAGGGCCCTTTCTTTTAACTTGAGTTGGGATATTTCAATTTTTTTCGACTCCAAATCTTTGAAAGTAAACTATTTTTGTAGCTTGAATAGTAATGAAGATTCACCAAAATACATAAATAAATCCTCGTGAACTTTATCGCTTCTCGTAATGGATTCGCAGTGTGCGACGTCCTTCGACATAGAATATTAGTGAATATCATATAATATCATTCTAAGTTCCAGAGTGAGTCAAGCGTGTCCCTGTATTCTTGTTCCCAAAGAATAACCACATCGTCGTTCACGATCATCTCCCAATCGCCGGGAGCTCTCTCTACCAAGACTTCACTTCCTCATTGCCTTCCGTGTGTGGCTGACACACAGCCTCCTTTGGCAGGGAAGACTACTTATAGACATCCTTCTGTGAGAGAGGACGTGGAAACCTGGCCTGTGACCTCATCGCTGTTCTGTACTGATAACGTCAGCCAGCAGGGTGTGCTTTTGTGCACAGTGGACAGATCTTAAGTCCGTTTTAGAGGGTTATTTTCCATCATTCTCCGTCAATACAGAAAAGTGTCGGACCATACTGGATGTAATTTGTACGAATAAACTATGCAAGCTTCATTTTTCGGTACAGATTTCATCGTGTTTGACTACCGCGCTCCTGGCGTCACTTTTCGGTACTTTCTCTGGTTTGCTATGCGTGTGGTGCGATTTGTTTCAATTGTATAGTTTCGAGCGCGTTTTAATGTGTGTAATTGTAATGTGAAGGATATAGGATTGTAATGTGAGAAACAATGTATTGTAGTCTATGGTCGTCTCTTTCCATGATCAGTCCTAATTTAACCTTACTTAATGTTATGATCAGCTGTTCGACCTTCAGCGGTTTTTACAGTGTCCAGAAGAATATTTTCATCACGATTGCGGGCAGAAAACAAGATGACGTGTAAAACGCTCGATCTCGTTCATCCAAATTCAATGCCGAAACTAACGCGTAGAAAAGAACGTCCCTATTCCCTCCATTACCTGTACCAAAAAAATGTGAAAAAAAGGCCGTGTAAAACGGGCGTTACATTGTGAGGAGACGCAGCAACCTGAAGAGAGACTACGTGCGGGATGAACCGTTTATTGTTATCGCGAGCACAAAAACTACTGATAATTGATTTCGTGTGTAAATATTAATGATGTACAAAATAAAGGCGGAACAAAGATGGAATGAGAGACTGGGGAAGCGAGAGAACCTCTCGTCTTTCACCCACAAAGCAGTAACTTCGGGCTCCAGGTGTCGAGGTGGGCGAGTCCGCCGTAATGTTACGGAATCTACCGCGCTTTCATAGGGAGAGACTCATTAAGTTCCTATGAAAGGGAAGGGGTGCGAATATTGTAATTATCTGTAGACCGGAGCTTTCCCTAATGCTGTTATGGAGTACTAGCAGTTACAGCTGCTCTGAACCCGATCTTCATAAGCGGGAAAGAAGAATGCGTACAAATTTATTTATATTATTATTATTATTATTATTATTATTATTCCTCTACTTCACGACTAAAGATGTTATGAGTCAGTTGAAAATAAAATCTACTCCGGGTTGCAACCACCTTCCTAAGGAGAAGATCTAGTGACTGCCGGTGCCACCGCAGTACTTTGCCCAAATATGAGCCTTGGTTACGACGTTTTGATCGATCAGCACAGCAATATCTATATGTAGACATTTTCTTCTCCAAATCCCGGATAATAATATCCGGTGTGTTTGCCTCTATCTTGCGAGCAGTTTGAATTTGTTGATCGTACAATATTGCACACATTCCAACAAATGTTACCGGTTTGAGTGAGTGTTCGTACCACTTATAGCATGAGCCTGGAACTTCGAGGGCGGTACAGATGTGCCACTAAAGTCCACTACACCCCCTATCGTGTCTATTCATGTATTTGGTCTCCGTATTTGGCTAGAATTGGAAAAAATGAGATGATATTGGTTTCTACTTGTTCCTAGTACATGGGCCATTATCATCTTGGAAAGTTTGAGAACCGCTTTATCATAATATTGTGTGCTCAAAGTCTGATCTGGGGATGCTATTTCAACTGCTTCCGATTTTGGCTCCATTCTTCCCCTTTTAAGCCACATAAATGATTCATCTTTATTGATCCACACCTTTCCCATTTATTTTAGATATTGTCCATGTAGTTTGTGTTTCCACAATTTCTTTAACATTTTTGTGTCTCACATTTCATGTTGAGTAGCATCAGAAGTGTATGTGTTATTCTTTGTTAATATACTTCGAATTTTTTAAAGTAGGCCATGGCATTAGGTCTTGTTACACCTCTTTCCTAAAAAAATAATTTTCTTCATTCATTTGCAAACGTTTTTCTCAAGGCGGTCGTGGCCTCAGAAATGTGCTTACCACCGTTAAAAAGATTCATTTTATAAGGTTGGAAGTGTAACAATGACGCAATGTCATCGGCCACAAAAATATCGAAGTACATTTATTATTATTATTATTATTATTATTATTATTATTATTATTTATTATTATTATTATCATTGCTATGTGTTTTGTTTTGTTTAGCAAATCGGCCATCATGGGGTCACAGGTTACGTGAATCCCACCGGGACTCATTATCGAGGTAGGTGCACGTTAGTTTTCTATTGGAGGGATCAGCATTTAATCGTGATTCCATTTCTGCACCCTAAGGTTGTTAGCCCTGGGGGATGGGGGTGAAATGATGATGATGATGAATTAGAACTCGCCCAAACATACAGAGACGGCATTATTATTATTATTATTATTATTATTATTATTATTATTATTATTATTATTATTATTATTATTATTATTAGGATTGAAGTGATGATATGAAGGGAGAAAGGCGTAGAGTGATGGTGGGAGGTGGGGTTTTGGGAGGTATTCGTGGCATTTTTTGCACTATCCCAGCGTTTGCCTTATGACCAAGGGAAACCCCGAAAAGCCCCGGTCAGGATGGCCGGCCCGGGGATCGAATGCGTTTCTCCCGATTGCGATTCCAGCGCGCTAAGCACTGTACCTCTTCGCTCGATATTATTTTTCTCTTTTTATTGTATTTATTGATTTATCTGCTGCACCATTGAAGGGCGGGTGACTGCGTGGCGCGGCACAGCGCCGGCAGCTGTTTCCAGCGAAGATCGTGAGGCGTGCGGCTCCTGCCACCTGCCCCGCCCCCTCCGCCCCCCCCCCCGCCCCGCACCCGCATGTCTCATCCCCCTTCCCGCCCCGCCCTGCCCCGCCAAGCCCCACCCCGTCTCCATTCTATGCTGCTCTTTTGTCGCTCGCGCCTTTGCCAACGCGCCTTCGACACATTGGCGGCTCCCTTCGGAAGCTGACGCTTCTCTAGCCTATTCATAGATCACCCCACGTGTTAGGGGCCGAAAAGGAGGGGAAAAATAATTGATTTAATAATAATACTTTTGTTCAACTGTAATGTAACTACGCATTCAAGAGTGGTGTCTACTGAATCCACACTTTCCCGAGTAACACGTTCATTACCATTTTGATACTTGCGATCAGTTTCTTAATAGGATCTCATTTAACATTTTGTAGACTTATTTGTTGTTAATTACATTAATTCAAATCTCAGTTGTAATTTCGGAGATAAAGCTTGAAAATCGAGGATACTTACTTCTGAGGAGACTGTTCATACAAATTCCATTTCTAATTCTGCCCACTCAATTGATGAAAATAATACATTTTAGTTGGGCCATAATCTACTATATAAGCATGTATTAAAAATATGAAAATCTGTTGAACCATCTCGGGAGAGTTAGCCGTGAAAGGGGTTTTATATTATTTTATGTAGAGATATTATTTCTCATTGAATTTTATTTCGATGGTTTCACTTGCTATGCTGTATCATGTCTACGCTCTTTGGCTCAACATTCGAACACACATGACCGCCGTCTAGCAAGGTCTCGCTCTCCTTCACACACCTCGCAACGCATGCACTCACATTACATTAACCGATTCATGCCAAGACGATGCTTAATTAACGAACGGTCCGCGGACCGCAGGCCACACGGCTTCTTTCCTTCCTCTACTTTGCCCAATTTTCTCACTTTACTCACACATTTTCACTTACATACCCAACACTACTTGTCATGTGAGAAGGCCAGTCGGCAGCTAATACTTGGTCCCGGCTGCCCCCTGAAGAGATTCCAATATAGAAAGATCCCCGCATGCCGAAATGTAGGTCTGTGCTGGATCGTACCTCCCAAGGGGGGATGTATTCCATCACCTTGGGAAATGTAACCTTCACTACACTAACTGGAATAATGATCATTGCGGTTGACCGCCCGGAAACAAAATAATCATTCAATATTTTACACTCGCCTCGACTCACCGATTCTTTCGATTCATTCTCGCCTCCGCTGACCTTTTACACTCGCCTCGACTCACCGATTCTTTCGATACATTCTCGCCTCCGCTGACCTTTTACACTCGCCTCGACTCACCGATTCTTTCGATTCATTCTCGCCTCCACTGACCTTTTACACTCGCCTCGACTCACCGATTCTTTCGATACATTCTCGCCTCCGCTGACCTTTTACACTCGCCTCGACTCACCGATTCTTTCGATTCATTCTCGCCTCCACTGACCTTTTACACTCGCCTCGACTCACCGATTCTTTCGATACATTCTCGCCTCCGCTGACCTTTTACACTCGCCTCGACTCACCGATTCTTTCGATACATTCTCGCCTCCGCTGACCTTTTACACTCGCCTCGACTCACCGGTTCTTTCGATTCATTCTCGCCTCCACCTCTCGACCTACCATCTACACTGCCTTCACTCAGCAACTACACTCGCCTCGACCTACCAGAAGACTCGTCGTACATTTTCATGCCGCCCAGTCTTGAAAAGATTCCTCCTGGACAACAGGCGACCGTAAGTTGAATAGCTCTTGTAACACGCAGACAGGGTGATAAACGGGCCATTCTGTTTCCATGAAAGCAGAGTAATTTCTCTTCTGAGGTATTGTTGACGACAGCATTTAAGACTGCATTATTATAAGCTTTCATACTTTGGAAACTACCGTGCTTTGCTCCAGGAACAAGTTGTGTACAGCATTTTATCATCCTCAAAGTGTACGTTGCCCTCCATCTGCCGCTACTATGACTACAGGTGCTATTCTGGGGTGGAGAGCAGTGTTAAAGTTGCTGCAAATTTCATATTTGTGGGTTATGTATGCTAATAAACTATTATTGTTGTTGTTGTTGGTGGTGGTGGTGGTATTATTATTATTATTATTATTATTATTATTATTATTATTATTATTATTATTATTATTATTATTGTTCTTGTTGTTATTGTTATTACGTTAGCAAATTTAGTTATTACGTTAGTGTTATTGCGTTATTTGTAAGAAGAGAGTTTCATATAGTACGGCTTAATATAACCCAATTCAGATGACTTCGAGGCCCGAATGCAAGTTTGAATCATCGTGTTGTATTGAGAATTTATGGTCGTTCTCCCCCTGGTAGCTTAAGTTTGACAGCTACGAAAAGATGCAGTCAATTCTCGTTGCCGAGTAAATTATTATGCGGGTGAAATTTTTAACTAGGTAATATCATTTGTAGGAAATATTACGAAACTATCATAATGGGGAGAGTAAGAAGTGAGGACATCAGGGTAAACATGGGAGTGAAAAACCTCTGACAGAATATAAAATGGCAAAATAATTAGTATCCTATGATAACGTACTTCGACCGAATTAAGAAAGACCATTAATGAAATATCAGTTTCCTGAAGCCTCAGTAGTGAAAAATAAATAAATATTGTACTTTGAGATGAAGAAAAGGAAATGAGAAATCGACGAAACAGAGATAAGAGTGCAAGAAACGTTTTGGAGCTGTACCTAACTTGTCATAAAAATAATATCATATTTTGCTCGTTTGGAGCTTAAAATTACTAGTACAGTGTTTTGTTCTATAATTCTCGTAATGAAACTTACAAATGAAGGTAAGTGGTGCAAATGGAGAAAAGTACATTCGCGCAGCCCTACAGAGGCGTCCTGTTCCCACGGGCGTAATTTGGGATGTCTCCGCAGCGCATCTGCCCGCGCCAGCGCGCACACGACGTGCGCAGAGCGATGTTCTTTTCATTGCGAGTGTCGCCTTCGCGGCCGCGTGGGTGGGCGGGCAGACGAAGGCTCGTGGTGACGTCATTGAGCAACAACGCGGATCGAAGCTCCCGCAGCCGTTAACACAACGAGGCATAATTCCTTCGGCGTCGACTCTGCTTCTATTCTACAGTGACATCAAAGTCAATATATTTCGGAAAGATAGGTTAATTTGTTCTTATCGAATGTCGGACCATACTGCCCATTGAAGCTGTTACTTCTTATTCTTCTGAGTGTAGCATGTCATGTCTTATATGTTAAATTTTATAAATAGTAAATAGTTACGAAGATCTAGAATGGCCTTAAATTAAAGCTCAAAAATCTATGAGATTCAGTGTTTCAATGACTTACTTGTAGCACTGATTTACATACGGTTATACAGAATTACGTGAAGGAAGAGTACAGAGATTTTGGTTTCATAACGTAATTCAGCAAAACTGTTCGGAAATTTCTGTATAATCTTCAGATACATGCAGTTCCCCGATCGACCGTATTAATTGCCTTTCACACTCATGCAAAATGAATACATTAGGACATACCCAACTTCTTTTTCAGTTGTGTTTGCGTAGTGAGTCGATGTTTGGTTACATTAACGCATTTGAAGCGTCTTGGTGACGGAATGGAAGTAGGATAAAACATTTCGGAATAACTTAATAGTAAATTCGTATTGCAAGCGCGACATTGCGAACTATTACCTAAACATTTTGCTTTAAGGTATATTTTAAAGCAAATTTCTAAGGTAAATAAATTAGTATACTAAATTTAAAACATTGAAATAGAACTGAAGTTACACACGCGAAATAATGTTCACCGTCTAATGACATGCACACTGTAGGTTTTAAAGGTCAAGGAACCTTTATTAGTATATTTTTCTAAATAATAATAATAATAATAATAATAATAATAATAATAATAATAATAATAATAATAATAATAATAATAATCACTGTCAAGACACTAGATAAACACATCAATAAATCTGTAATTATTAACATCCAGAAGGTAGTCATAGAAGCTAACTAGTACGAGAAAGTCTGCTCCATTCTGAGAAACATTTGTGACCAAAGATAGTCATGAAACAAACCTCGATGGAAACTCTACCTTTGGCGAACACTCTTAGTCTGTAGCATTGTCTTTGTACCGATTACACGACAGCAACAACCAATATTTCTTCGAAATTGGGATTGAAGATCAAGACTCTTCCACACCTAAAGATAATATACTTTCTCAGCTGGCCAATTTCTCAGCTAAAGTGTACTTGTCGCAACGTTATATACAAATATTTATTTCTTAGTCTAATATATACATTAATACATACATATATACATTTATACATTTTAGTTGCCGTCTGGCTTAATGAAAATTCTTACTTCTATGAGTATTATACATATATTTTTTATGATACATAAAGCTATTCTAGATCTTCGCAGGGACTCCAGCTTGTCGTCTGGTGTTGTTGCAGATCGTTGTTGTCGTTGGTGTTGTTGTTCCGCAGCTAGCTTCCTGTGGTACGGAGTGGAGGAGGGCGCCTCTGCGGACTCTGTCCCGCGCTATCTGTTTGTACTCACGCGGGGCCAGGTGTATATTGCCGGTGTGCGTGTAGTAGCATGCCGCACTGCCATCAATGGCCTCAGTGACTATTTTTTCCCTTAAAGCTTTTAGTTTGAGGCCATCCGCAACTTTCTTTAGTGCGGCGTCACTACCCGCACACCATTCTCCCAGTGCCCCTATCACAAGCGGGAGTACTTCGGCGCTGTGGTAACCGACGGTAATGAGGTGAGCGCGGGTGGCTTCGTATTTTAGGCGCTTCTCTTCTAATTTCTTCTCAAGTTTGCCTTCTCGTGCGTCAGCCACCGCGAAGTCTACCACGAGTGCCATTCTGCCCCGCGCGAGTACGAGATCAGGGCGACTGCTGCCCACCACTGCCTGATTCTCCCGGAGCACCTGCCACCCCGCTGCAATGGCTGCTTCTTTATAAATGGCCCCGATGTTGTTGTGTCGGGCGTTCCATAAAGGTGACAGGTAGCGGCACCCCGTGGTAACGTGACCAATGTTCTCGGATGCTGGTTGCCCGTTGTTCCACGTACATTTCATTCTACAACTTTTGGTCACGTTACCTGGGCAGCAGTTGAGAGCTGGAGAGGAGTTGATCCTGGCCGGAAAAAGAAACTTATAGGTGGGAATTTTCATGTTCCTGCCAGACTGTAGGAAGTAAGTAGATTCCTTCCCCAACCCTTTGAGAGCGCTTGCATATATGCCTTGGGCGGGCTGTTCCAGCCAGCGCTGGGAGTGTGCCCTATGGAAAGCGTCACGTAGGCGTCTCACCAGCGATGACCGGTCCTTGGCGCTCAATGTCACTCTGTTCTCATCTCCATTCCCCTCCTCCGTGTTCGTCCCCAGTCGGCAGGTGACTGCATCACCGCAGGAAGTGGCGGAGTCTCTGAGGGCACCAGTATCCCCAGCGGTGCTGCTGCAGCCCGGACGGGTCGAGAAGGTTCGAGGATGGGACTCCACACCGGCGGCGTCGCCCGCACTTGCTCCTACGGTTGGTATCAGCTCCGGGTCGACGGCCCCGACAGGAGAGGGAGTGCTAGAGGTCGCTCCTCGCGGTTCCGCTATGCTGCGCCCAGTCGGGCCCAGCGGGGGTTTCGTCCGTTCGTACGCAGGTAGGGGGAAGGTGTGGGGAAGTGTGATGTCAGGAGTGTGGGTGTTCCCTATTGCTGTGAAATTCCATTCTATTTTAAGTCGTTTGGATGCCTGCCTTGCCCGCGACCAGAATGTTGGCGGTCCATAGCTGCGTTTTGTTTTCTCATTGTTTAGATAAAGTAGGAGGGAAGGTATGCCTGGCTCACTTTCAAGGCAGTACGCCGCTTCCTCAACTGCGTCTTGTAGAGCTGCTTCTCTAGTGTACGTATCTCGGCAAGTCAATATTTTGAACGCAGAGTCGACTGCCCAGAAGTCTGCCTCCGCGCTCAAGCATTGCATTCCGATCGCTCCATCGTCCCTGTGGCCGTAGATAAAGGAGGTTGATGCGCGTTCAGGAAGGGAGAGAAACTCCTTCACGTTTGCCCTAATCGCCGTGTCCATTACCTTTAGCTTATTTTTGGCATACCTTCCCATCCTCAGTGGAAAGATCATTGTGGGCAGAACGAACTGGCAGAGGGCGTCCAGCTTCTGCCAGTCGTATAGACATGAGTCTGCTATTTGACCCGCAACGATTTCCTGTTCTCTGAGCCCAGTCCAGTCTGTAACTACACTAAACCCCACCGGGCATCCTAAGTACTTTGTGGACTCATCAATGTCGAGGTCCTTAATCCGTTGTCCATCTATCCTCAAATCTGTATCGAGCCTTTTCCTCCTTACTATCGCTAGCGCAGCACATTTAGTCGGTTTAACCTCTATGTCCGTTTTCTTTAGCTTATCCTGGACAGCATTCACTGTTTGCTGTAGTTCTTCCCTGCTGTTTGCCATTATTGCGATGTCGTCAGCATACGCAAGAATGGGATTGGGACTGGTTGAGGCAGCCGCTGCGGCTCTGATTGAGGCATCAATCACTAAGTTGAAGAGTGCCCCGCTTAATGGGCATCCCTGGCGTATACCCCTTGTTATCGGGATCGGGTCGGTAGGTCCCTGTGCCGCCAGAACTACGGTGAATGTGTTCTTATAAATGTCTTCCGCAATTCTGATAAACTCTTCCCCAGCTCCCGCCGCTTTCAGAGCGTCGCGGATAGCTCCATGGGGCACTGAACCAAAAGCGTTTTTTAGGTCGAGGAGTGCTATAGCTAGATCGCGCTTGCCCGCCTTCGCCCGATCTATCTGACGCTGCAGCGCGTAATTATGTTCCAGTACCCCATCGAACGGTCGGAATCCCTTCTGCGCTGGAGAGAGCACTTCATTCTGCTCCAACCAGGCGCCGAGTCGTCTCGCCCAGAGACCGGTGTAAATCTTGTATATTGTGGGCGCCAGGGTGATTGGCCGCCAGTTAGCTAAGTCTGTTCTGTCTCCTCCTTTAAATAGCAGGATTGTGCGTGACCGGCGCCATGCATCAGGAATTTTGCCAGCCCGTTTTATCAAATTAAATATTGCAGTAAGGATTTTTGCTTCCGGATCCACTTGTCGTAGGTGGTTATAGGTGATTCGATCCTCTCCGGGCGCAGTGTTTTCCGCCTTTGATAGTCTTAGAAGCACTTCTTTTTGGGAAAAGTTGCTGTAATCAACAGGCTCCCTCCCAGTGACTTCCACATAAATGTTTCGGTCATAGCTGGACGGTAGGTTGTTTGCGTCGTTAATGTCCTTGAAGTACTTTTCGATATCAGCAATTGGTAGCATACATTGCTCTCCGTCTCTCCCAGCAATTGGTAGCATACATTGCTCTCCGTCTCTCCCAGCAATTCCCAGCAACGTTCGAATATGTCGCTCACACAGCCCGCGTGCATCTGACCGCGTTCCAGTGTTGCAGCTCGCGTCGTCATCACGAAATTCTGGAGACAAAATCGCAAATGTTTTTGAAATAAGAAATTTTGAAATATTTTTGAGAAAATAAGTTTCAAGGAAATTGGCAGTACAATAAAAAGTTTCGTTACATGTTTATATTGTCATTACATGTTATGTTTGTTTTTGTCCTCTCTTACATACTATATGTTAGAGAGGACAAAAATGTAAAAAGATGCAACGAAAAATTTTAAAATTGTGTTAGGCACTGGACGCCTAGATCACGATTTTACGAACTGAACATACAGTAACTATATAATAACTAACCAATACTATTATTGTTATTATTAATTTATATAAAAATGAAACACAAAAGTAAAATATTTGAAAATTGCCAAAGCTTAGGATCTCGCGTTTCGAGGCCCCTCATTAAGGAGCTGGTTATTGTAACGTTAAGCAAACTAGGCCGCCGCGCCGCAGACTAGGCTCCCGGGTCGCCGGTGCCCGCGGCGG
The DNA here is from genome assembly GCA_038098605.1 of Gryllus longicercus. Taxonomy (NCBI): domain Eukaryota; kingdom Metazoa; phylum Arthropoda; class Insecta; order Orthoptera; family Gryllidae; genus Gryllus; species Gryllus longicercus. The sequence goes on along the minus strand of JAZDUA010000425.1, from coordinate 211,400 downwards.
CGCGGCGAGCGCCTCCCGCACGTAATGACTCATCCTGCGCCGGGGGCGACGGCGCGGGCGGAGCGGGCGGCGCGGGCGGCGCGGGCGGGACGGGCGGGGCGCAGTGGTCGGCGCCGAGGCGGCGCTCGGAGAAAATGCTGTTGTTCACTAGCCCGAATAATCGAGACTAGTCCAATTCGAATCAAGTTTTTTTCGGATTAAGCTATATTATTTTATTGCGGCAAAATATCTAAATTAATAGTTTTTTAGTACAGCTTGTATCTCTAAACGCAACAAACAACCGGGAGAGATGGCTCAGAGCGTCAACTGATGTGACTGCATTTCCTCTAACCAGGTGGTCCTAGGTTTGAGACCCAACGGTGGCAGACTTTTCGACACTGCAAGCTTTATTTAATCTGTATCACCCGCTCAGAATACATCATTTGATTCTTCAGACCTCTTAATCCGTTGATGCGTTCAATTAATATGTTAGCGGAAAGAGCGAATAAATCATAATTCAAAATGTTGCCATTGAACTGAAGCTCATCTAGAGTTCCACTTTCAGCACAAATAACCAAAGTAAATGTGTTGTTTCCAAATATCCATTGTCAATATGATCTGGGACAAAGAAGAGTATCTAGGGTTCTCAGGCAGCGCAAGCACGTGCTTTCGTGCAGGAGAGAGATTGGAAGAATAAATTAAGAAAAAAGCACTCATCATTTTTGAATCATTAAAAACTACTTCCTTGAATCAAAATCAGAATACAATTTTAGCAATGAGGTTTAGATATCAAGTGAAGTGTTTGCCTGAAACTTTTCGCTTTATTTATCTTTGTGTCCCATATTCCCGCAACACGTTTCTTTTTTTCAATATGAACGTGAAGACAAAACATGGAGTGCATTTTGTAGGCTTTTGAGGATAATCCTCTCAACTCCACTTCCTGTTGTAGTACGATGTTCATGGCTGGAAAAGGCTGTTTGTTTCTTTAAAAATGTTATCAAATGTGTCACTAAAATGATTCTCAGGTCTTTTACGACAGTTGGTGTACATTTTATAATATCACCTACAAACAGTAGATGATAGAGCTTCTAGCCCTGTGCCTAACGCTGTGTAGCTTCTAGCCCTCACTCTTGTACGGTCCCAGACGATTTTACTTCCCAGGGTGGGCACCTGAGCATTGAATCTTATCCTCGTCCCCCGCAGCACTGGCTCCTCTTCCCCGCCCGAGTGTCCATGTACACCGCAGGGTTGGCATTTGGAGACGAGGAAATGTGATGACGAAGTGTGAGAATCGCGATACCCACAGCCTGTCTCGCCAGTTCGAGACTACCAACCTTCCGGCAGATACACAGCTCACTGCTTTCGGGGCACGTCCCTCCACAGCACACGCGAGTGCCGGGCCCTGCCAGGAGCCCACCTGAGGGCCACCGGGGGCACGGGGGTCCCAACCCAACTTCCCTCTGCGATCGACCTTTGTTAAGGATACGCGTCCTGCCGGGAATCTGGAGAATTGGGCAGGAGATGCCAATTCCTCGCCAAGGGGATTTTGTGGGGCCAAGCGTGGCAACAGCACAAGACCATGGCCCGAAGACCGGCTGCGGGGTCCGCGGTAAAGGAGCAGTAGCAATAACATTATCCTTTAACCTTCTCTTAGAACATAATTTAAAAAAAGTTTCTGTAATCGAAAGTGATACTAAGATCAGATGCTAGTTTTCAATAACAAATCTTATTATTCACGTATTTCTCTTACGCAACTGCAGGGTTGGCTTGACTCAACTGAGCCGCTGTATATTCTCCATATGGTAACTAAATTGTGGTAGCTTTCCATGCCCTTCCCACAAGCCACATGACAGCGGATGACTTGAAACGATAGTGTAATGATTGTAACTGTACGGATTGAAGGTGTAATAATTGTAATTGTAATAATTGTAATTTTAATAATTGTAATTGTAATATAACTGTAATGAGTATAATCGTACTTCATTCTATGGGAGCTTTTGATCATAACGCATTCAATTGGGAAATACCCGTCAACTGGGAAGTACCAATAAATATGAATGTTTAAGCACGAGGGCTCTTGCGACATGTGACCCCAGCTGACCGCCATCAGCGTCTAAAGTGACGGACGACGGACGATATGACCAACGCAGAGGCACAGGCACAGAGGGCCTATTCAGCGCCTTCTGGCCGCGTCATGTTTGGGGAGGGGAGGCCACGTGCAACCCACGTGAAAGCGTATGATTACAAAAAGCTCTGATTACTATAAAATAAGCGGACGGGCCCTGCCCGGGAGAGACTCTCCGAGCTACCGTTCACATGGACGGAGGTCTCCGCGTAACTTAGATGTAACTTCATTTTTTGTATAACTTCATTTCTGTGTAAGTAAAGGACTCTTGTTTCGACATTTGCTAAAACATATTCTGTCTTTCATTTTCACTTGTGCTGATCCACCATCCTGCAGTCTTCTGAAGGGACTTAGCTCCCAAGGACCCATAAAATCTAAATAATTTGTAATGTAATACGCGTTTGCTGCTTTAACTGCGACGCCCTGCCTGCATATATCATTGTGGGTGCAAGCGGGGCCTAGCAAGCAAGCAAACAACGTAACCAAAGCAGCATTACAATAGTAACGGAGCTGCGGTGGAATGGGAGTCAGGGGAGACGCGTGAACTGTTCAGAAATCTTGTCAAGTACCCACGAATTTCGCTTCGAACTCTGGTCCCTGACCTCATCCGTTGGGCTGAGGATCATGTCACCTTCAATTAAGGCAAAAACAAACACTGAAGGCCAAATTATTAATATAAATGTAAAGCTTTAAAGCTTCTTAGCCAATCGTCACCAGGCTCTCGTCTGACGTAGGCTGTTTCAGAACTGTTGGCGAGTTTTAGCGCCACGCGTATAGTAGCAACGTTGTGCACCAGCAGTCTCCCGATGAACGTCATAACCTTCTTCCTAATGCCTAAGGCACCGCCTTGCACCTGCATAAATGGAGCATGTCTGTACGAGTGTGCAGTATTCTTACACACGGCAAAATAGCCGCAAAATAATCAGGAACGGTTACGTTTTTTCAACTCCGATAAATTGATTCTCGTGGTGAGGCAGCTACAGTTAATCCTTTCCACCGACCACAACTCTGGGAAGACTTCGCAGAAAATGTTAGAAAGGTGACATGTAAAAATTTATGAAAAAGTTGAAATCATATCGTAGTATTAGATGATGTCTTATGCTCGTTACAAACGCTCTTTTATCCCGTATCCTCAATAAAAGTCGACCGAAAACTGCGTACTCAACGCACAAGGCCAGACAATCTGAAACTTTGTGCATTAATGGAGATTTGCTTACACTTAACTCGTATCATGGTTCAAATGTCTCACGAATCGTCTACACTCATTGATATACGCATTGTACAACTTTTTTTGTTCAATGCTTGAAATGCTTTTTTTGTTATAATGCATAAAGCATAGTCGAATTGCTAATACTCAACAGAACGTTGTTCCTTACGACCGTATAAAAATTATTAGAGTTTAAGGATGTCTCCTCCATGGTGCTAAAACTCTATTGTATCCACGATCTTTCTTTCCTAAGGGTAGAAGTGTTCTGTGTGCTATACTGCTGTATTTCATCCCTGACCGCTTTTTCAGCCCACAACATCATTGCCTCAAAAGGGGTCAAAACTCCCTACGAAGCTCCGGTTCTCCTTCTACCTACAATTCATTGATTTACATTAGTTAATGATTCTGAGTGCGTCAACTGCTAAGGTCATTAGTTCCGTAAGTGTGGTAAAGGATTGTTTTCATCGGGAGGTGCTGGATATCTTCCCCCACTGGATAAGATATGGCGTCGACCTACTTGTCAGGTAGCGATGTTTTCTCCAACCAGGTATCACAGTGGTGCTCAGAGCCGGCCAGGACAAGCTCTAAGCTCCAGACCGGTGACCCGGCATGCGTAGCAGTGTACTGCATATAAGTAAGGGTTGAGGATAGAACAAGGAAGAGGAAGGAAAGACCGCGCGCATTGTTAATTGGCATATACCGTTACCAGTAAGGCCTAAGTACCTCATTCAGCGCTGTGCAAGCACATGGGAGAGCTTGTTTCAAGAAAACTTGCCCGTGCTTTACAGCATATTGTTCCTTTCTTCACTTAGACCTTCCGCGCCGTTTGTGCTTGTGGTGCACTGTGCTGCGCCAGAAGCGCAGGGGACGCCGCGCCGGGCCGCGCCTCAACCCCCCGTTCGTCCCCCTTCCCCTCCCCCCTCCCACCGCACGCTCTAACGTAACCGGAGCTGCAGCGGGCGCGTAGTGCACACACAGCGGCCGCTCCTCAACGCACCGCCCCGCCGCGCATCGCCTCCGCTTGGCCTCCGGCGCAACGAGGGCCCTCCGCAGCAACGCATCCCCTTGGATTACGTAGCCCAATCCGCCAGAAATCTCCAATCCGAGTAGGAGCATTCTATGCGTGAATTCCATCCAAAATAGGGCACAGTTTGCGGATGATTTTGCTCGCCCTCGGGCTGATGAGTTTGGTGGCAGTCACGGATCGAGGCGGGCGGGGGGGGGAGCATGGGGGCTATTTCTCCCCGGCAAGTACTAGAGTTTTCATTTTCGTTCTCTTATTTGGCAGGTTTTTATTTACATATTTATTTTTGTTAGAATTACGTAATTATTTTAAAAATAATATTGTATAGTGTCATATATACTCTACAAAATAATATACATAATAATATTTGCCAATACACAATGTTTATTATTTAACATAATTGGTGGTCGCAGTGAAGCCGTCACTAATATATAGTAACTGCCGTCGTCACTGACGTTAACTTTCTAAGAAATGTCTTCAAACCATATAATGATTTCAATTATTTCATATCTAACTCTTTCTCAATGTTTGCATACATTTTTAGTGTGTTACCTTTACAGTATAAAAGTTAATTTTTTGTGGACGTTATCAAAGAAAGAATCGGCGACATTTTTCGAAAGAGGATCTCTGCGCCAGTCGATCAAGTGTTGGATCACTTCGCAAGTCGATCGAGTGTTGGATCGCTGCGCAAGTCGATCACGTGTTGGATCGCTGCGCAAGTCGATCAAGTGTTGTATCGCTGTGCAAGTCGATCAAGTGTTGGATCACTGCGCAAGTCGATCGAGTGCTGGATCGCTGCGCAAGGCGATCAAGTGTTGGATCGTCGCGCAAGGTGATCAAGTGTTGGATCGCCGCGCAAATCGATCAAGTGTTGGATCGCCGCGCAAGTCGATCAAGTGTTGGATCGCCGCGCAAGTCGTTCAAGTGGAGGATCGCCGGGTTAGTCGATCAAGTGGGGGATCGCCGGGCAAGCCGATCAAGTGGGGGATCGCTGGACAAGCCGATCAAGTGGGGGATCGCTGGGCAAGCCGATCAAGTGGGGGATCGCTGGGCAAGCCGATCAAGTGGGGGATCGCTGGGCAAGCCGATCAAGTGGGGGATCGCTGGGCAAGCCGATCAAGTGGGGGATCGCTGGGCAAGCCGATCAAGTGGGGGATCGCTGGGCAAGCCGATCAAGTGGGGGATCGCTGGGCAAGCCGATCAAGTGGGGGATCGCTGGGCAAGCCGATCAAGTGGGGATCGCTGGGCAAGCCGATCAAGTGGGGGATCGCTGGGCAAGCCGATCAAGTGGGGGATCGCTGGGCAAGCCGATCAAGTGGGGGATCGCTGGGCAAGCCGATCAAGTGGGGGATCGCTGGGCAAGCCGATCAAGTGGGGGATCGCTGGGCAAGCCGATCAAGTGGGGGATCGCTGGGCAAGCCGATCAAGTGTGGGATCGCTGGGCAAGCCGATCAAGTGGGGGATCGCTGGGCAAGCCGATCAAGTGGGGATCGCTGGGCAAGCCGATCAAGTGGGGATCGCTGGGCAAGCCGATCAAGTGGGGGATCGCTGGGCAAGCCGATCAAGTGGGGGATCGCTGGGCAAGCCGATCAAGTGGGGGATCGCTGGGCAAGCCGATCAAGTGGGGGATCGCTGGGCAATCCGATCAAGTGTGGGATCGCTGGGCAAGCCGATCAAATGGGGGATCGCTGGGCAAGCCGATCAAGTGGGGGATCATTGGGGAAGCCGATCTAGTGGGGGATCGCTGGGCAAGCCGATCGAGTGGGGGATCGCTGGGCAAGCCGATCAAGTTGGGGATCGCTGGGCAAGCCGATCAAGTGGGGGATCGCTGGGCAAGCCGATCAAGTGGGGGATCGCTGGGCAAGCCGATCAAGTGGGGGATCGCTGGGCAAGCCGATCAAGTGGGGGATCGCTGGGCAAGCCGATCAAGTGGGGGATCGCTGCTCACGTAGATCATGGGGGGATCGCTGCTCACGTAGATCATGGGGGGATGGCTGCAAATGTCGATCAAGTGGTGGATTTCCACGCATGCTGATCATGTAGAGGATGTTAATCAAGGATATTTCGCCAACAATTTGAAAAATATCTAACGCTTATCGAACAATTTGAGGACCACTGGCATGTGAATACGGTAGGTGGTCTTTAACATATCTATCATGTTTAGTATTTCAAAAATGTCGATCGTTAACAGGATCACTATAATTTCATAATATGTCGGTTATCAAGCGAGCTGAATAATCGTGTATAACCTTACAAGTCGATCTTCTGGACGATCTCAAGCTATTCGAACAGGTGGAGTTTCTCAATCTGGTCGAACAAGTAGGGGGTCTTCGCCATAATGTCTCAGTTGTGGACGCGACACATTACCTTGAAAATGACTTTAACCGATGTATGTTAAAAGATCCTTTAATGTGAATGAGCAGATTAAATTAATTTACTTAATTTTTTGGTGAAAGTGCTGACAAAACAGGTCCTGGATAACAACATAAACATTGAGCGAGATTGCCAACTACTTATTATATCGATTGACAGTTTATTTCATTGTTTTTCGTTCCGGTAGTAAAATTTATTTAATGTCATTAGTACTATTTTCCGATAACCAAAAATGAAATCAGATTCGTACCATCGCTTATTTTAGTGCATATGATCGAAAAAATTAAAATATTTGGATCCATTTGTGAGAAAATGTTGATAACGTATTTCGTGCGTGTTGAAACTTACATTTAATAATAAAAAGATTTTAAATTTGCAGGAGCTAGACTAGGGAAATGGTTTATACAGTTGTGTTTATTTTTCGCAGGTGCTATCGGACATGTTACGTGAAGTGATCTTTTACGTTATTAAGGGATCTAAAACGTTAAAATCCTTACAACGATTTACCGCAGCATTTAGTAATTTTCTCTTACACTACGTATATTACGCCAAATATACGTACGTTTACCAGAGAACGTATGCGGTACTATAAAAGTAGAAACCAATAAAGAAATATATAAGGAAAGGAAGGAAAAATTATTCACATACATTAATCTCTGCGTATTCTCTTTCGATCTGGTGAGCCACGGCATTGCGACCTAATAAATTCCCTTGCATTCTGAAAGCATTATGTAATACTGGATTTGACGGTCTTCAGTGAACTCATCAATACGAGCCTGCATGCGCGAAGCAAATGTGACCTTACATCCGGCAATGTGCGAAGCTTGAGAACAGGCGGAACTGCGTTACAACTTTATCGAACTTGTCTAAACAGATATTGATATCTTTTTCTGGCTTGAGAAAGGCACCACCGCCAATCTTGAAATGTTACACTTGCTCTCCCCATAATCCGTTTTCCTTTATGTTTAGTGATAAGGTGTTTTTGACTTTTCCAAATGTCGAGTTTCGTTAGACTCTTTTAAAGTCTGAGAATATCAAATTCTTCTGGGCGAAGTTGGTTTAACGCACTGAGTTGCTTTAAAAGTTATTGTCACTCGACAATTTGCAATCTTGAAATTAATTGAAGATCAACGTAAAGAACCGAACATGAGAAACGTAATGGAACAATTTTTTGTTGACAAATCAAAGGGGAAAAGGTGCTGTTTTTGATTTTGTGATTTACTTTTAGATAATATACAAAGTAAGTAAATATATATTTGAAATTACATTATACATTCATTTCCACGTAGACTTTATACGATTATATTAGTGTATGTAAAAAGTCGAGCTCCGAAGGGTGCCCTCAAATATATATCGCGCAATTTGGGGGCCCCTTTGGACATAAATTCAGCCCTGCGGATCCCCTTGAAAAACTTTCACTAAATGAAGCAGGAGATTCTATATATATCCAATTTTAAGTTCAAAAATTGTAATTAAAATTGCACCTGTGCCATAGAATTAAAGAGATGAATTACTGTGATGGTTCGTTGCAAAAGGTTTAGAGAAAAAAAATTGGAACCGTACTTAATGAAATTTTGTATACATATTTGTTGAAAATTGTCACTATTTGAGAGTTAATTGAGTGTTTTGAATATATTGCATTAAGAAAGAAGTATTCAATTGAAATTACATTAATTGCTTCAATTTCAAAATAGTTCTCAATAATGGGTGTAAAGGACCGTATGTAAAAAATTAAACTCAAAAGAAGAAATGTTTGAAATTCCATAGGTTTGAATGAAAAAAAGACATAGTATGCGTTAAAATTAAGCGTCCTTTGATCTATTCGAGCATAACAAATAGAGCAATTTTGGGAAATTGTTGAAAATGTTCTTTGAGCTTCATGTAAAAGTTAATTACCCACCGAAAATTAATTAGTTCCGTTTCAAATTCGTAATATCTTGAATTCGGCTAGACATTTTGTGAAATATCCGTTTGATGGAAAAGTCTATGGCCGATTTAAGAGCTCCTGGGTTTTACAGTCAGCCTCATGGAATCCGTGACAGTCACTGGCGATAGCGTCACAGGCGTAGGCCGTCGACCGCATGGCGTCACACAACGCCACTTGCAGTTGCCAGTTTCTCATCTCAGTTTCCGGTCGTTCACAATATTGCAGGAACTGCAGTTATGTTATATCTGAAGAACCCCATGCTCAGAAATATTGAGAAATCTCAAGAAATCTTTTATGATTTCTTCAATGTACCGAGGTATTTTATTAACATTTGATGCGTGTCGCTAAATGAATATTTTCATAATTTATTTTCGGGCATGCCTTTAGAGTGTCCGCGTATTAGTAATGTTTGTTTTAAAAAAAATTTAGTTTTGATACTCACTGTTGAAGAGCACACTTTTTTGTTTTCCCCGGCCGCTTAAGGTAAATGCTAGAACGTTGTTCTCTTTCGCTTTTGCCTGCCCAGAGGCAAGACAGGTCTAAGTTGCATTGTATTTAGTTTACTAAATGTATTGTTCAATTTTATGTACACATTTATGTTTTACGTGGTTAGGCAGAAGAGCGGGCCTGATGGCCACTTTAATTTTTGAGTGAGTCATTGTGCACTACGCTTATTCAAGATTCTGCCTCTTTCTTCTTTTATTTGCCCCTATCTTCTTTTTCTGGCTTGCCCTCAAATTCCGAGAATTTTTTCAGTTTGATCCACATTGAAGACCGCTTAGTAATATTTGCTGGTGTCTCATCAATATTATTATTATTATTATTATTATTATTATTATTATTATTGTTGTTGTTGTTGTTGTTGTTGTTGTGGTTGTGGTTGTGGTTGTTGTTAAATCTATCAGTGAGAAGTCCTAACAGCGGTGATGTTTGTAAGGTGATTATTCACTTACAAATCACTCGTCACGTCTTTGAACAGTTTCTAGTCTGTTATTTTAATTACGTTGTTACTGCATTTCCATTTCATCATTGCACGACTTCTTTTCTAACTGAACATGTCGTCCATTTCTTTTGGCGTCGGGTCATTGGGTCATTAGAGACAGTTTTAAAGTCTGACAATATCACATTCTTCTGGGAGAAGGTGGTTTAACGCAATGAGTTGCTTTAAAAGTTATTGACATTCGACAATTTGCAATCTTGAAATTAATTGAAGATCAGTGTGAATGTAATGTCTAGACTAGAAAAACACCGCCCTCCTCGCCCCTGGCCATCCCCTCCCATAAGTGCGTTGCTTCGGAGCCCCCTAGGCCGGCGTTGCGCCGGATGCCCGGCCGGGGGCGCAGGCGGGAGTGAGGGGAGCGGGAAGGGACGGGAGGGCGCCTTTGACGTACTCCGCCGCTGCGCGCCGTACCGCATAACGCGACCGAGTGATGAATGGGGAGCCGGGATCGATACCCGCCTGGAATTTCAGGGTTACGGCGCCGCTTCGTCACTCGCTCTCCCCCTCTCCTCCTCTCCCCCCCCCCGCCCCGCCCCACCCCGCCACTTCCGCGAAGCGCGCACTGCAGCCGCTGCCGCAGAGTCGCGAGCGCGCGGTGCGTGGGTGACTCGATGGCGCTCGCCTCGTGCCGCCTGCCCGTCCCTGCCAACATCCCTATCTGCTTCACTGCCTTCTCCGGGAGAGCTGGCTGTGTGCGTAAACCGACGTCACTGCAGCGCCTCTGACGGGGATCCTTGGGCTGTACTCCCCTCGGAGACAGGATTTTCGACACTAGCTTATCAGCTAGGTCCAATTCAGTCGATGTCTGGAGGAGAATTCTAGCGGCCGCTTGCTCTGATCGGTAGTTTACTGTGGTTTCTCCGATCAGCACCAGGCGAGTGCCGGAGCAGTACCGTTACAAACGGGCCACGGGGGATGGTTGGGGAATATCCCCTTTAGCCGACGGTAGGTTGGCGATGGACCTCGCCATTCAACGGGGAAAGATCACATCCATCTCCTGCGAAAAAGCATGCACTGTACTTACGGGACTAACGACCCTAGTAGTTGGCGCGCCCAGAATCAGTAATCAATCAATCAATCAACCAATCAATCAAACCTAGAACGTCCTCCACCACCGTCATTGTTGAATATCACTACCCTGTCACTTGTCCCTGCTTCCCCTAACAAATAATATTTGTGATCCCGATGTATCTGAGAGTTGGGGTGTGTGGTCAATATCATACATTTCCCGTCTGCATTTCATTTTTTAAAAATGCGTATGATACACAAAATAAAAATAAACTGGAGTTTTAGGGTTTTTATTAATAGAGACTAATGACCAGTAAACGAACTACCTGAAAGTGCACTATTCACAGCCAACGTCACACAGTAGAGAACGTACTTACAAATTAGGCAGCCTCCTTACTCACTTTTGTGTCATTATAATCTCCGATGTTAAGGATTGATTCTCTTTTCAGACGTATTATCGATAGTAACACATCGCCAATAGTGGCTCTTAAAATAGCCTTTTTTCTGTTAAATTAACTATACTTAGTATTTGTTTTTCACATACTTAAAATTGTCAAGGCGGGATTTGAAAAGTACTAGAAAAGTTCATGGCACTACATTAAGCATAGTTGTATTTATTGAACACTTGATTACGAAATGTACTTTGTATGAGATTTACTCAATCTAAATATTTTTTTTCTATCTGAGATTCCTGTTATTAAAGTCACCATAGCTGCACGAACAAGTGGAGCGATTCCTGCAGGATTACATTAAACACAAAATGTGAAGTACGCTCCATGACTTCTTTGTATATTTTTCCTGGACATTTCCGGCAGATGAATAACAATGTTTGAAGTATGATCACTTTATATGCTCAATGATACCTCACGGCACGTTGAAGAAGCAATTTGATGATTATTTTCTATACAAGAGGAACATTGTGTGTTCATTGTTCATGTACGCGAACACAATCACAATAAGCACAGACTACAGAATTACAGAAGCGGGAAGACATTCGTTACTTCTTCATTTGCGAGGTCAGAAAACTCCCGTTTATCTCTTGAGAACCTTTACTTACCTCATATTTAGTCACATTACAGCCGTGTGCTGCATCACTCAATTGCACTCACCCGCCGTAGCCGGAAAATTGCGGTGCAGAAGTCACCGTTAGCCCCTGCGCATTCACATGGGCAAGAACTGCACGTGTTTGCGGCTACAGGGACCGGATCGTGATGCAGAATGGTTTTTATTCTACTGCTGTATTTGTGTTAATGGTGAATATTTGTTAATGGTGGTGTTGTATGCAACTATTATGCGCTAAAAGCAAATAGCATTTCACGTTTTATAATCCTAAACTAACATTCAATGATCGTGACACTCAAACTGCCTACGTTACAACCGCTGCATTCTTCGCGTTGTCTGAGAAGCCAATGATAAAGAAGACAGAAATATATTCTGCCAGTATGAATTGTCGATCAAGAAGAGTTCGGTCCCTCGTCTCCCTTCCACTCAACAATCAGTTTTTGGTGAACAAACTACACTTTTCGTAATTTATTATTATTATTATTATTATTATTATTATTATTATTATTATTATTATTATTATTATTATTATTATTATTGTTGTTGTTGTTGTTGTTGTTGTTGTTAGTCAAATTAAGTGTTATATGAGTCAGTTGATTATAAAGTCTACTCTGCAACCAGCTTCCTAAACCAGCTGGTTTAGCTTCCTAAAGAGCAGATGTAAGGATTATCGGTGTATTTACAACACTTTGGGCGAAATTTGGTCTGTTCCAAGCAAAACAATGCCTTGTACTTCCCAGTCTTTTGAATTACGTGGGAGTTTCGACCTAATTTTGCGGAACAAATACCAGAGCTCCGATAACTATTGGGGCGACCTGTGCTTGTACGCTCCACGTTCAGCTGATATCGATTTCCAAACTCTTGTATTTAATATGTATTATTATTATTATTTTACTTTCGATGGCTATTTGGCATTTTATGTTATAGTGCATGATTATTTATATTGATTATTGCGATGAAAAAAAAACTTTTTGAAGGCTATTTTTGAACAGTTTTTGTAGTACATCCCCCTGAAGTACGAGTATATTCCACAGAGCTTACGCTTTGTGCTGTGACATGACAACTGGTATAGACAGTTCAATCGATAAGTTCATGTAACAGAAATTTAAAGTACATATGCAGATATTTCGTATCTATAACATGGTACAAATGGTAGTACAAATTACGAGTAAAAGTACATTAACGATTTGCTTCTCAGAGGTAACTCAAAAAGACCATTTCTAAAATTTTCTGATTCATCCAACCCTGATATCAGAAATGTAGAAAATGCGATTGTTTTCAGAGGACAGATAAAGGTTAATTTTCCTGGAGAATTGCAATTAGCATGCTTTATCTATGTCATTTTATTTTAATTCCGCTCTAGATAACTTTAGTTATAAAACAGTATATAGTTGTTACGGATGATGAAAATTGTAGGAAAATAGTAGCAGAACTACATTATGTTAGTACGTACGTTCTGCAGAATTGGACGTTCTTGGATATTTGAAGAAATATTTACACGGTGTTTTGTAGCAGCTACTTGCACTACATTGTGTATTTCGAACATTCGGGAACAAAAATTAAATTATAAAATATTTTCATAAAACTTCACCACCTTAAGATAAAATGATGCCGGCAGATGCAAAATTCGACAAATTTGGCGTTGCAACTCCATGAAATGACGGAAATGTAATTTCGAAAATTCAAATCAATGATATCCAGAACAATAAAACGTAAGCAATTCATGTAAATTAATGAAACTTAGTTTAATAAAAGTATATATACAAATATTACTCACATATTTTTATGCGTGTCAGGTGTGGTCACTTCCCGCGCTAGTTGTTCTGTCTCCAATTTCCAGTGGAACTCGAATCTTTGTACTAATTCTGCATTGAGACAGTTTCCGGAAATTGAATTCATCCAAAAAAACAACAAAGAACTAGGTTTCGAAAATACGGTGAGCTCAGTACTTTGCAACAAGCGCTTCTGTATGGTCACGTTTCAAAAGAGGGACAGATAGAGGCATTTCTTGCAGAACGGTCACTTTCACAAATAGGACACATCAAATGTACATTTTGAACCATCAAATATTACATCAAATTAAAATTTTCCAAATATTATAAATAACGCATTCAATACTGTCAAGAATGGTCTTCAATAACACGCGAAATTCATAAAATTAAGCTAAATTCAGACGGAGACAGAAAGTTGGTATTTCCCTCGAACGCAGCGCCTCGCCCTCCATTAAGACCCTCCTCTCTTCTGCTCTGAAAGTCGGTGGCTGGTAGCAGTGCGATAATAACCAGGGCCCTTGGTGTGCCAAAGAGTAAAGCCTGTAAACACAGTACAGGAGCTTAAGAGAGTAAATGGTGCACTGCCTGGCAGAGCACCAAACCCCGGAAGGAGGGCTAGTTGGACGCTCTTTGATATCAAAATGATTTCATATACATCGATATTCCTGCAATATATTGAATTTCATTAAAAGGAAAATGTATATTCTTAACATATTATAAGATATTTTTCGATGATCTTGGGATTGTGCAACCTAAGCACGAGAAGTCACTGACATAAAATATGGCACGTAACTTTGGGACAGGTTTACTTACTGCATCGCCTTTACAATCTCTAACAGAAGTCAATTTATATACTCTACCACTTTGAAACTTTTCTTAAACGTATTCCATTAGTAGAGAAATAATATTATTACAGAGCTGTATCAGTGAATTTCTCCTCTCACATCACCTTCCGTGCACTCCCTCCCGCACGTGACGTATGCGGGCCGCTGGGATGACCAGGCGATTCGCAGAATTTATGGAGGCTGCTCCCTGTCATCAAAGCGCCTGGCCTCCCCGCCCTATACTTAGTGCCCCCTTGCGCAACGCACTTCGCGAGAACCTGCCCGTGAGCACTCCGCCATTATCAAGTGCTGCTATGCTTCATGCTCGCGGGTTCTGCTAAAGGGATTGGCACTTATTTCGTGTGTACCCAAAAGGCTTCCTGTGAGGTCCGGTCTCGATTGAAACTTTCACCTGTTTGGAATCGCCAAGGGATTAGGTCACTAAGTTATTGCGTTTACCGCTGCTTTGCCCAGAAGCTACGAAGAAACCATTCTGTAAAGCGAATAACCGCAAGTATGTAGAAATAAAGTTGGTGTTAGTCATCTAACTTACACCGTGAAAGTGCGGATCCTACACTCAAGCAAAATTGAAAAATAAAAACATGAATTCTTATCGGTTTTCATTCTAATTCATCGTGTGATTCTTCATTTTTATAGGAAGAAAACTATATATGTTCCAGTAGACTATATACAACAAATTGAGCTTATCTAAGTGAAGATGTAGTTACATACACTTAGGTCTTTTTAACTATTATATATTTCGAGAGTTGTAATTGGAGTGGAAATTGTGTGGAGTTTACGATTTTATAATATTTTTATTGTGATATAAAATATTTAATACGGTTTTTTTCGAAATTTCCAAATATTTTGTGAAAGAAAAAAGGTTTTTTTCTGGGGGGGAAAAATTTTAAAATTCAAAATCATGAAAATTCATAGAAGTTGAAAACACTATTACGTATGATGCAGGTATAAAATCTTGCATTCAAGAAAATGTTATGAAAAATTCGAACATAAAATACGGATATGAGTTTTGTCAGCCTCTAGATAAAATGCTGCTACTGTATTTTGCAATGATTGGGAGGCTTTCCTTATGCCTTGCTTGTGTTTTTTCTTCCTGGGTATTGGGAGATTTGTAATATTAACTAAATATAATTATTTAGTAGTTCATGTCCGAATACTATGACAATTCTAGGCGACTATTTGCTATATTGCAATAAATAATTAAAATTATCTCCCGGGCTAGTTAATCCAGTCTATTGGAAAACATGCTTCCACATTTTCGTATGAACACTCGCTTTCCAATACATCCTGGCCTCCAAACCGGAAAATAATACCAATTCTTTGGCCTTCAGACATGAACTACTAAATAAGGCAAATTCAATTCAATTCAATTCAATAATTATGTTTTAATATTACTCCGGTTATGAAAGCCCATATTATTTAATTCAATAAATAACAACGAAATTTTTCTTTCTTTCCTGTTGTTCATTCATGATTCAAACAATTGTAACTTATTACGTTAAACGTAGTCACCAATCTAAATGCAACAGGAATTGTTTCGATAAAAGTAATTTCCAAATTGAATTATGAAAGGCTAGTGTATTCATAGTATGGATGGAGAAATAAAATTAAATACTGTAACTATTGACAATAATATTATAAAGTCATTACTATATGTCTTTATCCCGATGATTATGTGAATGACATGGATATCAATTATGAAATACATTGGCGTCTCTGACGAGATTTTCAATAACATCCAGACATTCTTTCTAATTTCTTTTCTTTTACTAATGTCACTTTCAATACAACCTATTATAAGGGTGACATTTATAAGTAATATAACAATCAGATTATGCGATCAAAACATCTTTATAAATAGGTTCGACGACCTTCGTTGGTCAAAATGCATGGGCAAAGAATATTATGAAGATGCAACTGAGATCGCGGGGATAGACTCTACCCCAGAGCTCGTTTTCATGTCTAACGAAGAGGTGCAGTACAATCGCATTGGCAGCGTGTAAACAGGCCTAATAATGAATACTAAACATAACTTCATACAATATTTACGTGAAAGTAGTTGTAAATCTATTCAAGGAGAGCAGAAAATGTGCTCGAATTGAATCTATAATATAACGAAACAATCTAAGGGATGACAGAGGTTGGTAGTACTCGGAAAACTCTGGTGGCCACGGTTGTAACCAATTCCCCCACTCTTCCCTCAACAAGCAGATTGAGGGCTCAAGAAAACGTGCTGGTATAATACTCTAGCCAGCTACTATGTGTTAGCGCCCAAAGTACATTTTTTTAAATTTCTAAATGTTAGAAAGTAAAACGGAAATATACTTTAAGAATATTATAGATGTGTAAAACCTCGTCATATAATCATATAATGAAATTTTCTTTTAAAACTTTGCAGCTGTTTTTGAGAAAATGGCAAATGAACATTACTGTAAATGCGAAATCTGAAGCTCTTTTTCACAAAAATCTTTCGATTTTGAGACATTAACTTCACCTACAAGTATTTTACTGATCCGCGTGCGCGTTATTAAATCCAATACATCAATAAAATGGTTGTGGCGTAAATTAAAATTCCGCTGGGGTACACACATCCTTTTATATTTCCCCCAAAAAGTCCTGCTGCATTTTGTCTTGTAATCCCATAGATGTTTTTGTGTTTCTGCGGTACATTTTTTCGGTTAACCCGAACATTTTCGAATCCGAACAGTCCGCACCCCAACTAGTTCGGAACACCGGGGTTCTACTGTATTAAAAACAATGTTTCCATCGCTAACCCGTCCCTCTCCGCCGGCTCCGCGAACGCACCCAGTTTCTTTGATGGCTCAGGCGTGGGAGGGATGGAGGGGAGGGGAGGTGCAGAAGAGGTGCGCGCTGCTGTAATTTGCGCTCGTCCGCCGCGCCCCTCCGCGCCATGCGCATCTCCAGAGCGCGCTGGGCGCGCGCACCTCGTAAATATTTATCTGCTGAATGAGGCCCGCTCGGCGCATTGTTAGTGGCGGCAACGGAAAAAAAAAATCTTACAGAGCAGATACAGCTACGCGACTCGACGTTGGCAGGTCGTTCTGGATAAGACTGCAAAAGTGATTCTGTGACATTTAAAAAAAATATTTTATACCTACATACCGTAATACTTTATCAAGTTTCTTTTTTGTCAATTTCAATTATTCAGAAAACAAATAGTCATATTAAAGAATAACTCGAAGTTATTTAATTTATTAAACCATGTTCATTTTCATTTTCATTTTCATTTTCAACAGACCAACGTTTCGAGGATCACCTGAGCCTGATGGTGATGCGAATTGTGAGCCTCTTAACGTTGTACTATTAAGAATATGAAAATGATTTAATAAATGAAATGTTCGTCTTTAGTATGGTCGTATGATTCCTGAATATCTTATCACTTATTTATTAACAGATATTAAACTCTGACTGAAAACATCAGGAAATAGGTAGCAACTTATTTGTCATCCAATGGAAGAAACAGCTTAAGATAATTGCAGAACTTCTAATTCTACTTAAGCTTTAATTGTTTTGAATTGAGGCGTTTGTGTGTGAATACTGGTAACTGACAACTTGCAGAGAAATGCAAAGTGAAGTCACGTGTTTAACCCGGGACAAAAGGCTCGAGGACACGAAACGAGAGCGCCTTGTTCGGCGATCGATCATCGAAGAGAGATCGGCCATTTTTTGTCTCTTCTCGAAAACACTTGAGACAGAGGCACTTCTTCCTTCTTCATTATAACACACAATTTCTACTACAATGTGATGTACTAGTATTTACTCCCGGAAACTTAAATGAATACTTCAATAAACATTTATAATTATTTTTCTTACTCTCACTTCCATAGACTTTAAAATGCAATAAGGCGCGACCTAAATCTTGGCATCGAATCTAAAACTACAAAAGGCTTCGAAAGGAGTGATAATCTGCTCGAAGGAAAAAAGATCCAACTCTTCTCAAGTCTCGCGTGGGCTGCCACCGGGTTTGAAGCTCGGAGAACCGTAAGCTAGATCCCATGAACAACTTGATCGTGCACAATACTATCACTCACGTCAGACGGCCAGCCGAGAGCGTAGTGCTGGCGGAAACGCTGCAAACGGACGTGTAGACCGGAAAAGGTGGCTCGAGGCATCAACTGATGCCTGTGTCCGGGAGGTCCTAGGTTCGAGTCCTGACGGTGGCAGATATTTCGACAGTAGCTTGTCAGCTAGGTCGAATTCAACCGCTGTCTGAAGTCGTTGTCGCAAACTGACGTGCAGACCGGAAAAGATGGCTCAAAGCATCGACTGATGTCACTGCAGTGCCTCTGTCCGGGAGGTCCTAGGTTCGAGTCCTAACGGTGGCAGAAATGTCGACACTAGCTTGTCAGCTAGGTCGAATTCAATCGCTGTTTGGAGAAGAATTCTAGCGGCCGGATGCTCCGAACGGTAGTTTTCAAAGGTTTCTTCCATGAACACCAGGCGAACACCGCCTAACAAACGGGCCACGGACCGCGTGCGATCTTTCCTTCCTCTTCTTTGTCCTATCCTCATCCCCTTACACATACTTACATGCACTATACTACCACAGATGACGGGAGACGGATCGAGAGCTAAAAGCTTGTCCCGCCAGGGGCGGTGCCCCGCTGGTGGGAGATACCTGGTTGTGGGAAACCCCGCTAGCCGAAAGTACGTCGTAGTAGTATCTCACCATCCAGCGGCGGAAGACCACCGCTACCTCCCAGGGGTAAATGCACTACACTTACTGGACTAATGACCTTAGCAGTTGACGCGCCAGTAGTGGGAAAACGCCGATTCTATGGCATCAGATAAGGACACGCCGATTCTACGGCATCAGATAAGACAGCCATGACGTCATCCTATGTAAACAAAAACAAAGGGCGTGCGCCAGGCTGCGGTTTTGCGGTGAGCATCCGACGGCGCCGACGAGACGGCCTAACCGCAAGCATGCCGCGTGCTTGCGGTGAGCATCCGGTGTCAACATCCGTTGCGAGCGCAAGTCGCCGGCGGCGGTGGCGGCGGCGGCCTTGCGGTGAGGTGTCGTCGTCTGGTCGCCGCCGCCGCCAGCTGCGTGGAGGGCGTGACGTCACGGCTCCCAACAGCCAGCCTGTCTGCTTGCCTGCCTGCCTGCCTGCCTACCCTATGTACCAACCTCTGCAAACGAAAAACACTAAGGGATGCAAAACAACATGATAAAAAGGGAGCGGGGAGAGGAGAGGATTTATTTTTTTTTCTTTTTTTTCCCTGCACGGTGGTGACAAGAGGGTGGGGAAAAAAATAATAATAAATGACAAGACGAACACCAGTGAGTAGGGTAGAACAAGTATTTATTGATCGCAACATATACATTGTTTGAGCTTCTCTACATTAAAAAATACATGAGGGTTGTTGACAGTCTCTCTCTCTCTCTCTTTCACACGGACGCAATGTTGAGAAGGCGTCGTAGTACTTTGAGATTGACGGCGTCGTTTTCCTCGACGGGGTCGGCGACGTTGGTGAGACGTTTACCTTGAAAATGGTAGTCTTCTCCGTTTTCCCCGGTGCGACGAAGGGTGTTGCGATTGATGAAATCCCGTTGAGACTGCATCGCGTCGTCGACGTAGCGTTTTGAGGTCGCATCGTCTTTGTGGGTGGGCAATGCTAGGTTGACGATGCGTGCATTTTGCATGTTGAGGTTGCCATTTTTGGTGATGCGTAATTTTGGAATTTTTTCGAGATGTTTGTGAATGTCATTCACATGGCGATCGACGTACGTTTTGTTTGCAGCGTCACGTGGCTCTGAAGGTTGACCGACGTTTGTAATTCGAAACAGATCAGCGTTGAAGGGTCCAGCGTCTTGCCATTGCCGTAGACACTTTGCCTGATTGGCAATCAGCGTTTGCAGGTCGCCGCGTACGTCCTCGCTCGTTTGAAATACTTGCCGGAAGCGTGCGTCCACGTACGCCCTGATGGAAGCATCGTCTCGTCGTTGCTGCATGTTTCCAACAACGGCACCGTCTCCACAGTTGTGTTCTTCCTCTGGATTGTCGCACACCTCCTCCTCCTCCTGCGCTTCCGTGTAATAGTCGTTGTCGCACATGTCTCGTACAGGCTGTTTCGTAGTACTGGTACACTCGCTCTTGTCACTCTTCCTCTTATAGTTTGTGCACTCACCCCACTCTGAATCACGTTTCTAATCTTTTCCCCCCACCACCTTCTCTCAGTTCATGACAGGTGGAAAAGGGCCATCGATCCCCACCAAAAATACGTCTTGCCCGCAGATATCATCCAAATCGCATGTTGTAATAAAACGCACGCTAAAATCAAGACCGGTTCGTCGTTGCAAGTCGAGGAGTTCTGTGTAGCATGGGGAGTCCAGTCTCAGTGCGGCGTTGATCGATCGTGCGACGGTGCGGAGGAAAGGTCGACTAAAAAATCGATGTATGGCTAATAGAACATGTTCTTCATACTCCTCATCATCATCTTCTTCTTCCTCCTCCTCTTCACCACTCGAGGATGGTGGTTTGGGCACCAAGACGAAACGGCACATGGGACATGTTTGTGCTTTTTCCTTTTCAGCTTGTTTTCCCATCCATTTTTCAATGCAAATTTTACAAAAGATATGATTGCACTTTGTTTTCATCCATAGACGAATGTCATTATTATGGCAGATGGGACAAATAAAATCAGATGGAAGGTCATGACTGTTCACTATGGAAAGGGGAGGAGGTGGGGTAGAATCCATGATGGTTGTCACACAAAGTTCACAAAAGGAAGCACACGAGAGCTGAAGTCACCATGACCAATTGAAAGACAGTTCCAATAATCATTATACAGTCTACCCAATCCATGTTACACTCGTTCCTGCATCCCTCGGCGACAAGGCATGCAGTGCCGTATCGCCGGCGCCGGTCCGTCGATCTGCGTGCGCCCGGTGTTGTAATGTTTGAGGCAGGGCAGAAGTTCGCGAATGCAGCCTAGATTTTGAACGTTTTCCGGAAGTCGGTTGAAGACGTAACGCACATCTGACGATGCTGAGGTATGACAAAGAAATGCGGCAGGTAGATGTTGAAGACTCTCGTCGTCGAGCGATGCGAGTGTGCGCGGACGCGCAGTGTAGTATTGTTGGATGGCGGCGTTGGTGTCTCGGAGTTGTTCTCTCTTAGCGTTGGCGACAATCAGATGAAGCTCCTCGCCGCGACTCAGGTTTTCCTTGTTGCTGATTTTGATGATGTGGTCCATATGCCCTTCTTTCACAGACTATGCTTATCTTAATGAATTGTATTTGTCTTATACTCACTGGGAACAGGATGTCGCTCATGAAGCGTGCAGCTGCCCAGGAAGTGCGCAGGAAGTGCGGTTGCCGATATCACACGCGTGCACAACAGGAAGTGTGGTCACGACAGCCTGTTTGCATCATTCGTGACGAATGGGATGCTCTTCGTTGTGGATCAAGTCTGTTCGAAATGTAGAGAGCCAATGCATGAGGGATAGAACGTTGAGTGTTCCTTTCTCCTGCAGCAAAGACGTAGTAAGTCGCCACGTCACGTCTGAAGCATAGAGTTCGCGGTAAAACTTCACACACGTGGCGATGTTCGGGCAGTTGAACAACACCAAGTCCACCACGTAACATTGAACGTATTCACGTAGCCAATGGGTTTTTTCTCCTCCTTTGACGAATATTTTGTCAATACCGTCAACGGCTCTTCGAATCGCTTCGTGTCTGCACGCATACGGAATGTTTCCGCATTGCCAGGGCGTACGGTGGTGGTGTTGCTCAAGCCATTGTTTAGACCGCCGATCGCGTGCACTGAGTTCTTCAATCACACAGGGTGCTTGAAATGACAACGTGAGGATTTTATATTTGGCTATGTCTTCAAAGTCACTTGGTATGCGCAACACGGTCAGCGTTTTCAAAATAAACGCACCGTCTTTCCAAAAGCCTTGGAGGTCAGCGATCGCAGCGGTTTTTCTAATTTTTCGTTCGCGGCGGTAGACGTGGTGAGACGATGGAGTCGGCGGCGGCGGCGGCGTCGGTCCGTATGAAGAAGAAGAAGAAGAAGGCGAAGCGGGTGGCGTTGGTGGGTCGATGGCCGGCGGCGTCGGTAATTCCAGTGAAAAAGAAGAAGAGACGTTGTCCTTGTCCCAGGTTCGCACCTCGTCGGTGTTGGTGGCTGCGTCGACAGTCGAGATGGGATTGTCTGCGTCCCACGGTCGCTCCTCCTCCTCCTCCTTCTCTTTCCACTCTCGCATGTTTAGAGTGCGAGAATGTTTAAAGCGAGGACAAAAAGTATCAAACAAACTCCACATAGTGCAGCAAACAGAAAATCACAATGACTCATCTACTCGCATACACCGTTCTGAATCGACTGATTTAAAGCGAAAGAACACTGAGAATATAACGTAGATGTCGACCGCAACCTGTTTCCGCCAACAACATCCTGTTTGTGCGGAGTGTTCTTATCGTTTCTAACAAGGACAAGCCAGCGCAGCCGTTTCTTACGTAACCATGTCACGTTCATGCACCCACGAATTGTGTCGATCGTCGAACCCGAGCCATTTTACGAGTCGCATCGGTCCCTTTTTGCGAACGACGCGCTCCACCAAGTACTCTTCTGGAAATCGCGTGCGTTGCATTTCTTGTGCGTAGAATCGACCCATAATCGCTTTGCCGTGAAGGTCGACGAGCGAATACGTAATGGGAACGGAAAGATGAATGCGATCGATTTTGAAGAGTTCGGTGCCCCACCGCGCTTCGTAGCCCTTCCGGAACGGTGAGCTCTTGTACGTGCTCAAGCGGACGAGCTCGCCGACATGAAATTTTTTCAATTGTCGCTTGTCGATAGTTTTCACGTTGGCGTACACCGTTTCCATTAATCTGTTGTCCTTCACGTCTTTCGGTTTCATGTCGATCGTTCTATGTTTTGTGTTATTGTAGTCTTCGATAAGCGAGGGAAGCATGCGCGTCCAGCAACGTGTGCCCTCAGCGGAGAAACGTCTCCACATGCGCTCTTTGAGAGTGCGATTGAAACGCTCGACGACAGCTGCCTTGATGCTGGAAAACGTAGAATAATGTCGAATGCCACGCGCGCGGAACCACTTGGCAACAGTGGTGTTGTAAAATTCCTTACCGGCGTCCGTTTGTAAGAGCGTAGGCTTTCTGGGCCGCGCGCGCTTGAGAATGCGCGTAAAGGCCTTTGCCACTTCTTCCCCCGTCTTTTTCTTAAGCGCTTCCGCCCAAGCGTACTTGGAGTACACGTCGATCACGGTCAAAATATATCGCATGCCCCGATTCGATTTCGCGAACGGCTGCATCTCCACCAAATCCGCCTGCCATAGGTCGTCGAGCCCTTTCGTAATCACTCGCCGTCGAGTGTAACGCCGGCGTGCTGGCGCATGTATTTCTCTCGCTAACCCTTCTCGCACATTCAAAGTAGCGTTCTTTCTCTTCATGTTCCACCAACTGTCTACAGAATAATAATACCAGCATCTCGCAGTTCGTTCTCTATTTCTACTATTTCCCCGTCGTGTCCATTGTTTCCAGCGTCCTTCGACGCGAGTAAGAGACGGAGCCTTCGCACCAGTTTGTTGGGGTCACGCCAGTACTTATAGTCAGGAGGGGACACGAAGCGAAGACCTTTTCCCGCTTTTTTCCGGTGTCGTGTTGTCGCTTTTCGTTGCACCGTCGTGTTTGCTCTTAAGGCACGAGGAGCAGGAGAAGGAGGAGGGGGAAATAGCGACGCAAATACATGATTATATTTCCACAGGTTATCGGTCCGTATATCGCCGTTCCTAGTATATCCTTCTCTGTGGGCGAAGGAGTGCCGGAGAATTTTTTTATAATCATTCCAGTCTCTCTCTTGCACAACTGCGAGATTCGGTTCTTTTTTGAAAATTAATTCGAGGAGGCCGGGGCGTGCTTCGTAATGCTCTTTGCCAACGTCAATGTAGCCGCCTTCGTCTATTTTCATTTGAGAACGGCCGATGTAGAGCGTTCTCTCGCCGCCGCTGGAATGAGAACGGAAATGCGGTCCGGAAACCACATCAGCGCCTTCCTGTTGCGAGAGCGTGCGAAGATATTGCGACCACGAAGGCTCTGTGGAGTTGAAAGCAGAATCGCTAGTGCTTCTAGGCGAACGCGTTAAATTTTGAAAACTTTCGTCCGCTTCTTCTATGTGAGAATCATCGATGTTAAAAACAAGCGGGCCGGCGGTGGAGGAGGAGGAAGAGGAAGAAGCGTTGACGTCCTCTTCCTCCGTGTTCACGCCCCGGTCAACGCCTTTTTTGTTGTTCCCGGGGGCGGATAATATGATCGACGGCTTTTTCGTTCCTTCTTTGAATGCATTCTTCATGGGGGTGGTGAGATAGGTCTTCAGGAAGTCGTCGCGGTTCGATTCAAATCGGCGGAGTGCTTTGAGTTTATTTCGAATAATCGATCGTGTCTTTTCCACTTCGACTTTCAATCTTTCTTGCGGAGTAGTAGGATGGGGTGGAATAGAAGGGGGAGAACGGTTATGCGGAGCGCGTTTACGTCGTAAGGAACTCGCTGTCTCTGTCTGCTGAAAGCGTTTCGCTTTCGTCTGAAGAGTGTCTTTGATTTCCCCGCTTTGTTGTAGCAGTTTGATTTCATCATGGAGCCTTTGTTTATTTTCACGTTGCTCCAGGCTTCCTCCTCCTTCTCCTCCTCCTCCTCTTCCTTCCCCTCTTCTTCCTTGTCTGCTTTTTTGTTTTCTCACCACTTTTCCTCTTTTCACGCCTCCTCCTAATTTAGTTTTAAGTTTCATCACACCGGTCACACCGAGCGCCGCTGCTCTTTCGCCGATACTCGCGTCACTCGACACGACCCTCTCCCACGCTCGCTTCGCGAGTACCGCGTCTGCTTTTTTTCGTTCTTCGCCATCTTTGTGTTCGTGGTAGGCAATGTCGTGGGTCCTGCACGCTCGATCTAGGGGATTGATGCCCGCATCGCCTCTCGCTAAGCGTTCGCTGAGTCGTGTTCCCGGTCCACAAAACTGATAGCCACCGGGAATGTGTAATTCAAAGGGAAGCGCGTCGATAGCTCGATTGATGAAACGTCCGATAAAGCCCTTCCCTCTTCGATATCTATGTTGCCGCAGATATGCCATATTGCGACTGTGAAGGATGAAAAGAAATACGATATTATATAGATGGTGCGACTTCGATAAAGCGATCGAACCCAGCCCGATATTTTCCCTTGTTCATCGACCGTGTCTTGTCAATGACGCAAAACGAAAACGGTTTTTCGTTCCACACGCGACAGCACATGGCTTTAAAATCGCGGAAAGAAGGAAAGTCGTTTCCGACGTGCTCGTTGTATATAAATTCCAAATTGTTGTCGTCTTGTTGGAAAAATATCACCATATTAGCGTTGTCGCGAATGAGTTGTTTCGGAATTTTGGTGTATGTCTGACAGAGATACAACACGTCCGTGTGTTTATGCCGTCCGGTGGCGAAGTAGGCCTTTATACAGTCTTGCTTCTCCGTTGCAATGTCGTCGAATACGAAGACGCTGCTGGACTTCGCTTCGGAGGGGGGAACGATACTGTCGTGTTGCGTGAAGGAATGAAACGGAATAATATCTTTCAACACTTCCTTTAAAAACACGTACATAGGCTGCCCTTCGGTGGTCGAATACAAATACACGTTTTCGAATTTGAGACCGTTCGACGTGGTGAGCAGTGTCATGACGACGTTCGTCTTACCGCAGCCCGACGGTCCGACGACGAGGGCTCGAACGCTGTCGGGTAAGAGGTCCCCGTGTCGACTCCCGTGATCTCCACTGTGATTGTTCTTCAACAATCCGATCACGTTCACGATTGGCAGCTTCGTCGTTTGCGGAACGATGTTCATGACGGTGGAGCGAATGGCGCGGTGTTATCCATGTAAAGTGTTTATATGGTGTTGGTTATTCATCGACAATTGTCGATTTTCAAAAGTGAACGCGTTATGACAAAGGAGGGTGCAATTATTACTCTTGAAAGTTTGAATATTTTATTTGCTGTGCTGTGCTAAGTATTTGCTCTTCAGACTCGTGCACAACCAGCGAGCGATTTGCCGGAAGTTGTATCCGGTCGCGGTCGCAGCTCGGTTACACTTCCCGTCGCTAATGAAGCGTAAAGGAAGTCGCCTGCGGTTGACGTCCAGCGCGAGCGCACCGCAGCGCAGCGCAGCGCTGTGAATATGCCCAGCGTTTGAAAAATTTAATTTTATGGATGACATTATAATAATAATAATAATAATAATAATAATAATAATAATAATACTATTCGCCCAGAACGTTCTCTTTTCCAATGTGTCGCGGTAGCACAGGGGTCAGCGTGCGGGTGTAAATTCGGGTAACTAGTCAATGCGCGTATCGTGCACGCTGGTTCGTGTCCTACCGCGACACATTTTATTTTTTTATTTTTATTTTTGTTGAATGTTTCAATGTCTACACTATATAGAGAAAGAAATAAACGCAATTGTTCATAGTTGCTTTTGTTTTTGAAAGATGAACATCTTTGGGCGCATCGATGCGAACGAGGGTGAATTGAAAAAAGTAGACGGCCATTACGTCTTTCAAGGTGCGCGTCTCACGCAGATAGCTCATCCCGAAGAGCTCGACGATGCTGTTCCCAAACATTACGTAGACGAAGGGATTCGTCACGCCATCGAATCGTTTGCTATAAAACGACGCAAGCGAGCGGCGGTCGATGAAGCCGGAGTGGAATACGATTATGATTTGGAAAAGCGACGACTCAAGAACATCGGGGCGGCGGAAGACGAGACAGACGCCGTTTCGAAGACGTTCGTAGAAACGGAACTGAAAGAACTGGAAGAGAAAACCGCCTCAAAGAGTTTCGTGGAAGGTGAACTCGATCGGATTCAAGAGAAATACGAAGAGCTGCGAGAGACGATCGACTCGAAGAGATTCATAAAAGACGATCTCGATAAGCTTCAAGAAAAACTGAATACTTTGAAGGATGCACTAAAGGCGGATACAGACTCGAAGAGTTTCGTGGAAGGTGAACTCGTTCGAATTGAAAAGAAGTACGAAGAGCTGCGAGAGGCGATCGACTCGAAGAGAATCATAAAAGACGATCTCGATAAGCTTCAAAAAGAACTGAATGCCTTGAAGGAGGCAATAAAGAGTGATATGGATGCACGCGTTAAGGAGCACCGTGCCGAATTGGAAGGCAAGATGGAAAAGATGATCTCCTATTCAGATGGACGAACCATGAGTCTGGCCAACGACATCATGACTAAAGTCAACAGTTTGCAGAACAAGATGGATAATTTGAATACTAAAACAGAAGCAATTGGAAACCATTCGATTTTTCGTAGTGCGTTGCCGGAGAAACAAGCGGCATTAGCACTTTCAGTTTCAAAACAAATACAGTCCGCACGAGAGCATGCTGAGACGCTTGTGTCTACGGCTAGAAACGAATTGAAGATCATGTTGGAAACTCACGAAAAGAAAATCCCATCCGGTCTGTTAGATATTCTTCCGCACGTCGGTTCAACGGGGAATTATAATTTTCACAATAAACTCCTTCGAAAGGTGGGCAAGGGCACGGCTCCGACGGACGTCGTGAATAAAGAACAATTGGATGAGGTTCTAAAAGAAGTGAAAACGCACGCGGGCAGTCTTAGCCTTGAACATTTTAATGAGCTAAAGAAAAATATAGGCAAAGAGGTGTCGGAACATTTTACCGATCTCAAGAAAAATATAGACAAAGAAGTGAGGGAAGCAGTGCTGTCTAATAAGCGTTTTAATGACATAAATAATGAGTTGAAACTTATTGGAGAAAAAATACAAAAACTGACGAACGAAACGAATGAGTTCAAGAAAAATATAGTCAATGAAGTGAGGGAGGGAGGGAAGGCTAATAGACATTCTAGAGTCATACATGAAGAGAATTTTAAGAACATAGATAAAGAGATGAGACATATTAAAGAAAAATTACAAACACTGACGAACGAAACGAACGAGCACAAAAATCGAACCGTCAAATCAGAGAGTGACTGTGAACATGCAAAGAATATTATAAACGGTCGTATTGCAAAATTAGAGAGTGAGGTGACAATGACGTTTAGAGCGTCGCGCTCTTATGCAGATGAACTATTTAATAAGATCATGGAGAAAATTGAGAAGCGAAAAATTATTTAGAACAAGAGATAAAAGGAAAAGTATTTCATGATAAAGATTAGTCTTCACATCATCTCCGGACGACGATGACGATGTTATTCGACGACGAAGCGACAAGACGTTACGTTGATAAAACGCTCAATGAAACTCCACATGTATTCTCTCACGTCATCACGTCATTAAGAACAACGGATTGGACAACCGAACAAAAAAATTTATATCCAGCTTTTGAGCCGGATACATCCCCCGACACAAGATCTGTTTCGTCTAAATATTATATCTTAGATGGATGGGCTAATTATTATAAAGTCTCATGTACTGCAAAAATAAAAATTGTTTCGGCACTACCCCATGATCGTGTCCTTCTCTGGATAAACGAAAAAAATAACGGTCTTTTACGAAGAAATTTTACTTTTAATTGTAAGAGGGGAGACCAGCTTCAATTTGAATATGTACCTAAGCCAGATGATCATGAGAGTGTAAAGGATAAGAACAAGGTGCCATTGATTGTAATTTTGAAATACAAAACTAACTTAGGCGCATTGAGAGCAGACCATAAAAGCGCAGATTTGCTAAGCTAAATTGATATAAAAGGTGGACACAGCATATCATTTTCTTTAGTTCTGCACTTGCAATGGTTCGTACTCGTACAGAGTGTAACGTCACATCAACACGTAAGTGCACGACACTTCGCCCTCCTTTCCTAACGAAGAAAAGCAAAAGAAGAAGAAGAAGAAGAAGAATAGGATCAGAAACCGAACCGGTGGCGGGCGAAGCGAGCGGCAGCGGCATGAGGCGGCGGCGGCGGAAGACGAGGGACAAGAAAGGCGGTATTCTACCACTGTTACCACTGTTGGGTGCTCTAGGTGCCCTCTCTTCCGTGGCGGGCGGAGCGTCGGCCATCGCGAACGCGGTCAATAACAAGAAAAATCAACAACGAACACTGGCAGAAATGATTCGTCATAACGCCGCAATGGAAGCGAAGGCGGGGAAGGGCATGTCGCGGGGAAGGCGAAGAAGGAGAAAAACAGGCGGTGTCCTTTTACGTTTGCGACGCACAAGGAAGACGAGACGTTGTCCAAAAAACTAGAGAAGGTGGGGGTGCCGCGGCGAGCGCTTACACACGAGGAAATGAAACGATTTGCTCGCGCGCTATGTCTCCCGCATTTTCGCGGTATCTTCACCCGCGACCGTCTGCCCCGGGGTCTGCCACGTGAACGCGAATGCGGCGTGATCAATCTCGATGACGCACGCGGAGAGGGCACTCATTTCGTCGCATTCGTAAAACGAGGAAGATCGGTGCGCTATTTCGACTCCTTCGGTCTACCCCCACCACCGGAGTTTTTGTCCTACATGCGGGGAAAGCATGTGACGTACAATACGTCACAAGTTCAGCGATTTGATGCGGAGAACTGTGGAAGACTATGTTTACAATTTCTGTTCTATGAGTGGTCAATAAAATGAGTAATTGAGACAGAGAGCGGAGCACTTTGTCAGCGAACGCTACAAGATGCGCACCTACACGTTAAGCGGGAAAGGAGCGGAAGTGCATGTCCGTTTCTCTCCGACAATCGATCTCGATAACACGCCACATGAAATTGCACTGGTGTCTCTGCAAACGGCGCATACGGTGACGAACATTAAAGAAGGATGTAACGATTTACACTACGCCGTTCCAGTCGACGATGGTAAAGGTCATATAACATATGAGAGTTACGTCATGAAATTACCGCCAGGCACGTACACAATCGACGACGTCAATATTTATATCTATTCTACTCTTCGTGATCAATTCAAAGAAACAGATAAAAAAATGCATTTCATGTTGGACGGCGAAGAGAATACTCAAAAGTGTCGCGTCAGTACTTCTTTTCGTCTAGACTTCGATCACGCAGGCAGCGTGGGACCGCTGTTGGGATTCACTCGCAAAGTCTACCCAACGCCTTTCGGTGAGTTCGTCTACTCCGACAATAACGTCACGCTCGTCAAGGACTTTAACGTTATCGTCACGTGCAATGTTGTGGAAAGCGGATATATTAATAATCGAAGAGCTCACGTGCTTCATCAGTTCTACATTGACAAGCGACCGTCTGCCATTTTTGAGGTGAGACCTCCGGAGAAAGTCTTTCATCGCGTCACTCGCAACTGGATTGATGATATAACGATAAGACTCGAGAACCCTGAAGGTCAGCTCATTCCGTTGCGAAGTGACACCGATCTCGTCGTGACGTTGCTGCTTCGCACCGCGCATGATGTCGTATAAAATGAGAGTCATGCCTCGACCGCGGCACACTGTACTCTGTCCTACCAATAGATTGACACACGCCAATCGTCTGCTGCTGCAAGCGCTAGGCTACGTTCTCAGAGAAGATGAAAAGACAAAAAAAATCGCAACCCGCTACCGCCGGTAGCAAAGACTATCTCTTAGACGTGCTCCTCCATCAATATCCCCTCGATGGAAAGATTAACGTTCAAGGCTTTAATTATCATCACTACTCTCCGTATACGAACGGATATGATACAAACGATGAAATTCGCATTATGATACAAAACAAAGACACCTTTGCCGTTCCGTGCGAATCGACTATCATCATCGAAGGAAAGGCGCTCAAAACAAGCGGTGACGGACGCACCCCCGCCAACTTTATCAACAACGCCTACGCATTTTTATTTGCCGAAATTCGATATGAGATCAATGAGGTCCTCGTCGACAGCGTGCGTCATCCCGGCATCGCATCCACCATGAAGAACGTGCCGCTCCTCAGCGCCGAAGAGCGTGCATTACTCCATTACGCAGCGTGGTCGCCATTTGAGGGCGTGACTCATCTCGGCCATTCACCGAATCAAGTATTGATTGACGATGACGGTTCGTTTGTGGCCTGGATTCCCCTCAAACTCTTCCTTCCGTTCGCGGAGGACCACAGACGCATCGTGGCTGGCGTGAAGCACGAGCTCATTCTTACTCGCACTCGAACAGACAACGACTGTCTTCTATCCACGGAAGAGGGAGCAGCTACGCCGTCGAAAATAGAAATTCAACGCATCGTTTGGAGAATGCCGCACGCCAACCTCAGCGATGCTGGTAAAATGCATATGTACAACATTCTCAACGGTAGGACGAGTATACCTATTAAATTCACGAGGTACGAACTCCACGAATCAGCAAATTTACCGCTTACAACGCGTCACGAGTGGACCGTGAAAACAAGCAGCGGAGCAGAGCATCCGCAATACATCATCTTCGCTATGCAAACCGACCGTCGAAACGATTTGAAAAAGAATCCTAGCGAGTTCGACCTGTGCGATTTAAGAACGATTAAACTCTTCATCAACGACGAGTTTTATCCTTACCATGACATGCGCATAGGATGGAACAAGAATGGTGTGCACATACCAGAATTGTTCGAAATGTTCAAAAATTTCGAAAAATCGTACTTGGATCGTCAACCTATTTCTTGTATTACCCATCTCGGAGTGAAACAGATATGTCCGTTTGTCATTTTTGATTTATCGCGTCGTGAGGAGCCGACGATCGCCTCTGCATCGGATATTAAAATCTTTTTCGAATGCAATTCCAACGTGCCCGCTAACACGTCTGCCTTTTGTCTCATTTTTTACGAACGACACATGGACTATCATCCAATCACAGAACTCGTTCGCAAAGTATAAAAATCATGTGAAATGGCTTGCCGCACTCACATTGTCGAGTTGTCTTCCATCATGAACACAACGGAAGAGAATAGTATTGCGCGGGACTCTTCTCCGTCATGTAGTCTCTCTCTTGAAGAGGAAGAAGAAAAAAAAGAAGAAGTCTTCAACAAAGCTAATGAAGAAAAGAAGATAAGGTTGTTCGAGAAAAAAAAGAGGGACGAAAGAAGCGTGCTCAAAACAAAAGCGATGAATGCACTCATCCTTGCATGAAACACTGTAAGTCATCGCATAAGACAAAGAAGAAAATAAATAAAAATAAAGTACGCGAAAGTCATCGAAGGAAACAAACGACACCACCTGCTGTCTTCAAAAGACAACGGAAGCCTCTTACTTCAGCTCCTTCGCAATCACCGTCGTCCCCGGACACGACGCATTGTTGTGGAATAAATGTTCAACAATGCGTGCAACATGCTGCAAACTGGCTAATGCATGCCGTACAAATGACATTTCTTCAAAACCATACACCATTTTCATTTTGTGCTACTGACTGTAATACTGTTGCTGATACTGCTGTTGCTTCTTCTGTTCACGAAGATCATCATCATCATCATGTGTCCGCTGGTGAATCATCAAAAGAAGAACAACAACAACAACAACAACAACAAGACGTGAACGAACTCTTTTCTTTTTTGAACTAAATAAATAATGTCACATTCTGTCCTTTCGAAATCCTTCAATGTAGATGTTCATACATTTTGTAAATGAATATACTTTGTTGTTAATAAATGTCGTAAAATATTTACTCTTTTTTATTTATTATTCCAATCAATCACCAAGTAGGATATCCTGAAATAAATAGTATTGCTCTTTATTGATTTGTTTAATGAACATTGCAGCAAGCATGAAGTTCATTTTTTCAATTTCAGCCTTGTGTGCGAGCAGGCGGTGGTATGCCGGAAGCTGCATCCGCTCGATAATGAAGCGTGCAGGGAGTCGCCTGCGGTGGCGGCGACTAACGAAGTCACCGCAGGCGTCTTCCTGCACAACACAATAGAATACAATAGGAAGTGCGGTCAGCGTTAGCTCGCCAACGGGCAGTGGTCAGTGGTCGGCGTTAACGGTCAGAGGACTAACGTCATCGCCGCCGCCGCCGCCGCTGACTGGCTGGTAGGACGTTACAAAAAATTAAAACAAACCAATGAAATATTCAAGTGCCCCGCCACTTCACTTTACGTGATGTCCATTTATACAGACTCCACCATCTGCGCATGCAGTTGTCTCACAACTTGTTGTACGCGTTGTCCTTACGTCTCGTACGTGAGCTCGTGTGTGCTTTGCTCGTGTGTACGTTGTTTGAATTTGTACGTTGTTTGAACATGACATTATTTTTGTCATTTTTGGTCGCCATTAAAAATGGCTTATACAATGTCGTCGTTGACGTCCTCAACGACTCGCGGTATGAACATTACCTCGAGGCGGAGGACGTCAACCAGCAACGACCACTTCATATAGCAGCAAAGCATAATCGCCTCAATATCGTCATGGCGCTGCTGGCGCGTGGGGCGCGAATGGACGCGCAGGACCGCCACGGGAATACGCCGCTGCACCTGACGGTGATGTTCGGTGCAGCGGACGTATTCAACTTCTTGTTACGTGTCGGGGCGTCGACGCAGCTGGTGGACGTTGTGGGGGCCACGGCGGTAGATTGGCTGTTCTGCCGCCCGCCGGCGACAACGACGGCCCACCCGGAATTGCGGTCCGTGTATCTACAGTTTATGTTACAACGGATCGCATATGCCGTCGGTGGGCCGGTTACATTGATTTATTCGGCAATGCCAGCACCACCGTACGTGCCTCCCAACATGCCGTCGCCAGCGGTCCCACCAGCCCCAGCGCCTCTGCGTCGTCCTTTCGGCGGTCCATCGGCGGCGACAACATCCGCCACCGCCGCCGCCGCCGCCGCCGCCGCCCCCGCCGTCGCCGCCGCCCCCGCCGCCGCCCCACGACGCACACCGCCACCGCCACCGTCAACATCATCGACGACGCTGTCGGCGCCTCCTAGACAGGAGACGCCACACGCGCACGCGAGGCGAACGGGGCGGTGCTACGTGCATGCCATGGACGGCATGGACGCCATCCGCCATAGCTCCTCCATAGCTCCACCTCCAGCTCCTCTTCCGCTCGGTCAACTCTCGCGCGAGGAGCTGGATGTGCTCTTGCGGCGGCAGAGGACGGCTTCCTTTTCCTCCAGTGAGTACTTTTGAATGTTGCTTCATCTTTCATTTCAATGGTCATCTATCTATCTATCTATCTATCTTTCCTTCTTTAAAATGTTAATATTTATTTTCCTAAATTTTGTTTGTTTGTTTTATTTCAGTGGATACTGAAATTTTATTAGAGTCCATGGATGAAGAAGAAGAAGAAGAAGAAGAGGAAGAAGAAGATGATGAAGAATATATTTTAGGCATTTAGACATCTTTTTTAAACTTTTATCTCATTTTTTAGGCTTTAGACATCTTTTAGACATTTAATTATTTTATAGTATTATATTATAATTATTTTACAATGTATTGAGTAATAGTGTTTAATAAATATGAATAATAGAAATTGATGAAATTCTTTACCTTATCACCACCTACATAGGATTCCTAAAACTTGAGTTGTCCCTTATGAATAAAAAATAATAAAAAAATTAAAAAAAATAAACAATTCTCGAATGATTTATACTTCATGAATTCAATGCTTTAAATCATTCAACGTAAAATAAATGAAATAAATGGAATGAATTTCGATCTTTTCGTTTGTTGTCAACAAAAAAATTGATAGTATTTTAATGCTTGCTGTTTGCAATATAGTGATTTCATTGAATAACATTGCAAATGCTTCATGTTTGTTAACAACTAAATTGATTATATATTTTATTGCATTCTATTTGAAATTGCATTCAATAGATGAATGACTTCATGGGAGTAGTTAGAATTCTTTCAATGGAGAGGAGAATGAAGGAAGAATGAAAAGGAAATAAGACAAGAAAAATAATAATCTCTTATTCTTTTTATTTTCAAATGATTCTTATACATTCAATGACTCTTATTGAATTCTTATCAATTTCAATGATTCTTATATATTCTTTAAAAATTAATGTATTTTCGACCATAGTCCATGATGGTCCTCCACGTACTTTTTAATTTTAAGTGCTCGTAAGGATACAATAGTATGACGTAAGCCTTGTTTGCCGGGTTTTTCCCAAAATAAAGAGCATGTGGTTTTGATTTTAGGAATTCGTCCACCCCCATCTCGTTTATGAAGCTTGTGAATCTATAAATGAAGAAAATTATTATTAAAACATTTACAATTAAAAAGAACGGTGCAAATAATGTAGTTATAATACTAATATACCTGTTGGGCAGAAATGTGCTAAACTTATCGTTTAGCACGACTGCGTAGTTTTCACTGCCAAATCTCTCGCTCGTGATCTTCTTCGCGTTCGTTATCTCGAAGGCGACCCCCTTCGGGAAGTCGTCCCAATGTTTGGTGATTTGTGAGGATTCTGCGCGCTGTGCTATAGCAGCCCAGATGTCACTAATCAAAACAAACACACAAAAATTAAAAAAATACAAACAATTCATTTTAAACATACTTCAAACTAGTCATTCATTCTACTTACATCTCTTTTGGGGGGGTGTAGATAAAGACCGGACATGACGGATCTTCAATGAGGCGTGGAGTCGTCGCTTGGCTCACGCACACCGCTGTGGATGTGGATGAGGAAGAAGACGCAACTGCTGCCTCATCGCTCACGAACTGTGTCGTGAGGGCAAGTCTAAACTCCGCAAATGCATCCTCCTCCTCATCATCAAACAGACCCGTCAGGTCCATTGTAACAACATCGGCGCCCATCATGCGCCTCTCTAGAAGCTCTCGCTTCGTCTCTTCGTTCGCACTATTAAAAAAAATAAATAAAAAGTAAAAATTTATAAAAGCTAAAATGAAAAATTATATGAAAACAAAAAGAGAGAACAAATACTTACGAGGTCTTCCGCTTCTTCACAATTGCGACAGATGGAGCAGCAGCAGCACCTTCTTCTATCTCCCGAATAGTCGCCATCTTGAAAACGAGTTGAGAAGGAGAGTAACACCAGCAGCAACAGCAATACGACCGTACTATTCATTTTTATTGTGAGAAGAGCACTTTTATATATACGATGTCTTAACGAACGCGATAGCGTTTCCAACGGTCAACGGACTGCGGTCAGCGGTCAGCGGTCATCCAAGTTTGTTTACTTCAACCGCGATAACCGTCGCGTGCTCATTATCGTTTCCTCCCGTGTTGTGGTCGGTAATCTCTCTCTCTCTCTCTTCTTGCGGTGTAACGTTTCTTCTGGAATAAACCCACTCGTTATCATTTCCGTTCTGTTCAAAATACGCGTCGCTGTCTAATGAGTTGCGGTGGTGTGCATGTGGTTTGCGCAACACCATCATTACTTCAACATGTGTTATATAAGATTTCGACATTCTTCAATGTGCCATATCTGAGTGCACATCTGCCTTCACGATGAAAAAAGTATGTTTGAAACGCTACCGTGAGGAGGCAGATGCTGCTGCTGCTGCTGCGTCATCATCACCATCACCGCCACTACCTCCACAACAGGAACGTGCGAGTGTCATTCAACCAACGTTCAATGACGGTAAGTTTTTTTTATTTATTTTCATTTCATCGCAATCAGTCAATCAATCATTCTTCATTCATAATTATTCATTACTTTGAATTGTATGTTTGTTTCTACAGAAAGAATACGGTATCGTGAGGAGACAGGTGCTGCTGCTGCTGCTAATGCTGCGTCATTATCACCATCACCGCCACTACCTCCACGACAGGAACGTGCGACTGACAATCCACCTACGACCAATGACGGTAAGATTTTTATTTATTTTTCAGTCCATCGAAAACAATCAATCATTCTTTATTCATAGACGTTCATTCATTGAATTTCGTTTGTTTCTTCAGAACGTCAACAACAACAACAACAACAACAACGTGTGTCATGCATTGCAAATGCTCTTAGGTGGACGGATGTAGTACAGTCTTTAAATAGTCGAGTGCAGCGTGGTATTATCGCGAATACGCAAAATATTCTCAATCCCCTCGCATTTCTTAATCGTTGCCAAGTTCCGTTCCAACTGAAGTTGTTTGAACTGTTTTCCCCCTCACATACTTGTTTCAAAATATTTGCGCAATTAGAATGTCGATTCATGATCGAACGTGATCACCCCGTGACACATGAAATGATCGGCGAGATTCAGCCGATCTTTCTAAATGCTCGCGCAGCCGTGGTGACTGAAAGTGATAATATCGGTGAATTTTATTTCCAACATATCGTCGATCCTATAAATTCAAAATTCGATGAGTTTCAGGAGCGCGATAGCGGAAAAGCACTCTATGAAATCGTCGCTCTTCACGTTCACATTCATCTTTTCGAACCCATTTCGCATTCTGGATCTTCATATATTCCGCTTCCCGATAGTATTGCTCGTCGTAAAGCGGTGATTAATATTCGCAATCGTGATGATAAATGTTTCCTGTGGGCCATCGCATGTGGCCTCGCCCACAGACGACAGGCCCACGGAAATAGTCGGTCTTTGAGGGGTAGACCGGATCGTACCAGTACGTATCAGTCTATCTTCAATGAACTAGAAAATCAACTCGATTTGCGAGGCATCTCCTGGCCACTCTCTGTTCACGACATCAAACGTTTCGAAAAGCAAAATTCAAATTATTCTTTTCATGTTTTTAATCTCGTTTGGCAAACTAAAAATAAAACGTGGGATGTTGTAGGTCCTGTTCATTTCGCAAAAGACAAAAAAGAGAATCATTTCAATATGTTGTTATATACATCAAAGGGCATGACTCATTATGTTTGGATCAAAAATTTAAGTAGGTTGGTGAGTTCCCAACACAATGCGCATGGACATGCGGTTTTCGCTTGTGAGCGGTGTCTAAATTTATTTACAACACAGGATCAACTAAATGCTCACATGATTGACTGTAGTTCTGTGGAGCCAGCACGATTGGTATTACCTTCTTCGCCGGAAGAACAATTTATGCGCTTTAAAAATTACGAGAAACAACAGAGATGTCCAATTGCGGTGTACGTTGATTTTGAAGCGCTCACTGTTCCTATCTCTTCATGTGAGCCATCTCCAAGTCAATCCTACCTTCGGGCTTATCAAATGCATGAGCCCTTTTCGATGTGCCTTCAAGTTGTCTGCAATTTTGATGAATCTCGATCGCAAAGATTAGTGTACCGCGGGCGTGACGTCGCCAACCAATTACTAGAATATTTAGAAGGCCTTGCAAAGGATTATGAAAACCTTTTGAAACATCCAGCTCCCCTCCTCATGCGGGAGGAAGACGAAATTTCATTCGAAAATGCTGACGCTTGTCACATTTGCAAAGGACCTTTTCTTCCAAATTCTGTTCGTGTTAGGGATCACGACCATTTCTCAGGTCGATTTCGCGGAGCGGCTCATCAAGGTTGTAATGTCAACTTCCGGGCTCCCAAACATATTCCGGTCATTATGCATAACGGAAGCGGCTACGATTGGCATTTTCTCCTACAGGCCTGGGCAGACAGTAGCTATGAAAACCTGAACGTCATTCCACACAATCACGAGAGATTCGTGTCTGTTTCGCAGCGCATTGGAAAAGTGGAATTACGCTTTTTGGACTCTTTTAAATTTTTAAGTGCAGGACTCGATTCCTTGAGTCAATCTCTTTCGGCAGAACATATGAAATTCACTCGGGCAGCGTTTCCCGACGATGCGCTCTTTGCCCTGGCCCGTAGGAAGGGCGTCTTCCCCTACGACTACGTAAATTGCATGTCGAAGATGGAAGAAACGACTCTGCCCCGCCGCGAGGCCTTTTTCAGTCACCTCACTAACACAGCAATTTCGGACGCGGAGTACGCTCACGCGCAGGCCGTGTGGGACGCTTTCTCCATTCTAAATTTAGGTGAGTACGCCGATTTGTATTTGAAAATCGACGTCTTGCTACTCACCGACATTTTCGAAACATTTAGAAATTTGTGTTTGGAGGTGTACGGTCTCGATCCCGCGTTCTACTACACCGCTCCCGGGCTCTCGTGGGACGCCATGCTCAAAACAACTGGCGTCGAACTTGAGCTTCTCACGGATGTTGATATGGTTCTCTTTTTTGAAAAAGGCATTCGGGGAGGTCTCGTGCAGGTCGTTGGGCGCCACGCAGAGGCCAACCACGCACACGTGGGAGATTCCTTCAATCCATCTGATAAGGAATCTTATCTTATCTTTTGGGATGTAAATAATTTATATGGCCATAGTATGAAACATGCACTACCCTTAGGGGATTTTAAATGGTTGCCTGAAAGTGAAATTTGTACTTTCAATATCAAGCAGGCGGCCGCCCAGACCGAACGCGGATACGTTCTCGAAGTCGACCTCGACTATCCAGACGAGATCCACGATCGATTGAGCGACTTGCCTCCTTGCCCGGAGTCACGTGTGCCCCCCGATACAAAAAGCAGGCAAGCCAAATTAATGGCGACGTTGTTGCCCAAACGCCGCTATGTCATTCACATTCAAAATTTAATCCAGGCAATGGAGTTGGGAGTTCAACTCACCCACATTCATCGCATTCTTTCGTTTAAACAAAGTCCTTGGCTTGGCACATACATGGACCTCAACAATGCACGGCGACAGCGTGCGTCCTCCCCTTTCGAAGATAACTTTTTTAAACTTATGAATAATTCTGTTTACGGCAAATCCATGGAGGACGTACGCAATCATCGGCGCATTTATCTTGTTAATAAATGGTCGGGGAAGTGTGGGGCCAGGAATCTTATCGCAAATCCCGCTTTCGTGCGAAGCCACCACGTCAAGGGCGATCTGATGACGATAGAACTGACAAAAACAGAAGTGAAGCTCGCGAAGCCCATCTATTTAGGCTTTTGTATTTTAGAAATTTCAAAATTTAGAATGTATGAATTTTTTTATAATTATTGCAAAGAACATCTTCGCGATCTTCACCTTCTGTACATGGACACCGATTCATTCATTATCTCTTCTTCAACGAACGTGTACGCTGAGATGAATCGGTGTTCAGCATGGTTTGACACTTCTTGCTTTCCGCCAAATAATTCTTTCGGCATCACACCAC
The DNA here is from genome assembly GCA_038098605.1 of Gryllus longicercus. Classification (NCBI taxonomy): domain Eukaryota; kingdom Metazoa; phylum Arthropoda; class Insecta; order Orthoptera; family Gryllidae; genus Gryllus; species Gryllus longicercus. The sequence continues at coordinate 171,105 of JAZDUA010000425.1, read as the reverse complement.
GCAATAAAAAAGTACTAGGACTATTTAAGGACGAATGCGGAAATGATTCCATGGTTGAATTTGTCGGTTTACGACCAAAAATGTACTCCTTTCTGACTCGCTCTCAGGCCACTGTTTCTAAAGCAAAAGGCGTGCAACGCTCTGTAGTAAAAAAATATATTTTCAAAAATTATCTTGACTGTTTATTTCACGACCGCAATAGAGTCGATAAACAGTGCTTCATTCGCTCTAAAAATCATCACAATTACTCTTTTGTCCAAAATAAGCGTTCGTTGTGCGTGGCAGACGACAAACGCTATTGGTTAGATAAATTTTCAAGTTTACCCTGGGGTCATTTCCGCATCTTGTGTACGCGTCCGTCCGCTCCTTCAGCGTACACGTTCGTCCCTGCAGGCGGGGTTGTAGAGTAGACATTCGTTTAGATTTTTTATTTTATTTTTTTTATTTTTCCAATTTTCCCAAATGTATATATATATTTTTTTCTTTGATTATTTATTTTCAAATTAGAGACATCTATTTTATTTTATATTTATTTACATTTACATATTATTTATTACCCTTTATATTTTATTACTTTTTATTTTCATGCTTATTTCAAGTGTAGACTAGGCTATTTTATATAGTCATTCACATTGTTCTTATCATATGAATGAAAGACAGAAGGGTGGGGAGAAATTTATTAATAGTAGTAGTAGTAGACGAGCATTTGCAATGACATGGCATGACGCTGTCGACGGCAACATTCGGAGATCAACCGTCAACATGGCAAGACCTCACACGACAACCGTCTGCGAAAAGATTGGTGACGGCGACGACGACGGAGGCATCAGCGGATGGGAGAGCGAAGCAAGCAAGATGTGGAAGAATCTCGAGAACGTTGCCGTGGACCTCGTCGTCGCCGCCTCCGAGGAAGCGGAAGTTGAAGAGAAAAATGTGACACTGTGGAAAGGTATCGCCGACATGGCGACTAACATTGCCATCACTGCGCGGCGACTTCACGACGAACAGACCGCAAAAACAATCATGGAGTGCGAAAAGACTGTTCGAGACATTGTCGTTTTCATGCATGCGGAAATACTCGGCATCATGGAAGTTCTCGGCCGTCTCTTTAAAGATCCAATACAGAAGGCGGCTCTGCAGCAACGTGTTGTTCTCATCCGCCAAGTTATTCAGTCTCTTCCCTCTCCAGACGAAAATACTCCTCCCAGATACGAACCGCAATTCTTATCTTTGTAACGGTGATAATGCTATGTCTCGCTCAGCCACTCGCCATTCAGTCAACGCACGGCGACATGACAAGACGTGAAGCGAAAATCACCGCCGCGAGGTTCGCCTACGAAGATGTTCTCGACGACGACAACAACGGAGGAGGAGGATGGAAGGGTGACGCAGCCAAAATGTGGAGTAACATCGCGAAGGCTGCAGACGATCTCTCCGCCCTCGCGTCTGATGGAAGAGGTGAGAAAGACAAAATCTCCAAGCTGTGGGATATCTCCGCTTTAGTATGGAATGCTGCCTACATCGCAAAGGATCTTCGCACACATCAGATGTATCATTTCGATGAGGAAAAAGAACAGACTATTTATGACATTGCCGTTTTCATGCATACGGAAGTTCTTCCCATCATGGATCATCTCATTTCTCATCTTCAAGACTCGCCCCCGTCTCGATACCATTCAAAACGCAATCCATCTGAAAAAACCCGTCTGCGGAGGCGAATGTCATTCATCTGGAAAGATGTTCAAACTCTTCCCTCTCCAACCGTCGAAGCATCTGAGGCGGACCCAGCGTCACCCACCGTCACATCCGGTCAAGATAAACGAACAAAACGGAAGCGGTCTTGGATGGAGGAAAAAGAAGAGATCGTGTAACGAGGACGCGCAGTTCACTCTCGATCTCAGCTCGAGTGACAACACCAACAACATGGCTCAAGACAGTGTCCTTCGCGATGTTTTCAACAGTCAAGATATGTTCGGAGACACGCCGCTCCATCTCGCCGCGCGACATGGTCATCTCAAGTGCGTGCTGTTTCTCATCGCTGGTGGTGCGGACATTACCATTAAGAATAAGCACGGACTGACAGCGGAAGACGTCGCGAACGGTGAAGTTGTGCAAAAATTGTTATCCGATTTCAGACAATATGATCCAGTTTTCGAAGAAAAGACAGATTATAACTAAATGTGTATGTATGTGACCTCAAGAAAATGTATTCTTAAGTGTAACATATTTTTTTTAAAAATGTATATATTCACGTTCAATACATGCTTGTTCTACCCTACTCACTGGTGTTCGTCTTGTCATTTATTATTATTTTTTTCCCCACCCTCTTGTCACCACCGTGCAGGGAAAAAAAAGAAAAAAAAATAAATCCTCTCCTCTCCCCGCTCCCTTTTTATCATGTTGTTTTGCATCCCTTAGTGTTTTTCGTTTGCAGAGGTTGGTACATAGGGTAGGCAGGCAGGCAGGCAAGCAGACAGGCTGGCTGTTGGGAGCCGTGACGTCACGCCCTCCACGCAGCTGGCGGCGGCGGCGACCAGACGACGACACCTCACCGCAAGGCCGCCGCCGCCACCGCCGCCGGCGACTTGCGCTCGCAACGGATGTTGACACCGGATGCTCACCGCAAGCACGCGGCATGCTTGCGGTTAGGCCGTCTCGTCGGCGCCGTCGGATGCTCACCGCAAAACCGCAGCCTGGCGCACGCCCTTTGTTTTTGTTTACATAGGATGACGTCATGGCTGTCTTATCTGATGCCGTAGAATCGGCGTGTCCTTATCTGATGCCATAGAATCGGCGTTTTCCCACTACTCGCGCCCGAATTTTCATCAATCATTAAATCAATCACCGGCCTGTAGGTTGGCGCCAGATCGCAGTGGGGAGGAACACCGCCACGTCTCAGGATTCAACATGCACTACATTTCTGGGCTAATGCATAGTTGAATAGGATGATTGTTGACGTCCCCCGAATGATCAATCAATCATATTGATCAATCACCCAGAATCATCAATCAACGTGATATCCCCTAGCTGCGCTCGCGTGTTTTTGTCGTTGGGTGTGTCCTGTCTGGGGTAGTACAAGGTGCTCGCGGAGAGGTAACATTCTTGACACCATTATTGACCAATGGAACATAATTTTTCTTAATACTGTTCTTGCCACTCATTTCTTCCTGCCTTCGAACACAACGCTCTCCATGCAATCTCTACTACCTTAGTGTCTTGTTCATGACTGCGTGGGAGTGATAATTACACTGCTCTGATCCAATTCAATTTTTCTTATACGTTGAGCGTTCGCCTCTCTGGTTAATCCACCGCGCTAAGTGGAATATCATCAAAATCAAACTTCATACATCCGACTAGAATGTGATAGCTGCCCATTCTGTTGCCGATTCCCTTCTTAACATGTACAATGCTCTGCCGGAATGGATGTGCCTACCACAGCCCCTGCACCTCGGCGGAATTAGCAATTAGGCATCGATATTTTATTCAAACATTTACAGATTTAACATAGATTTACTGATGCTGATGTCTTTTTAAGATCGATGGTTTGAGGACGACATTTTTACTTGGTTGAGATTTTAATTCCGAATGAAAAATATAACAATTAAAAAATAAATAATTTTCAGATATTTGTAATTTGAGCATTCTTCAGACCAAAGTTACCAGGAGTGAAAAATAAGTTAGTAGAATTTTTGTTGATAATTATAGTGTATTTTTTGTAGATAAGATAATATATATTTTATTAATCGTTCTACGAAGTTTTTGACTTTGTTTTGTCAGCTAAATCTCAATTATAAATTAATGAACACGACATAAAAACGCTTCCTCCTTAACCTGCATGTGAACACTGATGTTAGAGGTTACTAAAATGGGTTTAAAATCATTGAAGTTTAAAAACATCGCTAGTATTTTGAACGTCGATTTTTTTTAAAAATTAGAACATCGATATTTCGAAACGTGGATGTTTTGTAGTAGATTTCGCACCCCTAGGTGGCGTGCGGCTGAGCCACCGCGCTGCGCGGATGGAAGCGAGATCTGGCGAAGCTCACTGGATTTCCCTCCTCCAAACATTTGATCAATTATAAAAGAACCCAGACAGAGCTAGATTGGTCATTCGAGAAAGTAAAGCAGCTTCCTGTGGATCGTCTCCCTCTTCCCTCCTCCAAACATTTGATCAATTATAAAAGAACCCGGACAGAGCTAGATTGGTCATTCGAGAAAGCAAAGCAGCTTCCTGTGGATCGTCTCCCTCTTCCCTCCTCCAAACATTTGATCAATTATAAAAGAACCCGGACAGAGCTAGATTGGTCATTCGAGAAAGCAAAGCAGCTTCCTGTGGATCGTCTCCCTCTTCCCTCCTCCAAACATTTGATCAATTATAAAAGAACCCGGACAGAGCTAGATTGGTCATTCGAGAAAGTAAAGCAGCTGCCTGTGGAACGTCTCTCTCTTTACTTCCTTGCCGTTACCTCCCTAAAGATGCAAAGCGAAAGGTGTAGGACATCAGAAGACATCACCCTTCGACTGAGCCAGGGTTGCTGCTAGTTGCAAATTTCATCTCCCCAGAAGGTACTTGTAGTTGAGGGACTGTCATCTTACTATGAGAGCATTTCTCGATCCTCTCTACACACTTCGAGCTTTTTCAATTAAAAAAGATGTGTATTGAATTTTTCAAGTCCCTGTAAGAGTATTACGTTTTTTTCTCCTTTGAGAAATTACGCTGCTCTCATTTGCGCAAAAGATTCGGCTCAATGATCCAACCAGAAACTCAAACAATACTAAAGCATCTACCTGAAAGAGTATGCTATTTTCTCGAACCCTTCTCCAATCGAATTTGGGTCAAGCATAACATTCCTGAGCATTGTCTCAGTTTTAAGGACGAAAAGGATCAAACAATCTCAGAAAAGTCCATCCCATCAAATCCAGACTAATCTCGTTTACTGTCTCTACGTATATAATCTACTAGAGAAAATTGAATACGCTTGAGTAGTCCGACTTCTAGAACAAAGAAAGTTACTCTGAAAACCAATGTGACTTCAGCGAACTTTATATGTTGAACCTCTTTAAAAGTGTTGTAATAATAATAATAATAATAATAATAATAATAATAATAATAATAATAATAATAATAATAATAATAATACTTCCCTTCTCTCACCCATCCTCTTTTTCTCAATACAAACGGAGGAAAATAGTTTATTTGATACTATTCATACGTGTGTTTCAACAGAAACATGTAACCCCGAAACAACTGAGCGTTTTTAGCCGGCAGAGCGGTCCGCCCCGTGCGATGGGAGCTCCATTTACGTCTGCGCAGAGACGAGGGGCGGGCGTCGGCGGCAGCGTTTGATTCGAGTTATCTGTGGCCCTCGCCCCTTGACCCAACGCTGCTATCGGCGCTACTGGCTGCGCGCCGCTTACCAAACTTCTTTCCTCTCGCATGACTAACTATTAAATGGTCGAAATTATTTTATTGTTGACTTTTTTACTTTTATCTCCGTTCAGATATGAACTTGATTAAACAACAAATTGACGACTTCTGGCTTTGAACTATCATTTGGAAATATTTTGTAACATTCCTTTACAAAAAGGAATACTGGCTTTCATCACTTTATTTGTGTCATCCAAACTCATTACCCTCATTTAGAAATGAAGATAAATCGTCATATTTCCTCGATAAAATGAAAGTAAATACCCTTTGGATTTGAAACATTATGACTTTTGATAAAAACATTAGAATTTTTAAATTGTATTTTATTGGAAATTTCTAATGGATAATCTGATTGTTTCTTTATTACTGAAATCCTGCATTTAAATCCGCTCATCGTGTTATAGCAAATTCAACTATTTCTTTCTTTTAGCGAAATTCATCCTAAATCAAAATGATCGTCATTAAACATAATAAAACATCAGCCTGTAAAATATCGGTTCTCTCCTCAGAAAATTCCGCTGGAAGTTGCGTTTGCCTGGTTGTCAGCGAATGCTCAGGTTACCAAATTCTGCGTGCTGACGGTTGTGTTGAGGAGCGAATTGTGATTAAGATAATTCGTTGAGGTTAGCTAGGTTTTGTCCGGAAATAGTTATTCTCGGAATTACTCTAATGTGCCATCTTTTGTGGTTTTGTTCCCTCTCGAGATCAGGCGGGATAGTGGAATAAAAGGAGGTGTGTCACACATTGCTTCTTGGCATCTCTTCAGGACGTTATGGAATTTCCCATGACCTTTCAGAGTGAAATAATTGACGAAGAAGGACGTTAGTGAATGATTTTCCTAACGAATGAGCGAATTGTGTGTACTGAAGGGCATACATTCTTTAAAAAATATTCCCTGAAAATCTTACGTTGTATGGCAATGTAAATAAAACAAGTTTCAATTCTCAATTTGGCTTTTAAATTTGCTGTAACACTTTTACAATGACGTCATTATTCTAGTGAAATTTAATCACACACTAAAGCAGCAACAAATAGATCGACAGTTACTTTATTCATTCTACGGCCAATGACGTAGTATTGTATTCTTCTTCTTCTTCTTCTTCTTCTTCTTCTTCTTCTTCTTCTTTTTCAAGCATTGGTTCGTAGATTCGTTGCGCACTCATTGGTCTTTCCACCTTGTTTTCGGTCGTCCAACAGACCGATATCCTTTTGGGCGGTATTGTGTCACTTCTTTTGGTGTTCTGGAATTTTCATTCTTTGTACGTGGTTTGCCCATACTTTCCTGTATTCTTTTATTTTTTCATTTGAATTAAATATCTCTAATTTATTTCTTCATCCTCATTTCTTATTCTGTTTTCTCTCGTAAGGCCCAATATTGATCTCAAAAATCTCATTTTAGAAGCCTGAATTCTACTGCGGGATTTGCTATTCTGTACCCACTTACATTTCCATAGTGACCAGTTGGCACAGCTAATGTTTTATAAAATTTTAGGAGAGTGTCTTTCCTCCCCTTTTTTAGGGTTCTTTTAACCATACCGCATGTATGATTAAAACGCTCAATTTTTCTTTCTACATCAACTTCCCCTGTGTATGAAATGTCACAGCCTAGAAACTTAAAAATGCAGACTTGTTCAATGATTGTATCACTTACTACCAGTTTACATCTTACAGGAAAGCTACCTTAAAATGCCATGGACTTAGTTTTTTCTAATAAGATGTTTGAGTTATGCATTGCTGTTATTCGTTATAATTCAAACAGAGCTCTCTGTAATTTGTTCTCATTATCTGCAATAAGTACCTAATTGTCAGTAAATATTTAAATTTTGATTGGTTAATAATTGAAATTGAATTCTTTAAAGTTGTTTCGTATATTTAAAAATGTAAGCCGCTGTTTACATTCTCTAACAGCGTTGTCTAAATAGAGATTAAATAAGATGGGTGACAAATTACACCCTTCTCTAACACCTTTCTTAATCATCTCGTGTAGGATCTCTCCGTTCTTTTTTTTTTTTAATTTGTGTACCATTGTATATGTTCCTAATAACTTCAATAATATGTTGAGGAATTCCTCTCCTGTCCATTATATACCAGAGCTTTTTCCTTAAAACATTATCGAATGCCTTGCTATAATCTATAAACACTAAATATGTTGGAAGATTCCCTCCTCTTTTGTATTAATTGCTTTAGAAAGTACACATTGTCTGTACATTATCTTCCTTTACGAAAACCTGTTTGCTCTTCAAGAAGATTGTCTATCTAAACCCTTTCAGACCTAAAATAAACATGTTTTAATTGTTCAATCGATTATGCTTCTTAATCGTTTTGCAATTATTTTTGCGTATATCTTGTAAGAAGATTTCAGCAGGCTTATTCCTCTGTAATTAGAACATTCTGTTCGTGAGCCTCTCTTAAATATTGGGATTACAATGGCTGTTCCCCAGCTTTCAGTATTTTTTCTTTGTTGCCAGCAGATATTTAATAAGTCTAGAAGTCTATGTTTTGCCTCGTCTGGTAGATGCTTATATAATTCTTTGTTAAGATTGTCCATGCCTGGCGCTTTTCTATTTTTACTTTCTATGAGAACATTGTGTAGTTCTTCATATTCTATTCTATCGACATCCGGAGGTAGAACTACTTCTAGTGCTCTACTGATGAGGCGCATATTTAGGTATATACCAGAGTTATTAACTATGATTTAACCAAATTTCTTCAGTCAGTAATTGTGGGTTAGTAGTGTCTTTTTCCGTTCCATTTAGATGTTTAATAACTTTATATGCAAAACACTGTCTGCCATGGACGTCATGTTCTATGTTAGAGACGTATCTCTCCCAGCTTTCTTCATGTGCTGCTTTCACCAGAGATTTTGTTATTCTTGTTTTTGTTTTATAGCTCTCTTGTGAGCTTGGAGTTTTAAGACCTATCCATTTCAAATTTAGTTCCTTTTTGGTTCTAATAGCTTTCTGCAGCTCTCCATTCCAAACATAGAGGCCTCGTTTTGTTTTATATTTCCCTTCTTACCTAATGTCTCATTGGCTACTTTTTCTACTCACTCCTTAAATTCTTTACACTCACATTCTACATCTAAACTAAGAGGTTTTACTTGCATGTACTCTTTTGTTCTATTCTGGAAAAGATTCCTGATGGACGGATTGTTAAGTAATCCACATTTCCATACCATTTCGTCTTTACGGGATCTGGTATTGATTTTCACCCACTTTCCTTCCACTAATGCTATATTTGTTCTCACTAAATAATGGTCGATGTCATTCCCACGCATGACTTTGACATCATGGAACAACTTTCCCAACTTTTCGTTGGCTGTATACTCGTAGTAGATCTACTACCTCGTGCTGCCCAAGTGTATTTGTGAATATCTTTGTGTTTAAAAAAGGAATTTTCAATTCGAAAACGTAGTATTGTAGTTGTATTAACTGGAATAATTTTATTCTAATAAGTTAAAAATGTTGTTAATCGTTTACGAAACACTTTCACTTATTTGAAAACTATTTTCTGATCGACGTCTAATTGAAAGGATTGAGTGTCGGAAACGTAATGTAAAAAATAGGTTTTAACAAAACATTTTTTCTTTTTCCAAAAATGATTGTGGGTGAAATTAAAAGATTTATTATTTACCTTGCAAACTCTAAAATGTATAGACTTCAATAACTAAAAATGTTAGCCAGAGTTAATTGCCGACTATCTGAATCAGATTTGCAGCTGCTTACAAATTCGTAGTCAAAATAATTTCAACAAAACATCAACTAGCCGAAATATGCGAGTCATCGCAGGACTCAAAATCACAGACTGTGAAAAGACTTTCGAAAGCTGGTCTATCTAAACCCTTTCAGACCTAAAATAAACATGTTTTAATTGTTCAAAAGTATTTTTTACGTCCAATTTCTACACCCAGATGTTTCCTGTGTGACGCGACTTTGAAAGGTCAATGCATTCACGCAACTAAAGAAGGGCTCGATAAACTTGATTGTAACTGATAGAAGTAGTTCCCTAGATCGCGAGCGAACTCCGGTTATCCATGTATGTATATGCTCATCAGTTTAGGCTGCCACCCATTTATACATTAGTTCTTTCTGTTTTGCCTGTTGTTGCTGCTACCATATTCCTCCACTTCGCTCGACCCTCAGTTGTTGGATGATATAATTCCAATCTAGTCCTATTATTGTCTTAATTTCATCTGCCCAGCTTGTTTTGCTCCTGCCTCTGCATCCGGAAATAGACCATAGCATTAGATCCTGTAACTGATGCAGCGTCGTAAACTCTACAACGTAGAGATTCTTGAAGCGCACATATCCTGCAGCCCCAATGTTGTTCAGAGCCGGGATCCGACGTCTGGGGCGTGGCGTGGGGAGGGTGAGGAAGGGAGGAGAGGGGAGGGGCGGGCAGCGGACGCGGGGCCATTGAGGGCACATGCAGGGCAGGGGTCGCGCAATTGGTGCATCCGGGTCCACGCACGGACATGCGTATCGCACTCCGTCAAACCGGCGTAGACATGCGTATCGCACTCCGTCAAGCGCAGCACCGGGCCACTGGACCCCCTGTTACGTCAGCAGTACGGATGCCGATGTTTTGAAAACATCGATGTTTTTATAAAATCATCCAAGTATTAACGCCAATTGTTCATGAATGATTGATTTCAAAGTCCGACTTCTTGACATTTCAGTCTCATTATTGGCATAAACAGGTATATATCCTGGGATTTTAAAGAGACGAGCATGTTTCTTATTATCGAATGCTGTGGATGCTTTACATGCCAATAATATCTAATATATATATATATATATATATATATATATATATATATATATATATATATATATATATATATATCCCTTCTTATTTCGCTTTAATTACGAGAACTGAAGAGTTTCTGTATTGGCATGAACTCCTACCCCTCTTCACTATTTTTAGGGAATACTTACCGTATATCCTTTGGAGACGTATAATACACGATCTAGCTGAAGCTGTGTATAATATGAAACAAAGTTGCAGTATATGCAAACATTAATGTTGTATTGTGATGTGATTTAAGTTTGGTTCGGTGTCTAATATTATTTGCCTCTTGCGAAAGCGACGTGAGGGACGCAGGCTACTAGTCGTTTGAACACAGCTTGTGGTGGAACAAAACCCGCTGTTAGCTTGTCTACCGGCTGTCTGCCTCGACAGCTGGAGTGACAGGCTACCTGCACCTCTAACCGACATGTGCTCTTAAGTTGTTTGAGACTGACTCATCGACCAATGTTCTGGCTGACCACCACACATACTTCTGTTCAACTGCGCTTGTAAAAGATAGCCATCTACTTCCGTGATTGCGAAACTCTTGAGGATCGTCTTAACTATCATCAGAATGTGCATTACATACTAGAAATGTGAACTCTCTTCTCAGGACGCACAGGGGAAGAAAATATGTGAAAAGATTCCAGATTGTCGAAAAAAAAGGGATTCTATTTCTTAAAACTCGGCAACTTCTGAGGGAAAAACTTCACTACGATCCGAGTTCTCTAGAATCGACGTATCCATCTCGCTCTGTATTCACGGAATGTAGCGAACTCTGGAAAACATTTCTTTTTTTAAAAAGTGAATCCAGTAATCATGCTCAATTCTAAAGAGGAATTTGCAATTTTAAGAAGCGTGATCAACAAATTGTAAGTTACAATCATATGTATCATAAAAAAGGAAAATAATGGCCAAGGTTTGCGTAAATTTGTATCTAGCATGTCAATAGGGACGCTAGAAGAAACGAAAACATCATTGAATTGAAATTGAGAACCAGTGATACTTTCTGTTTATTTAATGGAGTATACGTATGCATGATCGTGCATAATGTAGAACTGTTCGTATGCTTCTTTTTTACCTTTCACTCTCTTATATTTTTAATTTCTTTTTCGGATATTCGAGAAATTGTCATATTATTAACTGTTGACAAACGTAAAATCTAAAATACATATCGCTGATGCACAAAAAAAGTGACACATCTCGAAAACGATCTTTTTGTGGGACTCGCACATACAGAGTAACATGCGTTAAATTCAGCCTCAAAATAAACCGCTGCGCTTAGAAAAAATCCGTTCTCTTGCAAAATGACATTTTGTAGATGTTTTACCGGTTGTCTTGCGAAGTATCTTCTTACATTTTATTTGTAAAAATATTATAGTATCTAAACATATTTGCCTCGTGGCTAGCTCTTGGTCAGCGTGCTCGCTTTCCGCTATGCGGCCCCGGATTCTATTCCCGGTCGAGTCAAGATTATAGAGCCATTTTCCATGCACTGCCCCAGTATATGTTACTGTGTGACGATGAGAAAATTCACTACTCAGGTTGAGAAGACCGGAATAAGCCGTGGGGATGTCTTCGGGCTAACCACACGTTCCCCCTTAACCCATGGTCGCGCGAGGCAGGATCGTCGCCGGCAGGCCCGAGCTCGTGCATGGGTTGTCGCGCAAAGTACGTACATACATCAAAACATATTTAAGCACTTTACTAAAATTGGCTGTTTTGTACATGTGTTATTTTTCTTCTGCAACTAGCGATGTTTTTATTTTTTAAATTTTAAATTTTTTAAATTCTTTATTCACTATTGAGCCAACTGGTTTAAATTACATGAAAATTGTACGTAGTGATTCAACAGAACACAATATAACAAGAATATGATTATCGGTATTGGCAATCGATTATAATCTTGGAGCGCCAATGAAAGTGGGGTAGTTTTCCCGTAGCGTGGTAGCAACGCGAATCTCATCCGCGCGGCGCCGTGAGCCCCAGAGGCCTCATTCTCGTTTGCAGAAGCCGCTTGCGGCGCGAGCAATCGCGTAACTGGCGGCGGAGGCCGGGACCGGGTGTGGGTGTGGGTGTGCGGCGAGCCGGTCTGGTCCCGGAGGGGGCCCGGGCGGAGGTGGGGGCGGGGGCGGGGCTCGGTCGGGGCTGGGGCTGGGGCGCGGCAAATCTGCTTCGATTACTCCCGAGGCGCGGCGTTCGTCTCCCAGGGGCTCAGATCGCTCCCGCCGCCACTCGCGAGGGACTTTAGCGAAATTACGCCCTCCAATGTGACACGTGACGCGCGAGGGTGGACGTAGGCAAAGGAGACTCTGGAAGAAAAATGGAGTGGAAGAGGAGAAATCAATGGAAATAAGAGAATGAGACATGAGGTTTGCAGAGAAGGAATAACGGGAAAGAGAAAGGATGGATCAACATACTGGAATGAGGAAAAAAAATGAACGGAAGCAAAATGTGCAAACGGAGATAAATACAGAGAAACGGACATTCGTGAAGATACAAATGTACTAACTGGAGGAAGTTGCGAGATATTTATAGGAAATACAAATAAAATATTGCCATAGTAGTAGTTTAGTCGCGAACACTAAACACTAAAGGTACCGTAATACCAAAAAATGCGGGGTGGAAACGTTAGGTTCTTTATCAAGAGACGATTTATCAGAGAAAGTGAGAGGAAAAGAAAAACCTGAAAAAAGTTCGAAAAACCAACCCAAGGAGGAAATAATAAACAGGACAGATGAGGCGTTAGAACCACATAACCAAATTGTGAAGTCGAGGCGCAGATCGAGGAGAAAGTGCTAAAGAGGCGCGAGACGGTTGCATTGCGAGTGTCCGGGGAGCACTCGGGTGATTAGTGAGGGCGCGAGCGCGGCGCAGGGTGAGGCAACGGGTGAGCGCGGGCTGCCACAAAGCGCGTGCCGTGCCGTGCCGTACCGTGCCGTGCCGGAGGCGCCGATGCAATCGCTCGCTGGAGGCGAAGGCACATTGGCGGTGGCGGTGGGGGCGGCGGCGGTGGGGGCGGTGGCTGTTCTGTGGAGGATCTGCGTGGCCGCGGGGGGAGCGGCAGGACGCTCAGTGGGTCGAAATGGCCAACTGTGAAAATCTGGGAATTGCCCGACTGCATCCCGCGGTCAGTTTTCTCGCACACTCGCTTCCCAACTAATCACATTTCGTTGAGAAGGCGTAGCGCAACTACAACCCGTTTCCTTCGTACGCTTGTTCGTTCGTTTGCTTGTTCGTTCGTTCGCTTGTTCGTTTGTTCGCTTGTTCGTTCGTTCCTTTTATTCGTGTGTTCGTTTGTTTGTTCGTTTGTTCGTTTCAGATGAAGTAACACTGTTAGTAGAGTTCGCATTCATAAGCTGCGTGTATAGATGTTCTTGTACCAATTCAAAGTTGCAGGTGAACATGGCAGAATCTTCGGAAGTATGTATGTTAAGACACCGAGATAAGATGATTGTAATAGGTGATTTCGAGTTTTGTTTGTACAACGTTTAAGCAGTTTTCAACGTTGGCGGTGCTCTAAAAACACATGCAAATGTTTCTTGATACCAGAGTGAAGTGGATCAATCATAATCGATTAATATGATTCTAAGCAAACCACGAAAAACTTAGAAAAGAATCATCATACTAAGGAGGAAAACAGAACGGGAGGGGCAATGCCTTTTGGGGAGGTAGGTAAACCGCTTAGGAAAAGTTGGCCGCGGCCTGCAATCGGTATACGCCCCGAAAATCTCGGAACCATCATTTTGAATAATCGAAAGTTTTGGGGAAAACTCTGGTGTAGTGGTCAGACCTCGTGGAACTTACCAAAGGGGAAAGAGTATCAAATCAATAGAGAATTTGAGGTCGTTAAAGTACGTTTCGGGGCTAGTTTTCTTTCTCATCCCCATATCCCCCTCTTTCATCCCCATCTCACTGTCACTCATCACTACTTCATCGCTCAAATCACTCAATCATCACCCAGAATTCATTCATAAAACTATTAATCTCAAGATCGAAATGTTTAGGAACTAAGGGTCATAACTAAGATAATCAAAGGTTTCAGAAAGGTGTCGAATGCTGGAGCATCGAATGAGTAACTTCGTGATATTTAAATATGGGAATATTTGTTATACACTTCATAGTATTTTGTTGTTTGTTTGTTAAGTCAGTCATTTCTTGACATTTCTTCTTTACATTCCTCTTTTCATAATATTTATTCAAATTTCTAGTCGCAGTAAGTTATTAAGTAACAGTTTGCGCCTCTTGAATTTAGGTGAGAATTTAAAATTGTTATCATTACAATCTATGTCACTACTAACAATTCCTTTAACGACGTACATGTTCGGTGGAAAGGATAAGGGAAAGTAGGTGCACTTCTTAGTGGATTTTTGTCGACCTAAATTAGGAATATCGACATGCGTCCGAAACCACAGCGCATCTTGCCTCGTAAAACGAAATTCACATAAAACATGGATGTTTATAGTCACCGTGATGTGATATCACAAGGCAAATTACTACTTGGCCCATATTTGTATCTAAAATTATCCACCATATTATAATTGCTCAAATAATACGAAGTATCAACTGTACTTTTCGTTATCTCGTTTAAAATCTGTTACCAATTTTTTTTTTTCTCTTGTGGTTTTGGGCTAATTCGCCCACTGCGCTGCGGGGCGGAGGCGGAGGCGGAGTTGCGACAAAGGCGGCGCCAGCTGCGACCGCCCACCGCCCACCTGGGGCGCTGGCACACCTGGGCCCCGCGTCCTCGCGAACCCCGCCCCGCCCCCGCCCCAGCCCCGCCCCCGCCCCCGCTCCCGCCCCGGACCAGCGCCCTACACTCGCCCTCGCTGGAGGCCCCGGCCCTTCCAAGCACCGCCAGCGCCGACGCTGCTGCGATTGACTGCTTGCGGACGTCACAATTAACAGCAGTTTAGTAGGGATTTCGGAGAACTGATTTTAGTTACCGGATATGAATCTTGGCTTCCCTTCGCGCGGAGAATTGTAAAGATCTTCTGAGAGTTTGGGGTCTCGAGTACGAAACGTATCAGATTTTCAAGTATTAATTAAATAAACTACTTGAATTTTAGCTTGTAGATGGAAAGCAGTGGTCGTTCATTCAATTCAATACATTTGGACAGCAAATAATTGAACTCCATGGGTGCCTTTTAGGTCTAGAGTACTTCTCTTATGAAAGCTTATTTTGTAAAAGTGTCTACATCTGGTTAGATGGTTAACGAGCTGAAGTTAAATGACCTGAATTACGGACCAGCGATCGTGATCTATTCAATGATCTCTTGACATCTGTGTGAACATCGCTGGCGCACAAGATAAATTAGAATGTGAAAAATTATTCCGAGAAAACTAAGCTGTATGATAAAAATCATTAATTTTCAACCATTCCGTAAGATGATTCTAGGAGATGGCATGTCGTGGGTTCGTATTATTTGCATTTCACTCATTAAATTTCATCCATAAAATTTATTCACTGAAATCGATTTGGAGTCTTCCATTACGTAAATGAAAACCAAATATTCCATCCGACCCAGGGCTCTAACATTTGGGATAAGAGGCCACTAGAGGGAGCAACTCCCCTCGCGCGCTGTTTGCTCTGCCCCTTTCGCCCCCTGGAATCGGGCCTTCGCTCACGCGTGCTTCTTTCTTTTTTTTTTGCAGGGGCAGCTCGGCCGTACTTCCGGCCACGGCCCCGCCCACTCGAACTTGACCCGCAGCGCCGCTCGACGGCGACGCTCCGCCCTACTCCGCCGCGCAGCTGGATTGGAACCCGCTGTAAGCATTGGTCTACTATTTTGTGTGGTTTAGAGCAGCTAACGGTTTTGCTGATAACGACTGAGTTCGATTGTGGGAGAAAAAAAGGTACACATTTGCGCGCGGCAACGGTTAGCGTTTCGGACTATTGTAGCCAAGTTGGCGGGTTTCAAACCCGATCGAAGCCGTGGATTTTTAAGGGCGAAAAAATCCTTCGTACGCTTTCCTTCGAAGGGGAAGTAAAGCCGGCTGTCCCATGATAGTAGATTTACTTGCTTGTAAAAGATCCTCAAGCCTAAATGACGCCTCTGAGCTAAATTATAATCGCCTGTTTCTCGCCCTAGAAATACCTTCTTCTCTGTTAGTTGGTGAAAGGAGCGTAGCGAAATGTGCGTGGTCAGACGGAAGAGCAGTCTCGCCACGTAAAAAAACAAGAAAAACAAGGCATCAATTCATTCATTTATTCACATGAGCAAATTCAAAAGAGTTTTCTAAAAAGCTCAATCGTTTTTCACAGACCGAAGAGCATTTAGTTCCACCCTCTCCAATCTCATTGACGTCTTAGCCAGAATATGTAGTGGCGGGTCCACAAATGAAGCTTCATAACCAGGAGGGCGTAGGTTCGAGTCTCGATGTTGGCAGCGTTGTCGACACTAACCAGATGGCCGGGTCGAAGCTGACCACTGGCTAGATGAAACTGCTAAGTGGCAGGCTGCTCTGAGTGATCAATTTCTATGTTTTCCTCCAATCAATTCCAGACGGAAGCCTCAGTTGTGCCTTAAACCGTGATCCATGCTCGGCATGTGATCTTGTTTTCCCATTGCAGCCCTGCTTCAATGCTCAAACGGCCCATCTCAATGGATCTAGAAAATCTTGAACAATTGTGGAAGTTGTAGAATGGAACCGTCACCCGAGAGCCCCAGGATAATGGAAAGGACAAGTAATTGACTCGTTAAATATAGACTGCTTATTCAAGACATTTTCTTGTCAATGTTTACTTTCGCCAAGAAATAATTGTTAACCGCTCACCGCTCCTTCATAATTTCCGAGGGGGAGGGGATCCATAAGGTAAATTAACTCGTTCTAAAAAATCAAAATTACTTTTGTGAGGATACAATGTTGGATGAACAAGTTATGTTTGGCAAAAAAATATTACTCATGTAGAAAGGCGCAAATAAATCTAAAAACGAAGTAAATAAATAAATAACACGAAAATAATTCTAAGCCATCTTCAATTACCCAATATACTAATAAATGAGAGGCATTTGAGTATTGATTGTGATAATTTTCTGTAAGAGAAATTACATTTATATTGAGATAATTGGATTTAAGGCGGCTTTGGATGGAAAATTCCCAATTAAATTAAAATATACAAGAAAGATGAATCTATGATGAAATTCATCATTTTGGAAATCAGAGTGTAAAGAAGATTCTATGATGAAATTCTTTCTCCACTACTTTCAACAACTTCCCTGATCACTCCCTCGCCTCGTCGTCTCGAGTACTGTGTCATTGCCAAACTTCCCAAAAAGTAATTTCTTCACGAAGTGGATGTTTGTAAACTTTTTCCTGTGTTCGAAAGATTAGACTAAGACATAACATTCTTCAGCGTGCATGACTCGCTTGAAATTGCAACACAATTTAAAATTATCCTTTCAAGAACGACATTAAAATTTTAGTATCAAGGACAGAAGCATGTGTTCCGGCGCGCGAGGCGATAAACTCGCCGTTGTCTGACAAATACGACAAGCGTGAGGTCCAAGGGCAGCGGCCCGTGATCTCAGGGCACAAAAATGCCCGTTCTCCCTTATCTCGGGGCAGCGCGCCTCCCGCGCCGAGCTTCTGTCACTGACCGCCTCGGAACGCCTCGCCTCGCCTCGCCTCGGCTCGTGAAAGCAGAACTCTCTCGCAGCATGAACGCGCCTCTTCGCTTATCGCCGCTCGTCAGCTCAATGAATTCTATTTTCGCTAGGAACTGCGAAACATGTCTATCACATTAAGACCAAGGTCAAGATGTATGATTTAAAACGCCCTGAATAATTACGTTGTCCCGTTTGTCTTACTGTTGAGTAATGAGACGATATCTATTATTTTGTGTTTTGTTTTTATTTCATCGTTTTGCCGTATTTGATAAAAGATTATTAGATCTCAATTTAATGATTAACGTAACTGAGGAGATTGGAGGGGGTGACCAACAAAACTTATCTTTCCAATCGAATGATTTTTTTGGTTCGTTTGGTGACAGTTGTCACGAAAACAATTTTTCTTTACAACCAAGAGTCGTAGGATACGTCAGTGATCTTGAAAATACTTCTATTATATCCTTTTATTATAATTGGTTCCGAAACGGAAGTCCATAGAAAACATTCGAGAATGGGAAATTGAAAGCGTCTGAATTTCTCAGAAAGAAATAATTCGTCGTAGCGGACAACGCGAGAATTTACTTTCTACCTTAGCGCCGGGCCGCATTTCGTTTGGCGGAAACAGAAAACATCATTTTTCATGGCTCCTTTTAGGAAATCTGACATTTAGTGAGTGGACAGCGGGCGCAAGCGACGCGTGTGCTCTTTGTCGGACGGAGCGGACGGAGCGGGCGGTGCGGGCGGTGCGGGCGGAGCGGGCTGCATAAAAGGGCGAGGCAGTGATGTATTGAATTCTCCATGGGTCAGACGTCCCGTCTCTCCAGAAACCTCTCGCTCGGAACGGGGTTTCTTATCTCACTTTCCTTCTCGGAACATCCAGGCATTTCGAGAAACTCCTTTTCTCTCGTTTTAAAAATTCTGTAAGGCCTACAACAAACTTTTCCATTTTTCACGTTACTTTATTACTTATTAATAGAGCTACGACTTTTCGAGGTTATCTTTATACGGTAATATCAACAAAAAACGACAGAGAAGGATCTAAATAAAGAAATAATTATTGAGATGATTTCGATTCTTGAATTTCAGTACATTGCAGAACTGATTTTGTATAGAGCAATAAAATGTAAGTACAGAGACAAAGGGTTACGCATTTCAATTTTTGGCCAAAGGTGCTTCATTAAATATCATTGTGGACCTCACAACATTAACCATTACCATAATTTGGAAGTTAAAAAATTTTCAGCGGATGTCGTATTTCAGGCCTACGGATTAGTGAAATACGAAAAATTCATTGCAAAAACTCAGTTGATTTACAAATATCACACATGCAGATATCAAGGCAGTTTACTGTTCTTGCACTACAATAATTGAATATCTCCTTAGTTCAGGTGTGATGCGCCCTCCGCATTACCCCTGATTCTATTAACATACAAATTCAATCTACATGGTAATTTAAATAATCAATGCACCGTAGGAAATATTAAAAATTCCATAAAATTTGCATGAGAAAATGTAATACAAAATGGCTTCTAATCTCAATAGAGACATTTCATATGCTTCAAATTCGACGAGGTAAAAAAGGTGGGCTTCTAAAACTCTTAAATGTATGTATAAACACATTTTTCTTATTTGTTATTATATTAATTGAATTTTTATTTTAATTCTGAACAGTGACGTTATCGTAAACAGTTTTACCTCGCACATATTATATTTAAAACGCTAAGAGTTTTCGTTTAGTAAGAAATTTGAGCTTTGTACAAAAATAAATTTAATGATTTTTGTTTTAATTGAGGAGTAGTGGGCTCTAGATGTATTATCACTTGCTATTACAAACATTTATCTGTTTTATAGTACAAAATTAAATTTTAATAAAAATGTCAAATTACTCGAATAAACGCTTATTGGCCTTCATTTTATATTAAGGTTAAATTTAAAACAAACTGCAATACAATACAGAGATGTTCTTGCACCGTTTTTGATGGCAAAGCGAAGATAGCGAGTTTTTAAATTCGAAGTTTGACAGTTTTTAAATGCTAACGGTTAGTGGGCGTTAAATAAAACGATGCCCAGCAATCGATGTGTCACATGTGTCTCTTTACAAACGTAATTGATCTATTATTCTTTAAGTTGGGTTTATAGCAAGATACCCTACAATACCCTACAATTCTCCACTACAATACTCTGAACAGATCTAGGGGAAAGAACCGTTTTAATTACATTTTCAGAAATATGTTTCATTCTGTTTGGGGTTTTCGATCTTTTGTGCTCAGGTATCCAACTAGTGTATTACGAGTACTAAGATTTTGATAGCACAGTGGTAAGATGCAGTATTCGATACAGTATGCTAAAATGAAACAAACATGCAATTTTCTTTAACATTTAAACTACCCCTTTTTTGTAAAAAGCAATATTCTATACATAAAACATGAAAGCAAGTGTCGTAAATTATACAAGTGGATTGAAATAGGTATGGAACAAAATTCAAGATTCACTTGTTTCCATGATTGCGGAAATCGTGTTCTGCCTTCTTAGCTCATAAATCACCGGACTTCCTTTCAATACTCCCTATCATATTCCATGCGAAAGACAAAAGCGGCGGATACTTAAATTTCTCATGTACATAACGAAAACCAATTCTCAACATTTCCTTATATAAAACTGTTTGACAATCAATAAAATTCTTCTGAACTGTTTTGTGACTGGTTAATACTACTATACTAATTTATGATTTTTCAACAGATATAATATTTTTTCTGTAGATTGTATTCTTAATGTTTTCTTTTCTAAACCATATTCGTATGTGTTTTAAACATTACATTAAAATAAAAATTGTTTCTTGATAATGCCATTTCCAATTTTGTGTTTCTTCAACAGATTTCTTCAACATATATACAGTCATGTTTCTTATTTATTTTGCTGATGTCCTTTTCAATCTGGGTTCATTTCGTGAGTGCGTCCTATCAATACAATTTATATGAGTGTTGTAATCTAAAAAATATTTAACATATTCATACACTATTCAAAGTAAAAAAGAAAGCAACAAAATTTAAATTCAGAATTATCGGTCAATTACTCTTTTGTCAATTTTCTCAAAAATATTAGAGATTTTTCCTACATACGAATGGAAACTTTTCTCATGCAATACGAAACGTTTTCAGGTTGCCAACATGAATTACGAAAATAAAATATAAGGAAACAACCATATTTTCATTTCTTAAAGATGTCGTTCCATCAATGATTGATAATGAAACACCCATTAGAATATTTTTCGTCTTTCAAAACCAATTCATGCCATTGATAATATTTTCCTTTCAAAATGACGTACGTATGGAATTCGTGGTATTGCTCTAGATAGGTTATGATCGAACCTTATTCAACGATCTCATGGAGTGGAAATACAGTATTGGAATGGAGGGGCATTATTTACTCATCTTTCCCGCCCATTGTCAATTGCTAGCGGGGTCCTTCATAGTTCGATAATAGGTATTTGCCTCTAACCGCAAACGGTATGTCCTCGGCGCTTCTAAACGGAATAAAAGCTTTTTTCTGATGCTACGAACATTTTTTGTTGTGAAGGAACAGTAAATACACTGAGGTGACAAATGTCATGGGATAGCAATATGCAACCCAGATGGCAGTTGTATCACGTACAAAAGGTAAAAAAGGGCGGGGCAGAGCTTTCATTTCTACTCACAGGCGCGGATCTACGGGGAGGGAAATGAGGGAAATCCCCCCCCTAAATTTGTTTAGTAATTATTAATTTTAACATGTCACGAAACTTTCAAGCTAAAATATTTTCGGATAACCACTAAAACGACAACGCAACATGAGCTGAGTGTAGCCTGCGATATTTTACAAAATCTGTAACATGACATTTGACGAAAACATTTTGAATTTCCCCTCCGAAAATTCGTCTCTAGATATTTTCGGATAACCACTAAAACGACAACGCAACATGAGCTGAGTGTAGACTGCGATATTTTACAAAATCTGTAACATGACATTTGACGAAAACATTTTGAATTTCCCCTCCGAAAATTCGTCTCTAGATCCGCTCCTGCTACTCATTAATTCACGTGAATAGGTTTCTGACGTGATTAATAATGGCTACAAGACAGGAATCAAAAGACTTTGACTTTGGTCGATAGAGCTAGACACATGGGACATTGCATTTCAGATGCCTGTAGGGAGTTCGGAGATTGACAGTATTAACAATGTGTCGAGAATTTCTCATTTCAGCCATAACTTTTCTACATGGACAATGCAGTGACTACTTCACTTAATGACAGACCGCAGAGGCGTTTGCGTAGAGTTGTTAGTGCTAAGAGAGAAGCAACACTGTGTGAAATAACCGCAGAAATAAGTACGGAAGGTACGGCGAACGTATCCGTTAGGAAAGTGCGACGAAATTTAGATTTAATGGACAATGGCTGTAGAATTCCAACTCGAATGCCTTCGCTAACAACACTACGACGCCTGCAGTGTCTCTCCTAGACTCATGACCATCTTGATTGAATCCTAAACCACTGGAAAACCGTGGCTTAATAAGAGATAAGAATGCATTAAATCTAGAACAAAAGATTTTGAAGTGGCCATCTCAGTGCAATGAGTATTTTATGTTGTTTTCGTTTAATGAATTGAATATTCTGTGATACGGTTCATTTTCGGCGCACGTTCAGAATATTCAAAACTTAAGAATTCAAAAGAGTACCCGAATCAAAAGAGTTATTGAGTGAATAAACGTTGATTTGTTGACCCACAAAAAATTATGGTTCCTTTATTTTCGAACCACCATGCTTTTTCCAAATACGTTTGCACTGCGTCAAAGTTGAGATTCGACAAGAACCCAGAGCGTCGAAAATCTTGTGGGGTCGCCTCCCGCCCTCCCTGCACCGCTGGAGCACATCCCCCTCACCCTCCCTTACCCCAGCACTATCCTTCCCTCCCTCGCCCCTCCCCATCCTCCCTCTCCCATCCCTCTTCACTCCCCTCCTCGCCCCCTCCTCCCTCCCTCCTACCTTCTCCCTCTCTCCCCCTCCCCACTCCCCTCCCCTCCACGCCCCACTCCACAGTTCCCCTACCCTCTCCCCCACCCCTCCCCTCCCCTCTCCACCATCGCCGACACCCGCATCCTTGCCCTTGTCCGCCTTCCACGAAGTGGCCGTGGCGGCGCATTGGACATCCCGCGTGGGCCGGGATTCTCGACCCGGCGCGGCCCTGGAGCACCCCCTCTCTGCAGCAAAACCCCCTCCCCCGCCGTCGCGTTGTGTCGTTCGTATTTCCAGAAAGTAGCGGCGGTGACGGCGGCGCATAGGACTTCCCGCGTAGGGCCTGGGTTCGCGACCCGGCCCGGCCTGGCCCGGCGCGCCGGCTGACTCAGCCCCTCCCCTCCGCCCGCGACAGCTGCGGTTTTTCGCGCGGCGCCTCTCGCTGCACTTGCGCCGGCGCATTCCTCAGCAGCCGCGCTGCGTCACTCCCCCGGCGCCTGCGCCTGCGCCGGCTCTCCGGCCCGGGCGGCTTTCTTTACTAGTGGGCGTCATCGCCCTTCAGGGCCAAATATACGGGGATAGGGGGCTCAGGGGAACTGATGTCACTCCAGTGCCTCTGACCGGGAGGTCCTTCTGACGGATTTCGACGGAGGCAGAATTTTCGACACTAGCTTGTTTGCTAGGTCAGCTGTCTGGAGGAGAATTCTAGCGGCCAGCTGCTCTGATCGGTAGTTTTCCGTGGTTTCTCCGATTAACACCAGGCGTATGCCGGAGCAGTACATTAACAAACGGGCCAAGGACCGCCATTCCTTCCCATTCCCATGTCCTACCTTCCCCCGTACTTTTTTTGCGAGTCCTGTGTAATGGATATTTTGAATGTAACAGTCCACCAACTAAGGTCACGCAGTGGTCTCCCTGGTAAACGCTCTCGGGGGCGTTACAATTTCTGTAAAACATGAGTCGCAAAAAATAGAAATTGCTCAAAAAAATGCTCAGGTAACATATAACAATTTGAATATAATTGGAATTGTCTTTTTACTATCGGCATGATGAGCTATAAATAGTTATAGTTCCATTTAAAAAAAGCTAAGTTATTTCAATATCTTGGAAAATATAAGTGATAAAATGGAAACGAATACATGCATCAATTAACCTCATTCCCTCATGAATTTCCGTGAAATATGCATTGCAATAACTTCAGCCGTTCAAAAATTACAGGAAGTGCTAAAGTTGCGTGACTCACCTTTATAAATTTTCATCTAAATTTTTTTAAGAGTTGGTTTAGGATTTCAATATTTATCTTGTGTTTTCATAGTCTTCTCCTTTGTAGGTCAAAGACTCGCTTTCAATACTAGTAACGTTAAAGATTGTTATTCAGTTTGTGGAATTATTGTGTGTCTAAATCGTTCAAATCTGTTGATTGACTAAAGAAGACTTTGCGTTCGTTTTCCCATAGCGTGCTTCGTAATAGTGGTAATGTGAACAGAAAAGGAAGACAATTCTGTTTCAATTGTGGTGTCGGAACATGACCTTGTTGTAGTATAATTCACTAATTTTATATAATGTTCCATAAATGTATGAAACGTGTGTCCTTAAAAGAGTGTCTTGTTGCAATAGGATTAAGCTGTATTTTCGAAATTGCAATAGAGTGTGAGAACGCAAAACATTGTTTTTTTTCACCTGAAAACTTGGCTAATTAGTGAATTTCAACGGTCGTTATGAAGCCCTAGCAAATGGTGAATCATTTAGATGTAATTTTGATTTATGCGTAAATTCAAATATTCCTTGAGACCGCCGCACAGTGGTTGATTTCCAGAATCCAGCGGTATTTAAATCAAAAATACATATGCTCGAAACGAATGAAAACCTACGTGAGCGGGTTCCTAATAGTCCTGCCAGGACTGTACCAGTCCCCATAAGTGCAACATTCATTTCTCAGAAGAATGGGGAGTATGTTCAGCGAGGTCTTCCGAGCCGCACGCGCAGCCGTGCCTAAGTCCTGCTTTGACGCGCTTGGTGTTATTGCCCACTGCCACTGAATTGTTAAGGATAACTTCATTGTTTGATATGGACGAGAATCTAGAAGGTATGTTCTTTAAAATGCACTAACGTTTAATTGAAAATTTTAATTTTTTTGTTGTATTTTATATGAGAAAGTATCACCATATATTTGATACAGGTTTCTTAGTGATCGGAAATTTAAACTGAGTTAGCTTGAGTTGCCAGCAATTGACAAGAATGGTCTTTGAACGATTGTATTATCTAAACCTTCTGAAACAAAATGGTGAAAACCATTTTTGCCCAAATTTGCCCCTTTCCGAAAAAATCGATTTTTTTCAGATGCTTGTACAGTCACTCGACGGGAACTATTCGAGCTCTTGCGTGAGGGTGAACTCTCTTATGCCACAGATTTACGGAATAGAAAAATGCAAATGCAGTATGTTTCTCGTAATGTTCTTGGAAGTATACCAGAGGCAGTATTAAGTGAGAAGACCCAGAGATTCACCTGCCCAGTTGCTGACAAATGTACAGAATGGTAGACAGATTCGCGGCAAGGACCCCAGCATGATTGGGCGACGAAACGCTGTGTGTCTAGGAAGATGCGCAGAAAACGACGAAAGGTAGACACGTAAAAGAATTATCTTCATGTTTGAAGAGAACAAAAAGGTGAAAAGTACAGCGAGATTTTACAGTCCCATTAAATTCGAATTTGTGAAGGTGGCAACACATAGCACAAATGCAGAATTAGCTCGTTTAGAAGAAAACATTAAGAAGCTTCAAGCAACAATATTGAATATTGGGGGTGCAGATATCTCAGTATATCAAAATTATTGAAATATATGAGGGAAAAAAGTGTAACTCACTGATGTTAAAGCAGCCTCTCATAAGTTCTTATTTATGATACATCTTCATAACAAATGAATAATCTTAAACAAATTATTAAAACAACCTTGCCGCAATGAAGCTTTTTATGCTGGTCTTTCACGGTAAAATTCGTTTCTTCGAGACCCTTTTTCACATGTCTTACAGACTATATTTTATAAAATGGCGGGTTCATGGATTTGAAGAAAAGATATTGTAAAATCCCAGGAAAACGCAAATAATTCTCAAATATCGAAAGAAAATGGTACTACTTATGTGCATCCCAAAACAAGGAAGTGGTACATCGAACGATGGGAACACTGTTTGGCAGTTGTTTCAAAATCTAGATCAGTATACTAACATCACTGGGATAGATGAAGTCTCGTTCGCCGCTTCTCTGTTGTTTTACAAGGAGTGAGGAGCGGGTGTGATGTGACTACGGAAGCTTTAAGAAAAAACGCATTTGAAACAATAAACTTTTATGTCAGTTTATACGGATGGGTATTTCAAGCGTGCACAAAATATTAATTCATGACGCTGATGTCATTAATGAAATGATTGTCCCCATAAGAAAACTGTCCGAAGACACGCAGGAAGCTCGACACAAAGACTTCAAGTCACGTCGAGAAAGTTGTACTCGAAAATCATCTAGAATACGTGGCAATGAAGATATGCTTCATTTCCTATTGATTTCTTCTGACTGTAATAACAAGCATCCGGTGACTATCAACTGAGGAATCAGCAACCGACAGAAGGTTTGAAATTGTGTATGTTCCTGGAGGTGATGTGTCACGTGAAGGTAGAATAGCAGATTCAGAGAGTCTTAGTCTACTATCGAAACTTTTGTTTGTTATTACTTTTTATAATTTTTTATTTGCACTGTCAGGTATGAATTAGAATTATAATACTTTTGAGTTAGTGTCTCATGAACCTTTAGTATGAGTAAGCAATTGCATGGAGTATCTCTTAAGTAGTTGTAACATTGATAACCTGGCAATCCTTATCAAGACTCGAGGGCAATGAATTTATTATCATATTTTGACCCTACATTACAATATAATGTAAAATGGCACAAGGAATAATTCTGACCATTTTCAACAGCGTCGGCTTTACCGTTCTCTTGATAATATTTTAATACCGCTAGATGAAGGAAATCAACCACTGTGGCGGCGCGCCGCCACTGTGTAAAATCACAGGCAGTGAAGACCGCCTTGTTCAACAATTTTGTTTATCTAAATCATGAGTACTTTATCTTTGAATATTCTTTCATGTCTTTGTAAACGATGTGGAATGGATGAATTGCGAAATTGAATGCTTGTTTTATTGCACGAGTCCCGTGAATTCAGATACACATTTTTTTTAAAACTTCCAGATCGTATTTTGAACATATTACGACTCATCGTATTCAATGTTACGGTTTCACAACCTCCCAGAAGAGAGCTACACAGATTTCAGACTTCTCATGCAATACATACTGTATCAGTGTATGCATTATTTTGTTCTCTTCATCGGATGTTAGAATTTCCTATTAATTAGAAGACGATTATGCTTGGGAAATATAAGTATATTGGGCCTTTAAAAGTCCTGTTTTGCATTGAAATATGAGAATCGTGGATTTGTTTCACTTTAGCGTTAGCTTCGAATCAATTGTTTTCTATTGGTTACATCATTGCTTTCGAACAAATCTCATTGGAATAGCTAATTTTATTCGAAACCGAAAGAACAATCAAACAGTTCATAAAACCTTAATCAACACTGAAACCTATCCCCATATTCAGTTTTGAACATCTTGGAAGGCCGAGTTTCGGTAGTGAAAATATCATAATTGGTCTAATGAGATTGCTGCATACTATATTCAAAAAGTTCCCGGAATTTGTAAATAGCACAGTTACAAGTTACCAAAATGCAATTTACATAGGGCTTTCCTTCAAAATAGTTATTTCGTAGTGACACTTCAGCCAGCACATGTCAAGCATTACCAGAAGTGATTTTGCAATTCCAATTGAAGGACTCTCGTTGCATTTGCAGTAACTTCATTCCCGTTCGCAAACTTCGTCTTTTTAGTTGAGATTTCAACCGTGAAAATGGAAACATTTCAAGTGGAGACAAACCTGGAGAAAATGTAGATTCTCGATTGGCGTAACATTGTCAAGATACTTTTTGAGCAATACTGCTCATATGACGATACATTGTCGGGCAAAAGAATTCAGGCCTTTTGTGCCATTTTTTAGGTTGCTTTCTTCTTATTGCGTCCATAAGCGATGAAGAATTTCCATAAAGCGTTCATTTGCTCCAGTATGAATTTAAGGAATAAATTCAAATGGACGAAGTACAACGACTTGCCGATCCCGTGGCCGAGATCACTAAGGTAGTATCGTGTCATCCTCACAGTTACCATACCGTTACAAGCAATAGTGGTCGCTAATGATCTAGAAGTTGTAAATAACAAAAAAAGGGGGTGACAACGACTTGAACGCGCTGAGTGACAGCTCTTCATTTGCCATTTGGTCGGTCGCCCCAGGGGTCTTCTTTGACACTTCGTTCCTTCACTGAAACGTTTAGGCTACGCTTATACTGTTTTCATTTATATTTCACCATTTCGCACCTTCAAGCATTCGCAATATCCCTGAAGGCAGTTTGTGAAGAAACAAAGTTCAAGCCTGGACGTTGGAGATGATAAAGATGGTTTAGTTAGGAATGGGTAAACACTCACGAACCACAAAATCTTCTTTTCATACAAGCACAAAAATTGGTCAAAAATTTTACATCGTTGATGTTATTATCTAACATCTAATAACACAATACATTTGCTTAAGTATACATTAAAATAAATAAATGTTTCGAGGACTCATCAAAACTTTTGAAACCAGAATATATGTGTAGTAGATTTGCATTGTAAACGCCTAGTAATTTCCAGGTGTTCGCTCTGCGCGTTAGTGTCACCGCCTCGGGGCGCGATGCCGAGAGAAGGCGACGGGCGCTCAGCCATCAAGTGGTCGGGAGCGCGGGTCCGCTCCGCTCACCTGGCCCACGTGCGGAGGCGGGGTGGGGGCGAAGCGGGACGGGGCGGGGGCAGGCAGCACGGGGGCGGGCGGCACGGGTGGGTCGGGGTGGGGTGGAGCGAGGCAGCGCAGGGCGGCGCGGCGCGGCGCGGCGCCGCGCAGTGTGGTGCTGATGGCCATGGGGGTGGCACGGGAAGGGACGGGGCGGGGCGGGGCGGGGCGGGGCCGGGCCGGTCGGCGCGGTTGGAGACGAGGGGCGAGGCGGGGGGCGGTACGGGACGGGACGGGGTCGGGCGGCGAGTGGCCATGCGGGGCGTGGTGGAGCGGGGTTGGGAGGGGCGGGGTGGAGCGGGTTGGGGCGGGGCGTGTCGGGGCAGGGCGGTGTGGGGTGGGGTGGGGCTCAGCGGGGAGTGGGAGGGAGCGAGGCGAAGCGGGGCGGAGCGAGGCGGCGCGTGGCGAGTCGGCGCGGGGCGGGGTGAAGTGTGACGGGGCGGGACGGGGTGGAGCGAGACCAGGCGGCGCGGGACTCAGCGGGGAGTGGGAGTGAGCGAGGCGAAGCGGGGCGGATCGAGGCGGCGCGTGGCGAGTCGGCGCGGGGTGGGTCGTTGCGGGGTGAAGTGTGACGGGGCGGGGCGGGGCGGGGCGGGGCGGGGCGGGGCGGAGCGGAGCGGGACCAGGCTGCGCGGGACCAGGCGGCGTGGGGTTGGGCGGGGCGGGGCGGGGCGGAGCGGGGCGGGACGGGGCGGGGTGGGGCGAGGCGGGGGCGAGGCTGGGCGGGGCGGGGCGGAGCGGAGCGGGACCGCTCGCTGACTCAGAGCGCCCGCGGGCGATTGCGTTTGACGCAACAGAGCTCGAGTTGCTCCAGCCCCCAGGGCGGCGTCGCCTCGCATCCAGCGCTCGAATGGCAATGAACGACTCCTCTTGGAGACGGGCGCTTCACCCGCGCTGCCATTGCGCGTCACTACAGCTCCACTCGCCGACATTTAATGAATTCAATTCTTTACTCTGTGAGTAATGTCTTAAGTTTTCAGTGCTTAGTGTAAAATGAAATAATGAACAAGAATTAAAATTCGTGGGCGGAAAATGTTAAAGTTGACAATTAAATTTAATTTTCGTCAATTTCGTACTATTCTGTTTCTGACATTGTTTTGTGAAAAGTGATAAAATCTTCATTTATATGTCCAAAAGTAAGACAAGGGCCCCTCCTGACATTTGCTTTGTAGATCAAGATACAAGACGAACTGCGTAGAGGTTCATGCTCATGGGGGTTATTAACAATGTGTGTGAGATATTGAGCAGCACTTTGTTCTAAATAGCATTAAAAAATCATATGAGTCCTTCGCCTCAATGTCTCATTAAAAAATATAAGTTTGCTTCAAATGAAAATTCAAATTGTAAAGGATTAGACTTGCAATCCTGCACCAACATTAATCAAATAAGCTTCCTTGATCACTTCTATTAATTAGACAGCCATAGGAATAATAAGCTTCAAAAAGGTAATAAAATGTTTCAATCACTGACGTTGTTTTAATGCATATAAGTGCGGATACGTATCGGCGCCTGGAAACTCCTTTTTCTTTTCTCTTGGGTGGTGAATGTGAAGTATTACAACTGAACCAAACACACGCACTCATTGTCACAATATAAGTACTTCAGAAATTGCCAAAGCACAATAGCAATCGATTAAAATGACAGAAAAAAGTTTATAAAACAATCATGTACAAAACAGCTACTGAACGAATGTTTGGTAACTACAGATAGCTACGATCGCGAGCTTTATGCTTCATTGGAGACAGCACATTGTGAGTCAAACAGGAGGTCTACGCAGCGGCGGATGTTCCATAGAGACTGAAAAGACTACGTCGGGGTCATAAAATACGCCAAATATTGAAAATTATTGAAAGCCTGTTTAAATCGAAGAGGTTATGTTGTAGTACATACGCGGTTTATTGCCTTTCAACACATACAGCGATGGATACATACCGACTCCTAAGATAGATGAGTTGCAGCTAATTATTGGCCAGTTGCGAGGAGCAATAAGAAAAACCAGCGAGAAAAAATATACATTTTTCAGATACACCACCCTTATTAGGGCATTTTATACGTATAATTACACACTATTGGTTTTTGGAATATTCATGAATAATTGCGTAGAAGTATGAACATTTCAACTATTAAATGCATTGGAATTCTCGGTGTTGTCACACCGTGTGGCTACACTGTGCAGCTAGCACCGTGACTGTTTTCATGAAGGCCACTTTGCACCATTGGTTTTAGTTCGGAGAAATAGAAATGAATATTTCATCCTTCGTGTTTTCCTCTTTTATTCATCGGGAAACTATGATGAAAAATTAATCTGATTCCAAACATCGTCACGGGCAATGCAAGTTCCGCACTGGTCAAATGGTTCGTTCAATACTAAAAAACGTATTTTTTTAGTGTAAACATTGAATATTAGATTTCCTTCAATCCATGTTTCATGTTTAAAATGATTGAATATGTTAATTTAGAAATGCTTTGCTTCTTAAATAAATAACAAATAATGCATATTGAATTTTGAGAAGTTTTGTTTTTAACAAATAGTATTTTGCCGCTCCTGAAAAAAATAATATTTGTGTTTACGTTATTTTCACACCTAGCCCAGGGCTCATGGCTGGATTGGCTCGTTCCCCGCGTCTCCGCGTGCGAGTTCAATGCTGCCCTGGGAGCGCAGATTCCGCGGCGGTAGCGCGTGCGGATGCGTCAGCCCGGGGAGGAGGGAAGGGGAGGGGAGGGGAGGGGAGGGGGCGGGGGTGCAGTCATTGCACTCTGTGGGCGAGCGCTCCCACTCCCTGGCAGCGGCGGTGCCCCCGCCCGCGCCCCCACCCCGCGCCCACGCGTCCTTGGAATTAATGAGGGACCGCGACTCATTCGCGGACTGACTGTTCGATCGCAAGTTCTGCATTCGTGGCAGGTGAAGGAAGAGGCGCTGCCACGTGCTTGCTCTTGCTGAATGCGACATGTTGACTACTGGTGCGAAGAATATAAACCTCAGGAAACAATTCACAATTAACAATTAAGGCACAAAGCTTTACAAGAGGGTTAGCATAACTTAACTAACTGTTTGGCATTGGAAAACGTTTTTGTTTAGTTACGTGTTACCGCTAAAGAATCATTGACATTAACAAATAGGGAGTTTTTACACGGCGAAGTGTAAATTTTACAGTAATCGACAGCACTATCGAGTTTCGCATTATTTGTGTATCTGCTAAAGCTGAGAAGATGGAGATTGCAGTCGACTGGCGTACTCTCTGCCGGGCAAAAACTCCCTATAATATCAGAACCACTAATGGAACAATGATGTCGCTTCTCTGACACACCCAGTTACCCATTAACTGGTCATGTTGATCAAAAGGGATAAAGTTCCCCAGTAAATATTCTCAATTCAGAGGAACGGCTAAAATAATGGAGTCAGCTGGCATATATTGATACAAATCGCTGCGTTTGCAATCTCTTCGGCATCGGTTGATGAGGCAAGACAAAAACTTCAGTGGAGAGTGAGTTGAGTGTTCAATGCTATCTAACGAAAAATTGTCCGGGTTACATCACTTTGTTCTCCTCTTCTTTAACTGTACTACTTCTCGTCATCGCTCACTGAGCAACGGATGATTAAAATGAAATTCGTCCCGTTAAAAATTAAGATACGTTCAATATTTTTAATTGAAGATAATTGATTCATATGAGTTCAAAGTTATTGGCAAATAAAATAATTTTTTTAATTTAACTCTACATTAGTATATACTTTTTCTCGAAATTTTTTTCAAACTTGTTAGTTTCAAACTAAACATTGGACGTTGAATTCTGCTGAATTTCAGTAATTGGAAAAGTGTATATTATTTTTAAATGTAATGTAATAGCCTACACTTAAATGACAGTGTGTTAAGTTTCTTATAGAGAAGTGAATTAAATCAATAAGATGAGTCATGACTGACAACTGGAAAGCAGTACGATCTGAGCACAAGGTTTATGAACT
The DNA here is from genome assembly GCA_038098605.1 of Gryllus longicercus. Taxonomy (NCBI): domain Eukaryota; kingdom Metazoa; phylum Arthropoda; class Insecta; order Orthoptera; family Gryllidae; genus Gryllus; species Gryllus longicercus. The sequence goes on along the minus strand of JAZDUA010000425.1, from coordinate 138,415 downwards.
TCGCTTACCTTCTTCATTAATCCACACGGAAGAACATGAGATCCTGTAATTGTCTCAACAAAATTAGGATTCCTGGTTTCATCTAAAGATGGTATCCGACGCGACTCCGTGGAGATTTTCTTACATGCGCTGTTTATGTAATGGTAATTTTACGGAAGTATTCACATATTCACCTTGTTCATTTATGATGTATTAAGACATATTCACCACAAGCGTTGGTAAATGTTCGTAAGTCCGTATAGTCACACCGTGTGGATGGGAAGGTTCTTGAGAACCCTCACACACAGGCATAATTACTAAAATTTGATATCATCATGGAAATGGAATTTTACGCCACGTTAATTTCGCAGGCTTGGAAAAGAAATATAATTTTAAAGCGCCCGCCTTGGCCGCAACTCGACTTTCGAAGTATTTAATCGATAACTGTATGCCGCTACAGAAAAATTGAACTTAGCGTATAAGAAAGTAATATGAGTGCTTTGCAGGGTTACTTAAAGGTGTTGATGTTAATATTTTGGAACGAGTAAAGAATGCATTAAGCGTACTGGGAACTACTTTTGTGCACTAGGTAACCAGATATGTGACTGGTGGAAGGGAAGGAAATTCTACTGCTGAGTGGATGTGCATTAATAGGGAAAACTATTCTGGAATAATCTCATCTATTCAATATGATATAAAGGTGGTAAAAAAGGAATAGTATGTTATACAAAATAAATGTCACAAAAGCAATCTTGCCTCGGGAATATTATGTAAATATTTTACCAGAAATATTAAAAATACTTCTCATAAAATGTTTTAAAATAATTTTAATGTTTTATATTTTCATATTTTTACCATTCTTACTTTTTATACTCCATGTGAATATTAATAAGTCCAATTTGCTATATGTTATTTACCACAAAGCCAAATCTCAGTTTAAGATATCGTTTGAGATGAATTGTAGTTACGAGCCACAGCTAAAATCTGATGTAGGATCATAAAACGGCAGTTGACTGTGCATAAGAACTGGTCAGGAATGTGGAGCCATTCGAAGGAACTTACCTTTCTCAAGGTGTTATAGCCGTACTTACACAGTGCGTGGCTTAGTAGGTAGAAACAAGAACCGTGTCGATATCCTCAGTTGTAAACAAGTCAGTAGTAATGCGGATAATTATCAACCATTCGTGTGCTAATTTCCTCGTTTATTTGCACAGATGGGTGCACTACACGTTTGTGTTCATTTCATGAATGTGCCTAAAATAATAGCCCAAATTAAGGTTTATGGAGCATGCCGTGGTTTAGGGCGCATCTAAATCAAGTGCAGAAACTCTTAAAGTACAAGTGTATCTATAGTTCGAATATTCATACTTTTAACAATACTTTCCAAACAACGAGAACTTGATAAGTAGGATTCTGTGCAGTTTCCTTTATTATCTTTGACGTAATTTTTACTTATCTCCATAATGTACGTTGATTGAGCATTGAAACTAGGAAACTAATCTAACAAAATATTTCGAAGTCACACTTCAACTTGTAGTTTATGTGACATGGGAATTGTACTTTGCTATTACTTACATCCACAGATTCATCTACAACGGCCCTTTGTCTTACAACATTACACTTTTACAGCTTGAGGCAGTGTTTGCTTAACGATTAGGAAACCATAATTATTCCAGTCATTCAGTTTTATTTTCCCTATAGACATATATATCCAAGTATTTAACCATTTTTTATTTTATGAATAAGCTTTTTGCATCTAATCGAATTTTTAGTAAAAAAATTGAAGTTTGAGTACTTACTCATTGAATTATATGATTCCATCCCTCGTATCTTCTCTGTGATTCTGTGAGTGAGAATCTGCGTTCGTCTGTTCCTTTTTTGCTTCTGTTCACATTTTGGTCTACCTTCAAAGACAGATACTGCTCTAAATCCCATGCAGATGATGATTTCTTATATTTTTGATTTAAAGAAATTAAGTTTAATAAAATGTTAACTTCTCTACATTTCAAAAGTTTGTAAGCACTTTTCTTTTATTAACTATCTGTAATTGTTAAATGCTGTACATTACGAAATTTCAATTTAACCAATATTTTGTATTTCACCGGATATAGACTTCGTGTTCTTGTGGTTGTTTAATAAATTATTTCAGTTTCCGTACGCGTCAAAAGCTAAGGGTATTAGTCCCGTTAGTGTAGTGCACGTTTTTCCAAGGGAGGTGGCAGATGTTTTTCTCAGAAGGACAAGGGGAAAAAGAAGAAAACATCGCGAGTGGTCGGTGGCCCGTTTGTTAGGGTACTGCTCCAGCATTCGCCTGATGTTGATCGGAGAAACCACGGCAAACTACCCATCAGAGCAGCTGGTCGCTCTGATGAATTCTCCTGCAGACGGCGGTTGAACTCGACGTAGCTCGCTAGCTAGTGTCGAATACCCTGCTGCAGTCGGTACTCGAACCCCAGGACTTCCCAGTCAGAGCCCTAAATTGATGTCCTGAGCCACCTAAGCTGGTGGGATTTTGCGATCCCCATGGTGTTAATGCTCGCCGAGTGAGAAATCGCGGCCGCGGGTTTTCCGCTCTGATAGCCTCCCAGCGCAGGTTCACGTCGCGACGCCTCGGCTGCGCGCGCGCCGGCGCCGACAGGTGCCGCGGGCGGGCTTTCTTTTCCTCCGCGCCCGAACTGTGCTCGGCCCTGCGCGGAGGCGAGCGGCGCCGCCGGATGGCGCCCGCCCGCCAGCGAGGGAACTGGGCGGGGCGGGGGCGGGGGCGGCGCTTCCGCTTCCGGCGCGGCGTCGGCCTCGGCCCAGGCCACGGCCCGCTCGCTGGACCGTGGCGACCCAGCGTCTGCGGCCCCAGCTCCCGGCTCCCCGGCCCCGCCTCCCTCTCTCCACGCCTCCCCCACCCTCCGCTTACCCAATATGGCCATGCTCTCGCATCCCCACCTATTGCACTTCGCCCTTACACTTCGCTTTCGCCACCCTCTCCCCGCCCCCACCCCTGCTCCCCGCCCTCTCCAGCTGCTCCCACCCCCTGCAACCCGCCCCACTCCTGACCGCCTAACCCCCTCTTCGCCCTCATGCCCGCCCCCGCTTCGCTCCTTGGACCCCATTCTCCTCCCCTCCCCAGTTCCCCACGCCCCACTACCCGCAACACGCCCCCCGCCTCGGCATGTGGCGAATGATGGTGCCGTTGTTACATTATTTATCGGTTGATAGTTTTTGTTCCAAAATATCTCTGCCGAATTCGAATCCATATTCACTTCTTAACGAAGCATTTGATACAAACTTAATATTACCTACACATGTTGTTTTGGTAAAATTCACTAATGATATTTTTCCTAATGCTTAGGGAACATTAATGAAAAATGCATTAAAATTTCGGTATAAATATCATTACATTCATAAAAACATGTACATACCACAATAAATTCTCAATTAAGAGATAAAAACATTTTTCATATTTTTGATCTTATGAATTGTAAATTCAATAAATAATTTATTCCATTATTTTTAAATCGTACTACAAGTATTTTACACATGGGCTTGCACAGTTTAAAACAGGACTGATCAAATTGTTGGGCCCCTTTTCCCCCCAAACATATTTTTTTAAATTACACATGATAATGGTTTACGATACAGCAAATAAAACACGCAACAAGGCAAATGAAATAGTAACTTTATTGTTACAATTAACTATTTACAAGGTTTCCAAATAGAGCATCTTCTCTATAACAATTCCCCAAATTGTCACAATAAAAAAGGATTAGACTATTTTCGGAAATTAAAATATTTTATTGTATAATACACATGGCCCCTTTCATAGTTTCTGCACCTATCCTTTGACACAATGATTAGCTCAGTGTTGACATGTCCTTGCGACAAAAATGGAATCCGGAGCACAGTGTGTAATTTTAATACTTACAAATACTCCTAACTCCGTGAAGTGAGTGATTTGAAAACCGAATCTGACGCTGGGACTCATTTCAAACGTTCTGCAATAGCGGGGCGTTTATGACCAAATATTTTCGTGCATAAAACAAAACTTGCGAAATCCGTCAATATTTCCGCAATTTATAGATAAAGGCAATGCTTTATTTGTAAAATTTTAGGTACCGGATCGCACCCCAAATTAATTTATTAATTTAATAGAAATAGTTACATATTTATAACATACCTTAATAACTATTCCTGAGGTACCGGAATGCCGTTTCGTTGCGTTCCGCCAGAAACCAAGCCCTGGGAAAAGATAAACAACTGCATCCTCCTCATTCAAACGCCAAACGCGGATTGCGATATTTGGGCCTTTCATGTCACATTACCTTCTTGTTTAGAACAAAACAGGTCATTACAAAACAACAATAATATTGCCTAAAATCATCAAGCAAACAACGTATTCTGCCCATAGGGCGGAATTCCGCAAATTGCACTTTGTTCCCATGAGCCGATATCTTTTTTATTCGTCCAATTGACGCAATTCCGCCGAATTTGGCATCTCTACTCAAACATACAATTACATTCAGAATCTCATGTGTGCCCGGAATGTTGTCTTTCGATTTTCGAACTTTGCGTAACCGCGCGAGCGTGTTACTTTGTTATTTTAAAGATGGTTAATTCGGAAGGTTCCTCACCTTATGTTACCAGAAGTTTCTTGAAAACAGATACAATGACACGCTAGCGAAACCCGCATCCACCCATCGTGTCAGGGCCTCCGTAAATCTCCCATTAGCATCGTCACGTCCGGGGACCATGCGTGCTGTTCCGACGCCGCGCCGCCGTTGTCAAATGTTTTGGATCTTTCGCGGACCTTCCTCTTCCGACATCTTCCAACATCTGGCCCCTCTGTCACCCACTACTGCTCCGTGACTCTTCGCCTCTGTTCTGACTCCTGATCACTGTCCCCTAAAACGCAAAATCCTTCGATCTTGTTCTGCTGCTCAACGTGACGTTAACGGCTCTTAGTGCTCGACTCGACGCCTGACCACTGCCCCGTAATCGCTGTCCGTAACAACTATTCTACATCTCCTGACCTCTGTCATAGGATCTGACTGCTCTTCGCTAGACCCTGCACCCACACATCCACTCGACCGCAGTCGCTTTATCTTCTCACTGTCCTGCTACTTAATCACTGTTCCTTAATAGCTTTCCTTTACTCAGTCTTCTAGCTGCGAATCCACCACAAGTAAATCCTGTTCTTTAATATTTTGTCAGTCTCTATTGTCACAATCTTGGCCCTTGAGCCTTCACTTTTATTTTCCTGGTCTGTCTCCTTTTCTGTTCCTCAGGTCTGGCCCGCCATTACCGTCTTTACTAACAGGCTGTTCTTGTGCGACTTCGCTGGCGCTACTGACCTTGTTTTCAGATGTCGCCATAAGTGGTCCCCCCCCCCCTTCCCTCCCCCTTCATCGCGCTGCCATCCTCATCTCGCTGCCGCCAAGCGCCCCGGGGTCTCGTCTGCGGTCTACAAAAGGGCCTCCCTCACTCGCGAGGAGGGGAGCTGCTCTCCACGCCCCGCGCTCGCTGCTGCTGCCCCATGCCACCCCTGCGCTCCCCTGCGCTCCACTGCGGCGCTGCTCTCCACTGTGGAAGGCTCGCGTCTTATCGCTCTGCAATCCTTGACGTTTACCGCAGTTTATTCCGGCCTGTGCATCTTCCAACCCTTATACTCCTCGGTATTTCCTTTATCTTGTGATCTGGCTTCTCCGCTTTTCTTGAATTTTTTCTCATTTGAAATGTATTCTTTTTTTTAACTATAAAATGTTTTTTTTATTGTATAGTATAGAGGGGAAAGTATTGGAAATACGTCAATAATAGTATCCCGAATTTTTGGTTAAAATACGTGTTTAAAATTCTTTTGAGCTACAATTTCCCACACACGTCTGGATGAAGGCCTATTAGTGCTTTTTCAAAGATGGTCAAGATTGCTATCATTTGGAGAAGAGACGCACAAACTTTTGTACCCCACTAAATTACAAATATTTTTATATTTCCATTGTATAATTCTCTTATTATATGGCTGAAGCTCGTTGCATAATGGTATTTATGATACAGCTTCATTACAGCAGAGGTGTTTGAGCAATCACAGAGAAGTTTACAGTTAAGAAATAATCTATCACTGGTCATCACTGGTTGCATTGAAAATCAGAGTATTGATGCCTCCTACAATTATCAAGCTGTCATAAGAATAAGATAACACGACAAGAACAGACATTTCTTTAACAAAGTGAATCCTAACTTAATTCGTATACTGTTAATTTGAATACGGACTGTCTTTATTCTTAACAAATGTCACCAGAGGCTTCTAGGAGGCTGTCTGCTAGGTAGCGTTAGGTGAATACTGGAAGTATACACTTGTATGAAGTTCCGATACACGCTCGTATCATATCTTTTCACATTCGCGTTTATTAACAATCTTTACTTCACCATTTCATAATATACTATTTTCTCGAATCATTATAGTCAGGATATCACATTTATACATCAAACTAGTAGTTGCGTAACTGAACACACGTTTCGCACAAGTTGCTCTCACTTGTTTGATTCTGGCTCCCTTTAAACCACAAATAGAATTCATTGATTTAGTTCACCTTGTTGGCCCCCGATCCAATGGATCATGGATGGTTCGCAGATATACTCCTTCTTCCCCTCTCGCCTGTCCACTGAAAACTCGCGCGTCCACCAAAAACCTCATTCACCTACTCTTTATCGCACACCTCACCTCTGCAGCCCTCTACCGTAGATCTCCACAGGAGCTCCTTCGGCTTCTGCCTCTCTCCCGTTCCTGACGCTGCCATCCTCCCCATTCCCACCCCACCCCCACCGCATTTGCACCCCATCCCCACCCCATCCGAACACACACACACACATTCTCACCCCCCATCCTCACCACATCCCCATCGCACACCCACCGCACACCCACCGCACACCCACCGCACACCCACCGCACACCCACCGCACACCCACCGCACACCCACCCCACACCCACCGCACACCCACCGCACACCCACCGCACACCCACCGCACACCCACCGCACACCCACCGCACACCCACCGCACACCCACCGCACACCCACCGCACACCCACACCCACCGCACACCCACACCCACCGCACACCCACACCCACCGCACACCCACACCCACCGCACACCCACCGCACACCCACCCCAACCCCGCCTCTGCTTTCGCCAACTGTGGCAATCGCCATCTTTCGCATTGCTGTTTTCCTTCAAATTTCCATCTCACCCGCGTCACGCCAACCCACAACCCCCGCGCCTACACCATCTTGACTTGACTGTCCCCCTTTCACCCAGATTCCTGCTTCGTCTCCTTCCCCCGCCATCTCCACCCCCAACCGCGTCCCCGCCCCTGCGGCGCCTGCCGTCCCTCCTGCAGCTGTTGCGGCCCTCGCTCCTCCCCTCCCGCTCGCGCCGCCTGCTTCCCGTTGTGCGGCGCGCCCTCCGCGAGATAGCGCCGAGGAAATATTTGTTTACAGAGCACGCGCCGGGGCCCTCGTTAAAGAAGCAGCGCCCCGCCCCGCCCCGCCCCGCCCCGCCCCGCCCCGCCCACGCGGCCGAGGGCGCAGCCTCCTCCGCAGGGAGCCCGCCGCGCGGCGCGCGCGGCGATTCACGCCCAATTCCCCGACGCCCTTCGCCTTTCCCCTCCGCCACTCCGCCCTTCCACCTCTCCATCCCTCGACCCTCTGCCCTTCCTCCCCGCCACCCTTCCGCCCAACCGCCCCCCGCCCTTCCTCCCGTCCGCCCTTCTTCCCCTCCACCTCTAGACCCTTCCTCCCTTCCCCCCTCTACCCCTCCGCCCTTCCACCTCTCCATCCCTCCACCCTTTCCCCCCTCCACCCCTCCGCCCTCCTGCCGCCCCTCCACCCACCCCCAAGCTCCTTCACCCCTTCGCCCCTTCACTCCTTCGCTCTCACCGTCGCGGCGCTGTGCTGGGCAGTGCGGTTTTCAACCCAGCCCCCCCCCCTCGCCAATAGCACATCGGCCAAATGGAGGAAATTTGGGAATCGCCCGATAGCATCCCGCGGTCAATTTTCCCTCGCCCTCGCTTTCCAGTTAATCATTTTCCCTTTTCGTTATAGACAAGTTAAGTTGTTTCGTTAAAGAAGTTAAAAACCTAAGAAGGGATCAGTTTGACCTGTCGGAAACAAAAGTCTTGCTGGACGATGACATTGCAAGAGATTGTATCGAAGGGATCTAGAAACAGGCCAATTGCAAACGAACGCATTAACAAATTGAGCACAGGGACCACTTCCAGCGGTACCCAAGCAGTATCTGTCAAAGCAGTCCCTTCGTAGAATAATCTCGAGAAGGCATTGCCCAAAGGTATCCGGTTCGTTCATTCGGTGTTTCGAAAGGAGTAAACATTTTAGTTACGTTTGCATTCATAAGTAGCGCATATGGATGTTCTCGCACCTGTCCAGAGAAAATCTCGAACACCGGTGAACATGGCCGACTCTTCGGAATTGTGAATATTACGTCAGCGAGATAAGAAGATGCTTTTGTTAGGTGATTTCATGTTTCGCTTTCACAAACTTTTAAGCGATAATTTTCAACGTTGGCTGTGCTTCAAAAGGACATACAAATGTTTCTTGAAAACAGACAGAAGTGTATAAATTATAATCGATCAAAGTGGTTCGAAGAAATCAATCCTCACGCTAAGGAGCAAAACAGAACGGGATGGAGTCGGGCTATGCCTCTTTGGGGCGGTTGGTAAACAGCTTAGGACAAGTTGAGTCGGCATGCAGTCGGTATACGCCCGGGATTTTTGGCAGTACCTTGGCTCGACGCGGGAAGTCCAGGCCATTCTGATTCATGTCAGGCGAAAGACGTTGGGCGTGAGTACATGCTCGAGAGTGGATGCGTGTGAGAGCGTGCGCACGTGTACCCTTGTCTGCACTTGTATATGTGCGTGCGCGTGTGCTTGTGAGAGCGTTTGTATGAGGGCGCGTGTGTGTGTATGTATGTGAATCTGTCCTTTTGAGTGAGGGAAGACGGTATTCTAAAAATTGCCGTGCAGCCCTCGGTATACTTCGAATAGATATTATTTTTACCTGTCTGACTTTATTTAAAACTAGAGGGTTGATTCGCAGCTGAACAGCATTACAGCTCTCCCTAGATGGCGAGCATTTCACTTACTGTGAGTTCGGGCGAGTACTCACACAGCAGAAATGTTATGTAATAGCGAGTAGTATATTGAATTTGTATTCCGACTGATGCAAAACGAAACCATTGATACAGTTACGAAGGAAATATCCCGGTCTGTTTTCATCGATTTATTGGCGATCACGCACACTTGCCAATGATGATAAGCTGACGATAATGTTGTTGACTGCAAAGCCGTGATACCAGGCGTTGATGTGACCGAGAGGTTTATGACTGAATCCGCCAGTGCTCTTAACAAGAGATAGCGAATCTGGATCGTCTTGTGGGCTCACTGTGATCGCTCAACGGCAAGCTTTCGTGGTATTTTTAGACCACTGAATATGTTTAGATCCATTTCTTATATTGATATATTTGTATGCGTTGAATCTCGAATTACGGTGGAGGAGAGGGAAAACTAGCAAACATGTAAAACTAAGGTCCTTAAGAGAATTGAAGCTTTCTATACAAAGTTGCGTGTTTCCATTGTTATTGCTTTTCCAAATATACGTCTACTCTACTTTGTATTAATTTTAATTTCACCAATAGACATTATTCATTGTTTTTAACAATATTATAATGATACTATTTATTGTACATTCAAAATTAAAAGGCACGTTCACAGTGTTTCAAAACAAAAGAAAAAAAAATTTTTAACGATTGGGTGGCACAAGGACTCTGAAGGTATGGCAGTAAAACGTCTACGAATAAAAAATATATACCATGAGGTAGCTTCGTAGATATACTTTTCGTAAACGGCGTAATAAAACCGGAGTAGCTTAAAAAGATATAAACTGCCAACTGGTGCCAACCAATTGCGGCCATTCCAAGCAGACTCATGTAAGAAATTCAAAAATTTAAAAGACGTGTTTAGAAAGTTAATGCTTCCGTATCTTGTTCAAAATACTTCTCTTGCCATCGTTGGCATTGTGGAAATTAGAACTACAAAAGAAAGTCTAATTGGATGTAAAACCAACTCTCAAACTCTTTTCAGAAACTCGCGGACCATATCGAATTAACAAAGGATGTACGGTGGTAATGACGTGTAAACTCTCAAGACATTCGTTCTGCGAATAAGGGTCATTGTGGAGGAGTAAAATTGAATTGCGATGAAATAGTAATTTTGAGACTACCTATCTGCTGAATACCGAAAATAACCATCTTTCAGGTTTCTGTTTGCCTAAAGACTTTGAAAAATGGAAATTACCTTTTAATTCAATGTCATTTTGTTCGGTTGTACAGTAATCATCGGCACAATAATTAAACATAAACAGTAACCTATGTGTTTATTCATCTTAACCGACGTATGGTTTACTAAACTACGAAATCAGTATTATATTTTATTTACTTAATATTTTGATAATTCTCAAAACACTTAGAAGACCTAGTCATCGGTGTAAGGAAATAATAGCGGGGTGAATTGCGCTCATTTTATCGCAATAATGTGCATTCTTTTTTCGCATGGTATTATTTTATCTATCGCGAAAATCAATATGGTATAACATGACGGTCTACCCCAAAAAAATTTTGTCTAAACCGATTTGCGATCGACCACCCAATCGGAGGCGACGTCTTTTTTATGGAAGTCATCTCCTGTCGGAACTGCCTGTAAATTCATCTGTTCATTGCCTCTGCCGGAGCGATGTAGTTAGCGAAGTACTGGCGAAGTAATTACTGAGGTAATAAGTGAAGCTGTACGGGTACGTGTTATAGTTCCAAAGCAGGGACTGGAGCGAACAGCATTCATAAATGCCTGCACTGCGCTACTAAAGTAAGGGCTTTACGGCTATGGTGGGAGATCTAAAAGTTTAGAGCTATCGTTAAAGACGTCATTAATAGAAGTGGAAGTCTGTTGCTTCACGTATTATGAAGAGTAGCAGTGATCTAGGATGTATGAACAGCCGATTGCTTTTCATCTGCTGATACACAAATTTCATCGATCATTGGATTGGATGTTGATCGCTTGTATCTAATAAACGGAAATAATGATAATTAGCTATGGCTGCAGATGAGACATTTATAAATGTCATCATTCGCTTCTCATTACGGATGGTACATTTGTACATCGATAAAATAGATGCCGATGTTCTTAAATGAGTTACGTTGTTCTTTTAAATGGAAGTAATGCAGTGTGTTTCTTTCTCGTCTTCTATGCTCTCGTGATTATTTTAGATCAGGGGTGCCCAACTTGAGAGGCCTCAAGGGCCACAACGAAAACTTGTGATATGGTTGCGGGCCATATTTTCAGTACATGGGCGATCCACTTACCTGAGTTCCTCGTATTGTTGATCTCGGCAGTTTGGCTGACTGCTTAGAAACGGGAGGGGGTAGAATGAAATCATGCGTAATACCAGGCCGTACCATGCATAACGCAGTGAAACACGTTGGGACGATATTAAAATTCTGAATTTACTTCCAAAAAAATCCTTAAATCTTATCTTATCATATTGTAAAATTAAAGGACCCGGCAGGGCGCGTGCGCTGGGTGAACAATGTTCCGCCCGACATCGACAACCCTATTTTAGATCGACAGTAATAACCTTCTCAAAGGTTGAATCGAGACCAATTGCTTCAAAATCATTGATTGGATTATCACATTTGTGAGATTCATTACCATAATTGTTTCGTGTCAGACGTCACACACTTTACAGGATATCTTCCGCGCCTCTTTCACAGAGATTGAGCAGAAATCGCAACGCCAACATTTTCTTAGAATTCGAAATCCTACGACATTATTTCCACAAACAGGCATTATTTACGAGTCACAATTTTCACACCAAATTCCATTAATTTATCACTGCCGCAAGTATTTAAAGGATTCTTTCATCCCCTTGTTCAATGCACATTGCGCCCTTTTTTCATTCAATATTCCATTAGTTCCAACATATGTACAATTTTAATTTTAGGACAATAGGTAATTTTCAGAATGATTTAGAATTATTTAACCTCAACTCGATTTGCAAGATTTGTATCAGGAGGTCCTCAACTGTCTTCAGAAATCTGACGAAGACGAAATATGTGTGACGGTCGCTGAACTCGTGGCGATGAATTTACATATCCTTAGTTCGCGAACCTTTCGCTCGCGATGACGGAGCATTGCGGGACTGTTACGTCGCTTACCTCGGCCGCATAGAGATGGTGAGTGCAAATCCTCGGCGTTTTGTGTCACCGAAATTGATAAATGGTCAGCCCTCTTCGGCTGCAGCACTTCTGCGTTTCCTACTCTAACAAATTTGCGCAAATCTTCGCCTCACAAAAATGTCTATCATAAAACGCACTTGATTGTGCATTATGAAGGTTTGCAACAACATCGTAATAGATCTGAAATGAAAATAACATATGATATGTAGGAAAGTTACATATTATTGAGTTATGAAGTTTCAAATACTTTCAATTTACCTTATATGATTTTTTATTATTTTCCGAAAACAATTTTGTACTTTTCTTCAATAATGAAATATATTATAAAGGTGGCTATCGTAGATATTGCACTGTGAACTATGTGAAATGGAGATACGCAGTTTGTGCAATTATTCATGGACACCAACCTTCTGATAACGTATGGTAATTCTTGTTTGTCTGGGATGTATGACTTCTGTATGCAACGTAGGTGACGTATTTAAGCTCCGGGGCTTCAGTTTCTTTTATTTGACAGCGGTGCTGAATATGTCCCAGACGCTACATTTAACCAAGTTCTTTTGTGTATTAAAGTAAACAAGAATGTAAACCTCCTAAAATACAAGTTACAGGAAGCGAATAGAAAATGTTTTTAAAACTTTAAGAAGAGAATAAATCTAGCAAAATATTCCATTTTTTTGAATCTTGAATATGTGTCTATATTTGTAAGATTCAATAATTTAAACATCCCTAATTAAACATCCCCAATTCAGAAGAAAGGAGAACTAGTACGGAAACGTTTCTGCCATTTTGTAGCACCTCTAGTTTAATATAAAAAAATATAAGAATGTTTACAACAGTTGCATCCAGAACCGCAAAATGGATATCTTAATGTTACTTGCCGATTCAAATTGTGTCTTGATGTTATTTGCCGAAACAGTATTCCTCTGTTACTCCTTCGAAAGAATTTACCAAGTCTTTTGGGGTAAATATTAAATTAAATAATTTAAAAAATAATATTTAGATTTAAAGCATTCATGACATCGCATTTAACGTAATGAAATAAATATCGTCACAGAATGTAATTTCTAAAGCGAGTTCTTTTCAAGTGTCAACTGCCACTTCCCACATTCCCAGAAACAACAGTAGAAGATTGAAGACGGATACTACAGGTGCTTCTAAAAGCTAGTTGATCGATATTATGCTCACGTGCTCTATCTAGTTAAGCTGCAGCTTTTAAATTTACCGATGGAGCCGGGTCTCATATCTTCGCGTCTGGAGGCTCCAGAGAACTCGTAAATGTGTGACAGCCATATTTCAGAGCGTCAAGAAAAAAAAAGAAAGAAGAAAAAAAAGAAGGACGGGCGAAGAAAAGAAGCAGCATTGTAGCGGGCTGAACAGCGCATCACGAAACGATACGGAACAAAACATCTGGGCGGTGACTAAGAGCTGTGGCACTGCGACGAACACAGGCCTTGTCTGTGCGGCGCGGCAGTCGCTTGAACGATGAACAATGGAAGCAAGTCTGCTCTCCTCAAGAGACTTATCTGCTTATTCAGAGCATCTATTAATTGTGCATCCACGGAATTGTGCATTGTTTGTATTCTAGATACGAGTTCGTATTTTAAAAAGGTGTTTCGCAACGAAAATTTTTGTGAGATAATGAAGAACGGTGAACTTCAATGGTTTTGAACAATGGAATGAGAATGCGTTTATTTGCTTTTTTGCATCTTGCAGGGCTACATCACTGTCTTTATGTAAATGCGAATTTATTTTTCTGTGAGAATTCAAGAGGATGTTCCTTAACCGGTATTTTCTTCGTTTTAATGCTGACGTATTGTTGTCAAAACTTCTACACTGATGTTCGGAATGCCATTCAAAATTCGAGGTCTACTTTGTTGCTAGGCGTATGAAATTACATTATTAATTTGTAACGTCATATTATAATGTATGTACGACATATTTATTTGTTTATGTCAAAGCTTCGTAGAGATCATGCGACTCTGTCAATAATAATAATAATAATAATAATAATAATAATAATAATAATAATAATAATAGTTTTACTGAGCTGTTCCCTTTTACCACACAAGTTTTTACGTGAGCCTACAGTAGTTCACTCCAGAAGACGAGTATTGCGCTTAATCAATAAAGTACAATAAATTAGTTAATAAAAACCCCAAGCTAAATACACAATTTTACAGATAACATTTTAGAGAAAGTTTACAAACTTTTTTACAAGTGTAACAATATTCATACCCTCTAAAAACTTAATTTATATAAATCAAATACAGGTTTATAATAGTAATGTATAAACTTAATTTTTTAGATTGAATGTGTGCATTTTAGCGAGATGTGGATACTGGGATAAGAAAATTGTAAAATCTTGGGAGATTATTCGTGCAATGTCTCAGATCTGTTTCGGTATTACTCTTATGTTTTAATAGTGGCAGAGAGATTCCCACCTGTTAATATTTTCCTGTTGTAGTTTTACATGGGACGTACAGACAGATCCCTTGAAAAATGTAAGTGCTGTTGTTATCATTAATTAAATATTCCACACATAATTTTTCGACTTCCATTACGATTTCTCTTAACACAATGTAAAGTGAATTTGATATGCTATTGAGACAAGAGGTGAAAGTAAATGTAGAGTTTAGAAAAATTTCCTCAGGAGTTAACTTTGAGAAAATGATATGAATTTTGTTTTCTAACAAATATTTTACATCCTTCGGTCCAAACATACTTATAAGTTTGATTTTTGAAACGTCTCTCTCTTCTTGTTTAGAAGTTTCTATTCACCAGTGTTGAAACGCCCAGCCAAGATCTGTGAATCTGTGATTTATAATTCGCAATGGCAGTCCAATTATTATCTGATATTATAAGATATAGTTCGTGTGTGTGTGTGTGTGTGTGTGTGTGTATTACCACAGAAGATGTGTACGAATATTCTGCTCTACTGCTGAGCACTTTTCTTCAGAAAAGGTGGTATCCTACTAACTGCAGAAATGCAGAAATTCGGACCGCGCATCGAGTATACCGCCACTTACCTCCTGCTCCCTTTCTGTGTAGGCGATTAACACGTGGGAAATCCCCGTTTTTCGGTTAGGGTGGAGGTGAGGGGGGGCGTGACCGTAGCTGTGCCCGCTGAGAATCGTCGCCGCCCGAGCGGAGGGGGCGGCCATTCCGCCGCGTCGGGGCGGCGCCCACGCGGCGCTCGAGGACCGGGGCCCAGGGGAAATTTGCGTGGGCAGAGGGCGAGGGCGAAGGTGACGGCGAGGCCAAGACCAATACGAAGGCGAGGGCGAGGGTGTGTGGTGAGGCTGATGGCAAATACGAATGTAATGGCGAGGGTAAGAGCGAGGGCGAGGGTGTTGGAGGGACGGCGAATGCGATGGTGATAGCGAGGGCGAAGGTGAGGGTTAATATGGCGAAATTTATTGTGTAACTGCATTTGGCCTTGTAAAACTAAGTGATGGCGAGGCCAGACTGAGGGTAAGAGGGTAAGAACGAGGGAGAGGGTGAGGAAGAAGAGGAAGAAAAAGAGGAAGGAGAAGAAGAGGAAGGAGAAGAAGAGGAAGGAGAAGAGGAAGAAGAAGAGGAAGAAGACGATGATGAGATCGGAACGAATGTGGATGAAAGAGCGAGGGCGATAATGATGGTGAAGTTGAAGGCGAAGAAGATGATGATGGAGGCGAGGGCGAGTGTGGGTGTAAGAGCGAGGATGATGGTACGAGGGTGAGGTAGGTTGAAGGTGTGGGCGAAGGTCCGGTCATTCCGCTGGCCTCTGCCGTCGGACTCCGCGGGGCTGTCGTCGCCGCAATCACCGGCGCCCGCTCGGAGTGGATGGCGACTCTCGACGCACGCCGCCAGAGGTCGCTTTGCGTATTTGCTCCCGGCGCCAATTTCCTCCGCCTCCCAAGGACTTAGAGAGAATCCGACGGGCGATTCGAAGCGATTCGATTCTATTCGGTCTGTCTACACCCAACCTTTTTTCCATTTCAACATAAACATCTGGATATCTTAATGGATCTTTGATACAATCGATTATTGAAACTAACGATGACATCTATAGAATAAACCTTTAATTTATAAACAAGGTGGATATTGGTGCTTTGTAATGATGCGAACAAAATAATTAATATCCAATGTATGGGCGAAATAGCTTAGTGCGTATTAATTTCTTTTAATTTCATAAAAAAAGCTCGAAAAAATAATAAATAAAAATATTAGTAAATAAGAAAGATTCTAATTTAGAAGTCAAATCTGCCTTAAGACAAGATGAATTATTTCGCGCGTAAAAGAGCTTCAAATTTCTCGCATTATTTCTAACTGCAAATTACGAAAATTTAATGCATTTCACGAAAAGAAAACTGGCACCATAAACCCAAAATTACACAAGCCTACTGACATTTTCGAAAATGTTTTTGTAAACGTTATTTCAAGATTTGTTTTTGAAGAATGTATTTTATTAAGTAAAAAGTCTCTATTATTAATATTGTAGTTGTACGAACACGCCGAAAAACAAGTTTGAACTTTTAAAATTTTTGAAAATTTAGATTTTAACGAAAATGCAATCTGGTCCATCCTTTTAAATGAACGTTGCTCTATTCAATAACAAATAAAAAAATGGAGCAATATTTGAGGAAATTTTGAAAATATCGTTTAGGGCCTCTTGTAAAGTGTCTCCCGAAATCCAAATTTTGGTTTCAAATTCGTCGAGTTTATATTTCGGCCACATCGAACGAAGAACATAAATTATGGAGGAATTCTTCTGAACGGTTTAGAGCAGTGTTGTCCAACTAGCGCCCCGCGGTGCCATTAATTAAGGTCCGGGAACGGTTATGAGTCAAATGAGAAAGTCCCTTGCATCTATGTCGTGCGAAAACATTGTGTCCTTAAAACACGC
This sequence comes from Gryllus longicercus, assembly GCA_038098605.1. NCBI lineage: Eukaryota > Metazoa > Arthropoda > Insecta > Orthoptera > Gryllidae > Gryllus > Gryllus longicercus. The sequence goes on along the minus strand of JAZDUA010000425.1, from coordinate 121,263 downwards.
ACCGCGCCATTTCATTAAAGGGGACACACCCCTTTAATGTAAAAATAGGTTAAGTTTAGATTTTGGGAATTTTTTTGCTACTTAGTAAAGAAATTCAAAATTATTCCAATGTGTTTCACTGCAATAAGCATGGTAGGACCTTAAGTCACGCATGGCTCCATTCTCCCCGTTCCAGAGCTCTAGGGCAAAATGCCGAGATCAACAATGCGAGGGCACGTGTGGATCGCCCAGTTAATGAAAGTATGGCCCGCGACCATAATAAAGCTTTTAGTTGTGGCCCTTGAGGCCTTGCAAGTCGGACACCCTGGTTTAGAGGCTAGAGTTGAACAGAAACGGTCGTTTTGTGCTTCTTCTCCTCCTCAGGCAACTTCAAATGTTTGAATAAATTGGCTACGCTTGTTCTGAAAGAAAGTCCATCACAAAACATACATCTGATAATTGACAAATGTGGCTTACATTATAGTAGATGTTGAAATATGTATGTACATCTAGTAAAAGTGTTTGTTTTATTTTCTGTTAGAATGTAAAACTAAATGTCGCTCCTGCAATAATGTATATAATATTCCAGCGTAAAGATTTTCTTTACGCGAGAAACCTGTTATTTTGAGCTCTTATAACCATCAGGTTAAACTGAGGGCAAAGGAACAGGATAGTCTAAAACCGATCATTTTTCGTTAACCGCCGCTCTTAAGGCGAGCTCTCTGACGATGATTAAGAAATGACAGGAGCGTCCCCGAGAGGGCTTGCAGAGTTTTTGCACGGCAGTGTGCAGCAGTCGACTGTAATTCTGCGCTTGCGTAGACGCACACAAGTGACGCGAAACTGGAACTACGCAAAGCAGAAGATCGAGAGTGCTGCCGATTGTTATTGGTGTTTTTTTGTTTTTTATTTAAGGTCGCATCAACTACTAGGTCATTAGCCATCACTATACACACGGTATGGTAACTATGAGGATGACACGGTATGATAATGATAGGGGTGTGAAAGGACGAACACAATACAACCATGTCCGAGGCGGGACTCGAACCTGAGATCGCTACGGCACTACTGCCTTAGCGACCTCGGCCATCCGGAGCGGATTCTGTCGATAGTTGTGACCCTTCGCCCTCCAAAAACTCCCTATTGGGTGCCATGAGGCTGCTGGCGGACTCGGCGCACGTTGAAATTCAAGAACTCGTTCACACAACACTATTTCGTGACGAGTGACTGTTGTGACAACAGCTCATACACCAGCGAGAAAAACAAAACATCTTAATCGTGGCCTGCTGTTTGCTGCACTTCGCCCTCCAATATTGTCAGTGTACTTCAAATAACTCATGTACGTAGTGGGTAAAACCAATGCGCCTCAAATGGGTGGCGCTGAATGTGTGTTTAAAGCGGCCTGGAAGAGCAACAGCAGCAGCGACAAGTGACAAATGGCTGTGGAGGCTGCTGCTTTCGTGGGCGCGGGGCGGGCGAGCGGCGCCGATACCTCGTTATCTTATCTCCTTCCGCCGCCGCTGACCTCGATGCACCCTCCTCGACACTTGCCGCGCACGCGAGCCTCAGCCCCAGCCCCGCTTCAGGCCTGGCTCGCTTCCTCCTCCTCGACTGCCAGCCAGTATGCGAGTCCACACGTCAGTATAGTGAAGAGAAGAAACTATCAATTTGTACGTGAAAGCTGCGTTTAAAATATTACTTATTTAGGCAATGCCAATCTTTAGCTATCCTTCGCGCGTGAGGTTGCCGAAGGTTTTGAAGATTCTAGTTCGAAAACATAATTCAAACTTGAATACAGAATAAAATTTCCAAAAATGATGGGGTTTTATATATGTGTAATTTTAAATATATATTTAAATTTTTTAATAGCAATAATAACAGTACTACTAATAATATAATAATAACAATAATAATTTATTGGAAATTTCCCTTGCCATGTTGGGGGAACGCCAAACGGAGACTAATGAACATAATACCCTTTCCTGTACGGTTCGGTGTTCTCACTATTCTGTCTTATCTCTGCCTCTGAACAGCAGTCCCTAACCCGCCCTGATGTTCACCCATATGGTCGCAGCTCTGCTCGCTACGTAGGTTGGTGCTAGGATTAGAAGAAAGACTCCTGGGGGCCGTCCGACAGCGCTTCCTGGTGCATGAACATTGACTCTCTGATAAAGCGAACGTCTGGTCACAGGCGCCTGGCTTAGAGTGCTACGAATATGCAAGCTGCTTCAAAAGAATTGGTCAGACTATAAATTACCTCCCACAGTTGCGTATGATCAGAGTATTTTCCAATTCTGAGTTAGCCTTACGTTAAGCACACGGTAGATTGTGAATGTGACAGAAGTAGTAATAAAAGCTACATGTGCTGTTTCGGAAATCCATCAGTGTGACATTTTGTGTGAGATATCAACTTTGTATCCACCTCTAAAATAAATTATGTAAAATAGAATAGAAAACTAGTTTAACTGTGAAGAATGTCTAAACAAGATCATTAAGTAATTCTTAAATTTCAGTTTTCATAAAAAGAGACTTAATTGGAGATTTCCACCTCTCATTTTCAACAAACAAAAATTATCCAATTGAAACAGCACCCATTATTTTCACGAAGACAAGAAAAATACTCTTCGCAAAATGAGTAGGTCGTCTTAGAAGTCTGTGGTCACTTAGAAGTCGTGGTACATAATTTCCTTCATCTGTAGTGTACAGTCGAAAACATAGAATTGTCTTCGAAGTTATCGAAATTTTAGATGAGTTAATTCAATCATAGGATAAGCGAAATACGCTATAGAGCACTAGGCAAAGTTACGAATAGAAGAAAATAGAGAATGCATGGTTCTGCTCGAGTCGCAGACAACAAGTACGGTATTCTGTATATTCTGTCCAAATCGGAGTGCACAGATCATCTCCCTCCTTAGTGCACCTTCTTTCCGCGCGCAGACTGTACAGCTCTTACTTTACGTGCATTATTTTAAATATCATCAAAAGCTCTCCGCAGCCATCACGCAGGGGCGAGCGCTTCCTCCTCCTCCCCCCTCCGCCGCTCCCCTCCGCCGCTGGCGCTAATCCGCCTTTACAAGCGCACGCAGGAAATCCGAAGGCCGTCCGCGCGCATACAGAATCGCCCCGCCCCACCTCTTTTCCGCCCCGCTCCGCCCCGCCCCGCCCCGCCCCGCCCCGCCCCGCCCCGCCCCGCCTCCTTCACGGCCACGAGGCGCGCCGCGATCCTCCACCGCGTTAAAGAAGATGCAGCCGGCCGCGCGACCGGCGATTTTGTGAGGGAACGGGCCCGTACGCTTTCCGTGTATGTCGCATGAGTTACCATACTGGTTGGCGTGGCTTGTGGTTAACCGTGTCCCGAAAGCTACGAATGGCTAGTTTTGGCTGGAAGGGTTTTAGTGTCTGTGTTTAACTGCATCCCTGAGGCTACAAATGCCAGTTTTGTACACGCGAGTTTGTTGTGTTAACACTATTCCTAAGATTTCGAATGCCTAGTTTTACCCGAACGGATTTGCGAATATTGTGATTAATCGTATCCCTCTGACCGTAGATATCGGATTTTACCCGATGGCTTTTCCGCCAAACGTACTGACTGGATCAACTTTAATAATAATAATAATAATAATAATAATAGTAATAATAGTAATAGTAATAATAGTAATAGTAATAATAGTAATAGTAGTAATAGTAATAATAGTAATAATAGTAATAATAGTAATAATAGTAATAATAGTAATAATAGTAATAATAGTAATAATAATAATAATAATAATAATAATAATAATAATAATAATTTCACCTTTTACTTTAAAATTTTACCGGACACTTGTTTCTACACACTCAGTTTCATGTCGGGTGAACCAAGACCTTATACCCTGAAGAAATCAGGAGCAGACAGGTTTCGTTTGTGACAGTATTTATTATCGAGGGCGTTAGATGAGTTAGAATAAACGGAAGGACATATTTTGGAATATTTGAATTTTGTTTATTGTTGTAGGGGTGGCGTTACATCAAACTGGACAAGCGTACGTGACTGACATAACATGGCTTTATAAATAAGGAGAGTAGAGTAAAGCTTTAAGTGTGGAGTGACGGTTAATTTTTGGTCAAACACATTGGCTTTCTTCACCTCGGAGGTGACGTACTCTTTCCATGTCAATCTGGTTTCCATTAGAATGCCTAGATAAAGGATGGGGCTGTTGTGGAGCACCATCGTATTATTGTTGAGTCGAATTTTAGGCTGGAATTTGAAGGGTTAAAACTTTTAATGGTGACTAACTTGCATTTATCTTAATTTTCCACTTTCTACACCATGTGAGAATGGTCGTGAGATGTTCGTGAATGATATTCCTTGTAGAGTTGAGATACTGATCTGAGACAAAAATGACAATGCGATCTGCAAAAGGGGCAGTGAGTATATTAGGATGCGTTGGAATGTCAGAGATGTAAATATTAAAGAGAACTGGCGACAACACGGAACCTTGTGGAACTCCTGCTGAATTTTCCGTGGTGAAGAGAGGGTTGAGCTCACTTGCACAATAAATGTGCAATCTGTAATGAAATTTTATATGGCTTTGATGAAGTATTTTGGTATACCTAGTTTCCTGAGATTGTATATTATCCCTTAGTAGCAGACCCTGTTGAACGCTTCAGCGACATCGAGGAAAATTGCTATTGAACTATGGCCAGCATGAAATGCTTCATGGACATTTTCGGTTAGACTTAGTAATTGGTGACTTGTGGAATGACTTTGGGAGAAACCCAATTGAAAGGGAGGAATAATATTATTTTGATTTATAACTTTACGGAGTCTCTTTAATAGAAATTTCTGTAACATTTTTGAAAAATGGGAATTAGCGCCAGTTGGACGGTATTTGGTTTCAAATTATTTCAAAATTCATCGATATTGCTGCAATGTCTTGAACACTGAATGACATTAAAAGGAAAATGTATATTTCTCAGATTTTATGAGATCTTTTACGCTTATCTGGGGGCTGTGCAACGTAAACACGATCCGCCACTGAATGCACTCAACGCAATGCATTCCATGCAATGCACTCTGTGCAACGCACACAATGCAACACAATGCACACATTAGCAATTTGCGATCATACGCAAAATGGCCGCGAGGCCTGAGCGCCGCCGTGAAGTTGAAGGTTTTGCTGGAACGCGACGACTTGTGCGTCGAGCTCGCGCCGCTTTTACTATTGTGGGCGTCGCAAGGCGCAGTAAAAGGGCTCCGTTTACGATCTGATGCGCGGCGCGAGGGCGGAAGCAGTGGGAGACGCACAGCCTGCTCTTGGATTAGGGCGCGAAAAAATTTTGAAAGAAACCTCTACTTTCAGAACTATTATTCTGCTTCATTTTTCAATGTAAAGTCAGTATTCATTATAAAAAAATCACCCGTTGACTATCCTTATTACAATGTTATGCAATATCAAAGTAGAATATATTTCAAAATTAAAATCCGTGAATAATAGTTGGAACCAAAATAAAAACGACATATCAATTTTTTTGTCCAATGCTCGGGCTCAAATAACTTGCATCCGTCCATTTGCTTTCTCTCCGATTTAGGTTGTTTAGTATTTGAGAAGTTGGCGACTTTGAGAGATTGGGAAATGGATGCCCAATGCTACCAACAATTTGTGGAGTTCAGAATTCACTTGCAAGAACAGACACGACGGCCACTGATATTTTGCTGATATTTGAGTCTGTGGCCGGTTGTGCGAATTGAACGAGGATTTTAATTCTACCCCTATTAGGCGAGACTATAATGTGAGATTACACTTCGAGGATTTAACGCTCAATCGGGATTTGAACCCACGACATTGAAATTAGAAAGCAGTGTATTAACCGCGGTCAATGCCGGCCGATAATTGTTTGTTTTTTAAATGGAAAAAATATAATCCGCGTGTAATGATCTGGATTTTTGTCAAAGAGGAAAAGGATGCATCGGGTCGTGCAGATACATCAAATAAAGTAAGACTTGCCACGAAAGTTGAGATCTCTCAATCGAAAGAATATTGCTCCCTCCATATATATTTTTTATTTATTTATTTTATCGCTCCGAACGGCGCTCCCCTTAAAAAAGAACACCCCTCCCCCTGCCTTGGTCGGTCGATTCCACACGGCGTGGGAGAGAGTTCCTCAGCATGTCTGTTGTGGGTGCGGGCGGGCGAGAAAATTTACAGCCCCCTTATGCTGTTCGCGTGGTTATTCGGGCTCTGAATATACAGAAACTTTAATGGCCGAAGTTTCTCGAGAGGTTACGTGATGGGATGGGCCTTTCTTTTAAAGCGGCTAATTCGCCGAAGTGGAAACGCTGTTCGAGAGGTCGGAGGGGCGCGGTCTGCGTTGTGAAGGGGGAGCTACCATACAGTCGTCACGCGCACCAATTGTGTTCGTGAGATCTCAGGTGGAGGACCCTCGAACGCTCGCTGGGGCCGTAGGAGCCATCGGAAGCGAAGTGTACGCCTCGAACAGGTGATGCTTTGAAGAATACCGCGAATCGATAACAAGCCTGAAACAGGCGATCGAAGTCAACGACGAACTGAACGAACTTTTAATGGCTTTTTACTTTCGATTCCATTTTGCAACGACTCGTGTATCAGTTTTTTATTTATTATATTCGCATCAACCCAAGGCTCTTAGCGGCTGTACAGCATTTTACATTAAGATTCTATATTTGATTATATATATATATATATATATATATATATATATATATATATATATATATAGTATTTACAATAGCAAGGAAATTACAAAAACTTGTTAAGGAATCATGGCTGGTATGACATAGTATGGTGCATCATTGTGATGGTTTAAAACAGGGGTTGCTTTGAAGAATTCCGCAAATTGTTAATGAGGCTCAAACAGGCCAAAGAAACCGATAAAGACAAACTGGATGAAGTTTCTAATTACTCTTTTATTTTCAATTCCATTTTACAACGACTCTGAGTCATGAACCATTGTGCTTAGAACAAAAAGGACAGTTTATTTTAAGTATTAGAAAAAAATTAAGTATGGTTTATAAAAACATTTATAATGTGGTTTAAGGAAATAGTGGTAAAATCCTTTAGTCAAATCTGCTGACAGGATAAATCATTCAGGAAGCAAAGGAATCGACATCGCTATTTAAGAACTACAGCGATGTAATAGTAGAGGTCAATCTTAAGAAAATTGGATAAAGACAAATAAATTCGGAATATTATAAACGAGTGAAGGAAGACGGAAGAGTGGGCCTGATGGCCCTAGTCTCGCTACGTAAATTAAGGCATTAACTAACTAATTAACTAGAAGCACTTGAAGTTGAAACGGATAGAACTTGGAAGAATAGAGAATGGGAGAAGATACGTATTGGAATGATGGAAACGGAAAGAAGGGTGGAGGAGGGCGCAGATTGTTTTCGAAGATCAGGAGGGTTGTGGCAAAGACTGCGACGATCTGACAAGAGAAATAAAGGCAGCAGAGAGGGGGACCTTCCTTCGGTGAGATCCAACTGTGGGTGGTGCTTTCTGGAGAGAGGCAGGTGATTAGTGGGCACGAGGCGAGGATGGTTGTCGGCGGAGAGCAGAACGCGGAACGCCAGGGTAAAGAGGTGAGCAAAGTAAAAGCTAGGGCGTTGCAGGGAACATGAATCGAGGATAGACTGTGATGGAGAGAGGGGTCCAGACAGGGGAGAGGACGGAATTTAGGACGAGATAGGAGGTGAGGGAAGGCGTCCACAACGGCGATTAGAGAAGAGGCGGAGGCGACATAATTAGGTGAGGAAGGTGAAGATGTCTGGGAGAGAAGAAGAAAAGAGGGCAGGATGTCAGCGGAGGAGCGGCAAGAACGTGCAAAGGAGACGAAATGTAATCTAGGAAAGAGGAGAGGAGGGAAGAGAAGCAGGAGGCGAGGACGTCTGTGAAAAGAAAGGGATAGAGAAGGGAAGGGCGTGTTGATAAGAAGAAGAGAGGAAGCCAGAACGCCTGTGAGAGAGCAGGAGAGACGAGGTCAAGTCGAGGATGAGACGTTATCCAAGAGGGAAGCACAAGCACGGAGTCAGAGAGGAGGGGGTGTTATAAGAGGGCGTCTGTGACAGGAGGGCAGAGGAGAGGCGAGGATCCTGTAAAAAGGAGGAGGGACAAGGGAAGGAGGGGAGGGGAAGGGAGGCGGGGTGGCAGTGGAGAGGCTTCGCGACAAGCGGACGGGCGTCTGCTCGTTAGTGCTCCGAGATAACGCGGGCGAGCGGGGCTGCGGCTGGGGCGAGCGGGGAGCGCGACGGGGGCTCGGGTGGGGGCGCGGGCGGGGGTGGGGGCGAGGGCGGGGGCGAGGGCGGGGGCAGTGACGGAGGCGGGGGCGAGGGCGGGGGTGAGGGAGGGGGCGAGGAAGGGGACGAGGAAGGGGGCGGGGCGGGAGCAAGGGCGGGCGCGAGGGCGGGGGCAGTGGCAGTGGCACTGGCAGTGGCGGGGGTGAGGGCAGTGAGAGAGGCGGGCGCGAGGGCAGTGGCGGGGGCGGGAGCAGTGACAGAGGCGGGGGCGAGGGCGGGGGCGGGGGCGTACCCGGAAGCGGCTGCGTGTCGTCTGGTCCGTTGGCGGTTCCGGCCGCGGCGAGGGTGACGCGTTATGACCCGCGGCGACCTTGGGGGACGCCCGGATGCGGCGCTCCGCGGCACTGGGCAAAACAAAGCAGGAGGCGCGTTTAACGCGCGTGCGGGAGCCTTGGACAAGCCCCAGCACTGCGGTGTAGTAGAAGCCAGCGAAAATGCGATAATTCTTTAAGAACAGAAAGAATGTCTATATATGACCGACAAATTTTCAGCTTGAAATTCCTCAAAGAAAATCCAGTTAAGCCTCTACTACATGATAAAGGAAGTAAAGTTCATATAGTACATAATTAAAATATTTATTACAAAGACAATTTAGAAAGCATCGCATGAATTGACAAAAATCTGATTCCGGTTGTCACTCAATGATTCAGTGATGCGATTACGCAGGACGTTAATAAGTGGGAAGTCCGTGTCCAGAGCAAAATGAGTGTCACTTCTCTTGAATACAAAAATGTTGGGGTTTACTATAATTCAAATTTCGCTGGATGAATGTGATTACCAAGACTTACGTCAAAACGTCTTACGTTCTCTTGCATTGAATTTGATAGAAATCATTTCATCTATTTCAACACTCCAATATCGACAAACTTTATTTATTTTATTCATGGTTTTGCGTATTAGAATTGTTTTAACACCCAAGATGAATAACTGAGTGATAACACAAGCAAATTCACAGTATAAATATGAATACGTGAAGTCGAATCAGAATAAGTAGCATGAATTGACAGAAAGGAGTTTCCGGGTACGACTGAATGATTCACGCATTCGTATTACGCAGAGAATTAATAAACGGAAATCCGCGTCCACTGCAGACCGATTGAGTCTGGTGTTGACAGCGGCGTACGCAACTTTTAGGCAAACCCCTTAGTGGAAATCGGAATAAGAACCAGGAAATCAAGCAATTTGGAATTTCCAGATGAATGTTCACAAAGAAAGATAATCGGTCCTGTTTTGCAGCTAAAACAGTAGATCTACCCTGTCTGTTTCAGATTTACTGTATTTTTCTTTAAGACTCATGTTCTTTGATTATATGATTCTTTTTAGTTTTCTTTTTCTCTGTGTTTTTTTTTTTTCCTTTCTTTCTTTTGGGCCACGATTTTTTTTTAAGCTTGTTAATATATACAACTTTGAATCTATTAAACTTTGAACAAACTTAATTACTAATAAATCTAGTTTCAAATGTAATAATTTCATTCTTCAATTAGTAACTACATTACGTCAGATACGATTAACTTAATCAATTGAAAGATTGTTTTATTAATTTTTAAATCATATGTAATCTTTAGCGTAATTCATATTTTCGCAAAAATGTTACTCTACTAATGGATTATTTTCATAAACTTCACATTCCTTTTGATATCCTTGACTCGAGCAATCAATTCTTAGTTAAAAACTTATAGTTCATGTTTTCCTCTCTTTTTCGTTTTAATCTAGCTAGTTCTAAGTAAACATTCCGCACTTACAAATCATTTTGTTAAAAGTGAAAATAGCTTCATATCGGAACCCTGAACAGTGTTTTATAAAGTTTTATAAGTTTTTTACCATTTGCATTGTATAGTTATAAAAGATCGTAAACACAATGGTAATGACTTTTGTCATGAATAATTTAGGCCGGCAATGTTTAGGGGAAAGTGTTTCAACATTGCTAAGTATATTTACAAGCGGAAAGATTTTTCACATTTCAATTGCTCAGAAGATTAAATAGTCATTTTGAAAATTACGGCCTAAGAAACAAAATCGCGACGATTCGAAGACGGGCTAGTGCGGGTCAATGACACGTTTTGGAGTTACGGACGATTTGGAGCAGCGTTGTCCAACAGGCGGACCGCGGGGGCATGCGGCCGGCGGTGCCATTTATTGGGGCCCACGAAAGTCCCTTTCATCCACATCGGGCGAGAACATTGTTCTTCTAGCGCACGCACCGTGCCGGGGTCATCACCCCTTCAATGTAAAAATCGGTTAAGTTTAGATATAAAGATTTGTACACGTAGGCTTCCGCGGCTCGAGTTCATGACTTCTAGCCTGTCCGGGTGACGCCGCGTCGTTGGCAGATAGGCCGTCGTTTCGCCTGTCATGTCGCAGGCTTCTTCAGGGTAGTGAACTTCAGGGTAGTCGTCACTACCCTGAAGAAGCCTACGACATGACAGGCGAAACGTCGGCCTATCTGCCAACGACGCGGCGTCACCCGGACAGCCTAGAAGTCATTGATATAAAGATGTTTTCTCTAGTAATTTCAGAAACTCAAAATTATCCCAATTTGTTGTAGTTATACATGGCACGACCCGAAATCACGCGTGGTTCCATTTCCCTGCTCCTCCGTTTCAGAGCGGCCGGGCAAAGCGCCGAGATGAACAACGCAGGGAAGTGAGGTGTGGATCGCCCGATTAATGGAAAGCTGCCCCGCAACCACATTAAGGTTTTAGTTGTGGCTCTTGAAGCCTTCCGAGTTGGACACCCCTGATTTGGGGCGTGACGCGTGATGCGAATTGCATTTGTGCCTGCTCACTTAAGTAGAACGGTTGCTACAGAATTCTAAATTTCTCTTCTTAATGTTCCCAAAGAGGAAATTTCCTATACAGCAACAGCACATTTACGAGGTTTAGGATCCATGGAGTCTAAGGAACCGAACATGACCATCTTATTTCCGTCCCGTATTATTTACTATAGAGAAGATAATTTGTGTCCATGAAAGTATTTCCATCAACGCATTTTTAAATTATTAAAAACTTATAATTTCGTAAACTTTAATTTTTTTAAAAACGAGTTTTTTAAACGCTATATTTAGGGTTTAAACGTTTATATTTTGGGTGGGGAGCTGCTTATTTACGTATTAAGGCGTTTGAGTTGAGGCTCCAGGACAGAAATGCTTCCACGACTAGAACAAAACGGCGTGGAAAGTATTTCCGCTGGTGAATTGTAGTCCCGGACGTTTTATGAGAGTGAACGCACGTCAATTGAAACGTGAAGACATGAAACGCGAAAAACTCGTAAAAGGAGACCATAATTCATGTTGACTGCCGTATAATCGTGCTATTGACAGGTTCTAGTCGTTTAATGATTGAACATTAAACAGACTTTATTAAAGTACTACTTCTTTCCAAGGAGGGTCCGTGAAGGTAAAACGCTGACTGCCATGTGGTGCGAACGCGGGTTCACTTTTAAAGGGTGGTGCGGTCACGTGAAACCATGTCGGGCTTACACAGCGATTGGTGCCACCGTAGATTCAGGCCCCTCGTTGATACGTACACGTATGCTTTACTCATGTCTGCAGCAGCAAGACATTTTTATTAATCTTGGCCCCGATTTAAGGAATACAAACGTACTTTTGGAATTGAGAGAAACGCAGAATTTCGGAATGGCGAGAAAGTATATTGGCCACAGCAGCATTCATGTTGTTGTCCTAAATGGCAATCATTAAATCAACTCGTAATAACCATTCCTCAATCGCAATTATGGAATCTAATTTAATGCAGCGCCTGAGCTGCAATCGATATTTGAACTGTCGGGACGTTATTAACCAGCCAACTTGTAAACAAGGAAGTACTAAAAACTTTATCAACATACATTGTACAATTACATTATTTGCTTCATACATCTTCAAATAGTCCACGCATTACTACATAGTCTATTTAGTAATTCTAAATTGTGAGTGTAATTGACATAAAAAATCAAATAAATTTAAACAAATATTTACTTAAGAATCCTATCATTTCCATTCCCCCTTCTACAAAACCCTAAGATTTTGAAGAACACCAACCCTCCCGTAAATAATGTTACGCGAGCTACGTATAGCCCCTTGCCACAGAATACCATTATTGGAACCAATGCATCGAAGTACATCCCAATGCGACCTCATTTCCTTCCCCCCAGTTCGTCTCGAGAGCTTATATCCGTCCCCGGGTGCAAGAGGCGCTCTATCGTCGTCCGCTTCGCACACAAGAGCAAAAGGACGAAGGGCGCGCGGCGAGGGCTGGGGGGTCGCAGGGACGAGGGCGGCGTCGACGAGGAATGCTGAGGTCGCTCGTGACCGGGGATGTAACTCAAGAGGATGCGATAGGCGAGGAGATTGAAACGCTTTCGAGAACAAGAGTTTCGGGGGAAAGGAACGTGACGGCTCGCAAAGACACGCAAGATACCAGTGTGTCAGCGGAGATTGGGAGGTGATGATGAGATGGACTGCATTTGGACGACAGAGAAATGGAACCTTAAGGAAGAATTGATGTCATGGAAGTCACTAAATCGGTAACAGAGATTCGGATTCGACACACATACATAATATTTCGGGAAAAAACGGGTCATAGATTGTTCGTTGTCAAAAAATGTCGTTTCCAGTCATGTCTATTATGTCATGAATGAAGTGTTAATGTAAAGCATAAATATTAATGGTGTACCCAACATTAACGCCAATTTAAATTTTTATTTTCTCCGTAGATTAATTCTGCGCAAACAGAATTTTTTACGTTTATTTCAATTGTCCGGTTTTTTCTTTTCGTGGTCCTTTGTATGATACAGTAGGATGTGTATTCGTAGTTTGATAAAACATTTCTCCATTTTCCCAGTGAATCTAACTCCCTCTGTATTTACAATGTTGCGCCCTCCAGCTCTGTGACATCTGTTGTTTATTAGCCTACTAGATGGTTGTGGGGCTGAGAGATCATCACAGCATAGCGATATCAACGCCTCTAGCCTGATTTAGAAATGGCAACGATATTTCGTACATGACGCACAATGGATATACGTTAGAACCCGCATGTCCGTCTGCGGTGTCTTTAATTTTATTGCCCATTCGGTGTCTGTCCCTTTGTTGTCATGCCTGGAATGGCGAATTCAATTGCAACTTAATTATAAAGGTGAGGTTCGGCAACATGAGGCGTGTCGTCATACAGTTCACCTTCCACTGTTGGATATTCGGTTTTAAATTCCCGCTAGTTCGTCTGAAGTGTGTTGTAGACAAAGTTTGTTCGCTGTAAATTTTATAAGATTCATCCATTTTATCTGCTATCCATTCTATTGCTTTATCATCAACACGAAAAGACATCCATCAAAACCTTCATCCCAGATGAAGCTGAAAGGTCTTAAGAACTAAAATCAGGCAATAAGGACAATGGTGAGGTTAGGAGAATGATGCTGACGGTCAAACGACACAGAGGAAATCCCGGAAAAAAACCGTCACGAAACAGACTTGATCACCACAAATTCCTCATGGTACACCGTGATATGAACTTCGATCTATAGAGATGGAAAAATGGCACGAAAACGACTAAACTAAGAGTCTCCAACATCCTGGGTCTAGGGCCAGAAGAATAAATAAACTACGGGGCCCGCTAATGTAATTATCTGTACGTAATCAAACTTAATAAGAAAATAAAATATTTGCAATTACAAAATATTGGAATATTAGTAATTGACTGCATTTAAAACTGCTTAAAATCTTTGTTAAAAATCTAATTGGGGAGAGCAGAGTTCGTGCTTAGTTAGCTATTATAGTAGTCATCACCTGATTGACCCCATTGGCTGTGACACCGTCGATCGCATCGAACCGCACCGCCATTGGAGACTTGGTGTCAAAGCTCGTCCCTGGCCTGTGGGCGCGTGTGTCACTGCCGTCCCTGCAGAGCGCTTCCTGGAGGAGCTAGGGATGTGCCCTTAACAGCGAAACTGTTATTTCTTAACAGTTAACGTTTCGTAACTGTTACGCGAAATAACAATTATTTCGTTTATCCTGTTATTGGCTGTTATCGGTTAAAATTCATAGTACGGATTGCAATCTATTGGGCCAAATCTGAACTGCTACAAGCTTTCGCGGCAACTATTTTGTACGATAACATATTCATTGCAGCTAATGAATCGTAATTAGCGAGTGCTCAAATTATAGATTCATAAATAATTCATTATTACACAATATGTGCCAAAATATTTTTATATTTTATTGTACACCTCAATAAGAAGTTGTTCCTTTAAAGTAAATCTATCCTATATGTGTGTTAACTTCTTTCTGCCGCGTCGTTGGCGAGGTGAGATCCGTTAATATTTCCCTAAGACCGATAAAATAAAATGAGTTCCGGTCAAATAACTCGCATTATAATATCGCACCTCCAATAGAAAAGTGACACAAGTGCGAATTTCTGATTTCTCAGAAATTGCAAATTTTAAGTTTCGTAGTTCTGTAAAACTTGTTATAGATTGTGCCAAATATTCACCTTTTAGCGGACAGTAATTGAACTAATTCAAAATCAACTTCAGAAAAGTAGCAGTACCTCTTAGTAACCTCTTATCAGCTTTTAGATGAAAAATGACGATTTCGCACTTGCGTCACTTTTCTATTAGAGGTGCAATATTTGATATTAAACAGTCATTACGACTTTAGCTGTGGCAAGTTGCGTAATCGAAAGAATATTTGGAATTTGAAACCGAATCACGAATCACTGTTATTTTAGTAACATTCTATACACATTTGTTTCTCATATCAATTACTATTCTTCTTTGGCAGTTCATCCATTCTCGTTCATAACAGCTGTTTCTCTGTCTATGCCAGCGCCGTAAGGTAGCTGTACGAGATA
Source organism: Gryllus longicercus (assembly GCA_038098605.1). Taxonomy (NCBI): domain Eukaryota; kingdom Metazoa; phylum Arthropoda; class Insecta; order Orthoptera; family Gryllidae; genus Gryllus; species Gryllus longicercus. Next base: position 106,134 of record JAZDUA010000425.1, on the reverse strand, counting down.
CACGGTGCTACCAACATTATTCGTTTTGCCTGGGTTAATTCTTAGGAGTCGCCACAAATGATTCAATTCTTAGCAGTCGGTCATGTTAAGTTGCGGATCATGGGCCTTCTAGTTTCAACTGTTACTAATTACCGTTATTACGAATCGACTGTTATTCGATAACAACTATTGAAGAAAATCCATCTCTAGTAAGAGCCACGCTAGGAAGGGCCCCCGAGAGCTGCGCCTGAGAAAAGCCCAATTGATGGAGCAACACTGACAGCGGTCTGCGCGAGCCAAGACGCCACCAGTCAGCAAAGTATGCCCCCTTTCGACGTGGACACCGACGCGCACTTCCTTGCAGTGGCAAGGCTCTTTTCACGGGCCCACCGCCGCAAGCCCCCGGCGCACCGCCGCCTTTCGCCCACCCTCCGGCGACGACGAACACCGAAATGTATGGGCCCCTTCCCACCGCGCGGCCGCGGCGCGCTTCCTTCAAGCAGCAGAGCTCTTCCGACGCAGCCACCGCCGGAGCCACGGCCGCACCGCCGCCCGCCGTGGAAGGGGGTGGGGTCTGGAGGGGTAGGTTTCGCCGACCCTCCGGCGACGACGAACAAAGGGACCGGAGCAGGTAGAACGCTGCGGCCGCGGCGCAGTGGGAACGCTCCCATTTAAAGCTGTGTTCTGCTAGAGTGGCGCGTGGCCCCTCCTTCGCTTCTGGTGGCTGGAGTTCGGCGTCGGCTGCCGCAGCAGCCGCCACCCGCTGCACGTGGGAAGGCCTCCATTCAAACCAATGCTCTGCTACGCGCCGCGCTGCTGCGAAGCGCGCTGCGGCCGCGCCGTGGGAAGGGGCCCTTAATGTAGGTTTCGCCCACCTTCCGACGCCTTTCCACGTCGCCGCAGCCACGGCCGCACCGCCGCCCGCCGTGGAAGAAGGTGGGTTCTGCAGGGGTATGTTTCGCCGACCCTCCGGCGACGTCGAACAATGGGACCGAGAGAATGTGAAACGCAGCGACAGGCGGCCGCAGTGGGAAGGCTCCCATTTAAAGCTGTATTCTGCTAGCGGTGGCGCGTACCCCCTCCTCCGCTTCGCGTGGCGAGAGTCAGCGACGCTTGGCGCAGCAGCGCACGCCCGCTGCACGTGGGAAGGTCTCCATTCAAACCAATGCTCTGCTACGAGTTGCACTGCTCGGAAGCGCACCGCCGTCGCGACGTGGGAAGGGCCCTAAGGTAAAACGCTACGGCGAGTGCCCCAGTGGGCAGATCTCCGTTTAAAGCAATGTTTGGCTAACGGTGGCCATCCCGGGCTGCTCGTGGCAAGCGTCTGCCGCCGAAAGACAGCAGCCAGAAAGCGACGCATGTGGAAAGAGCTCCATTTAAACCAATGCTCTGCTACCAGCCGCGTACGGTAGCGCGCTGCTGTGTCTACCTGTGAAGGGACCCTCTCTTATGATGGGCACAACGACGAAACGTTTGGGCACGGTGACCTGTGTTGTGTGGAACTGCGTTGACGGACGAAGACGTACTGACCCCTGAACGGAGCGAGTGTTTTCGACTATGTAACGGGAGGTTTTAGGGTTTGACTCCCGACGGCTACAGGATTTTCGTCACTAGCTTTCGTTGTCTGGAGAAAAATCTGTGTGGATGGCTGCTGTGATGGGTAGTTTTCCGTGGGGACTCTGATCTACTCCAAGAGAATGTCGGAGCTGTACCCTTACAAGAGGGCGCGACCTTTCCTTCCTCTTCCTTGCCCAATCCTTACCCCTCACACACACATTTACATGCACCATACTACCACACACGTCGGGGGACGTAGAGAGATTACAGCTTGTCCCGGCTGCGGCGGTGTCTTGCTGGCAGAGAATACCTGGTTGGGGGAACCTGACGACTAGGTCAGCACCGGATCTCGCCTTCAGCAAGGTAAAATCACTGACATCTCTCTCGATAAAACATTTACTACACTTACGGGTGTTATGAGCTTAGCAGTTGACGCTTTCGGAATCACTATTCAATCAATCAGTCAATCCCACCGAAGTAGTTCACGAGACCACGTTACTCCCGTGAGTCGTTCGCGCTTAGTCTTGCATGCCAAGCCAGATACTTGTTATACGTGTATTGTGTATTGTATCCTGAATTCTGTTTTGGAAAAAACTATCCTTAATACTTACATGACCTTGTGGTTTATAACATGATGTTGGATTATGAAACTTTCTCGCGGAAACTACATTGTCAACGAATATGTGTTTCCGCGTCTCCGAGTATTCGTCGTTCTGTCGCAGAGATTCAGCTTCTTAATGCTTTGTAGATGGCAGTTGAATTGAGGTTGATTTTCATAAATATGCTTAACGTTAAATGCAATTATAAAACGTGGCAAAAGATGCACCCCAATAAAGAAGCGAGGACATTGTCCCAAAAAGTTTCCTCATGGTACCAATCACGCATATTTTTTTTTAGCTTGAGAAATTGTCTGTTTTGTCAACTTGTCACCCTGTCACCTAAACCCAATTTTCCACCCCAAACCCACCCATATTTCCCTAACACGTTTAACGTTTTTCGGTTGGGTTTCAAAGCAACCAGCAAGTATGTCTTAAAGCACTTAATGCAGACTTCACGGACTGCCATCCTTCTAGCAACGGTGTTTTATTTTATTCGATTTATTTTATCACAGCAATGGGAATGTAGTAGTTCGTTTTGTCGCTCGGGAAAATTCTGTATATCTATTTTCAGATAAGTTTGTTCCACAAATACATTCGATTTATTTTGAAACAGACTTTCTTAACGACTTCTAAATCTCTAAAGAAATGTATTGAAGTTATTTTAGTTTCCAATATTCTCTATAAATAAATCGGTCAATAAAAATATAGATTTTCCTTCTTCTCCGCATCGAATGATTGAATTTGTCGGAATGGAAAGTGTCAGTGGGTCGCGACAGATCGAACAATCTAAGGGCCTCCGGAAAAGAAAGGTTGCAGAACATTGGAAATAGAATATGATTAATAATGAATAAGTGAAACTGCATTTCCGAACCTACTCTCGAGTTCTATTTTATTACGTTTTTTTCCCCTGGAAGCTGATTCTGTGCCAGAGGTGGTTAGTGAAGAATGATCATGCTCCTGATAGAGCGTGATGGATTGTAAAGAAATATGAATGGTGATGGAAGGAGAATCGTAGAATCAGAGGTCGGGAACGGGTTGCCCGGAAAGATCCACCGCGCATCTGCTTCGTTCACAAGTTCCAATTGAAGTGAATGAGATTATCGTGGTACCTAGAGGGCCGTGCTTTCAAAAGCAATGCAACTCCTACGTGGTGGTTCTCTGTTTTCTTTGCATATTATTGAAGCTTTCATTGTTTCGCCGATTTCTCTGAGGAATAAGATCGTAATGTTAGTCGTAATATCTTGTAGAATATACTCGTATCATAAATAGCTCAAATATGGGTTCAAGCCTTTTGTATAGGAGCTACAATAAAACGTTCAGTACAAAGTCCAGGGAATTCAACACGGAGCAAAAACAGAGTTATTCGCAGATTTGAGAGCAACATGTCTCAGTTTTCGGATCTAGGATGTCTCTAAAATACCTATATAGCAGAAGTATTATTCGTGATAATAACCATGGACACGATTTCAAAGTAAAAAATATACAAAAGGGAAAATTGTCCACGGTAAACTTCATAAAGAATATAAAAGCGTTTGTTTTTTTCTGACCCTATTTTCATCGGTTGTACAAAAACTGTCAGAAGCACAAACTGGAATTAATTAATTTTCAACAGCGATAAATTACACCGATTCAGACGACTCTCGAGTCTTCTTCGTCAGAATCCACCATTACATTCTGTCACATTCTACACTTGATTACGGTCTGAGAATGACATGATATCCACAACGGAGAAAACACCCAATTCAGGTGTGCCTTACCCATCGGAACGGTATCACGGAAACAGTGAATTATTTCTAAAAAAGATTAAAGAAGCGGCAGATCCAAATTATTTCTCCTGAGACCAGAGTGGTAATATAAAGATTTCAGTAAATTATTACATGTATCACATTGAACTAAATGAATTGTATTGAAATAAAAATAATTCCGATGAACTCATCCAAATCATAGAATGTTCCCATTTATTTGTAATTTAGGGGTAATTTGTTCCCTTTCTTCTTTGTAATTTTTTATTTTTCGGTCATGTTCTTATATTCTGGTGATTATTTATCATAACCCGTATTGAATATTTTTAGAATTTAAAATAAACGTAAGCAGCAAACTATAATAAATCCGCTTGAAGCTCAGGTTAGTCTGTTGAAACCGTTTACAAATAACAAAATGCAAGGCCAGTCAGTTGCCATAAAGGGTAAGTGTGGTACCTTCACTTTTCGACTAGTTTTAGGACGTTAAAATCCGTTCGCTGTTAATGGCGCTGCGTCCTTCGCGCTCTTCGAAAGTCGCTGCCGCCGCCGCCCCGACGCGGCGAACGGCGCCAGGTAAATCCCCGAGGGCGATGGCGCCAGAGCGACAGGTGCCGGCGCGGGGGAGGGGGGGAAGACGAGCGGGTTTACACGGAGTGACGGGGGCGTCAGAAGGGGAGGGGTGAAAAGACGTGTCAGGAGGGGGGAAGGGGGGAGGGGTGAGATGGCGGCCGGCGACGTTTTCCATTTCCCGTCCGCGGACAACGCGCCGCCGCCGCCGCCGGTGCACATTGGGGCAAGATCTCAAAAAGCTGGCCAAAAGACGTAAACGTTATCCAAAGTTAGTGAAAATGTGTATACAATGGTTTCTGGGCATGCTAAATACAATTACAATGTCAAAATTGAAAATAAGAAAACGGTGGACCAAGAAGCCGGGTTAAAACTTTAAAATGTCTAAAAATGTTTCAGTTTTCATGGGTTTGATGGGTTCGCTGATTCTGACTCCAAAGTTAACATTGAAAAAAACAAAAAAAAAAAAAAAAAAACAAAACAAAAAAAACAATATGGCGGATTGAAATTGAAAAACTTCTAAAAACGTTTCTGCATAAAATGCAGGATAACAACTAATTGCAGCTTTTTTAACATTTCAATAGCTAAATAGTAGTGAATGAAGTTTTTATAAATATTGTTGGGACACTGTGTAACAATGTGGAACACTGTGGAACTTATAACTGCTGTGCTCTAAAAAAACAATTAATTGTATCATTTTATTTAAACATTAATTATGAATTTAATTTTAACATGTTTTTAAAGTATTTGTCATACTGTAAACATTGCACTCACCATCACGATTTTCGTCCATTTTGAATAATGAAAATTTGCTCCAAACCGAAAGCATCTGCTCGCTCAAAGGCCTCGTTTCCAGCGATGCAGAATGACGCCTCGGACCTTTTCCTGGCATGGAATTAGACACTCTGGAAACCAGTCCACCAACTGCTTACTTAAAATTCCCTAAATAAAAAAAAATGACTTTTGGCCAGCTCTTTGAGATCTTGTCCCAATGTGCGGCGTCCCGCCGCGTGGCAGTCGCTAACCCCCTCTGATCGATGGGGTCTCGGCGCCGGGCTCTTCATGCGGAAGCCCCAGCCCTCGGCGTCTTGGAAATGCGCGTAACCGTCCTTCCCAGTCTCGTCTTAATCGAAGGCAACTCGGTCATATGATTGTACAGTATTTTCCAGCATACGCGTTGCTTACGGAGAGGAAGCTAGGCGAGGCCTCTCAATATTTTCGGCTACATTCGATATTTCACAGTAATGCAATATGTTTAAAAACGTATTAATAGAAAATGAACTAGTTTTTATGTTTGAATACTTTTAAATAATTAGATATAAGTGTAGCAGATCCATACCAAGCAGAATTTTATGGTGAAGGATAATTCAAATGACATCCCCTTTCCATTCCACGAAATTATCTGCCAACAATTAGGAAGCTCCACAGACCCAATGCCGTAGAAGCTAGGGCAGTTCTGTAGGTCATTGATTCCCAAAGTGGGAGTGCGGCCCCCTATGGAGGCGTACAGTCAAGTCCAGGGGGAGAGGACCCAGTGAGCCGTATGTACCCGTGGTCTTGGCGCGCTAGGAAGATTTGAATTTTGTCAGTTGCATTGTATGATTGTATAATGTGAATCGTGTCATAAGATATCGTTCAAAATGAGGTCAGAAAAAAACACACGCAAGTATAACGATGATTGTATTAAATATGGGTTTATTTGCTGGTTAAGGATGACATCGCATTTCCTTAGTGAGTTGTTTGCTGTGAAGTCTCGAGCATTGATGCCATGAGATTTAGTTGTGTTGAGCAACATTTGGGCACTAATGGGTTAACTTGCAATATTGAAAAGAGTATAAAAATAAACGTATTGTTATTCAATACTACACTTGTTTCATTCACGGGAGTGGTAAAAAAGAAAAAGTTTGGGAACCCCTGTTCTAGGGTGAGCGTTTCGCCTTGTAAGTGCGTGGGGACGAGAGGGGGGAAACCAGAAGGTTGTGGCGGCACCTCAGGCAAAAGAAAACGTTGTTTGTACGCACGGTACAAACTTCGCAGGCATTGAGGTGCTAGCATTTTAATCAATTACATCATAACTTATTTCTACGCCTTGTGCTCGTACTTTGTGAGATAATGGCGAGGAAAATGTCAGCTCAATGTCCGTTGTCTTCGTTCAATGGCATTACTTTCGACAGTCGCCCATTTCTCCAGCTAAATTGTTCACGGATGATCGGGTAACGTAATGGGCGCCCCTTTGTCAGACATCCTTGATTTATTGCGTCATGGTTGATGAGAAGTCGAAGTCTTATTTTCGTGTCGACGTTTACTGCTCTCTCCTGTACTGCTTCGGAAAGAAATTGACGTCTATTTTATACTTGAGAATGGCTTAGCGTAACGTGCAGTAATTACGTTTTCGTGGCAGATGCTTTTTAGCGGCGAAGGTACGAAGGAGCGCCCCTACCACACGCAAACGAGCCTAGCCTTCTATACAGTGGCGGCCTGTAATCATGATGCTAGTAATAGTCCCTTCTGATGACTAGAATTATCAACTAAAGGTGAGATTATTACCCGCAGGAATAGATTTCGAATGTAATCAGCTTGCTCTTCAACATTTTGCAAAATAGACATTTGGGTAGACACATGCTCGTAACTTCGCCCTTTCCCACTCACTCATATTTTCATATTCTCAAACTCGAATTGTTCACGTTTCCCTAAAAATTCATTTATATTACGCGTAATGATGTTGTTTGGATAGAAAATGTTTCCGTAATTGAATTCTTCTGTACTTGACACATTCTTATGGAATCCAAGTGACCGAACTTGGTAGTACTGTTTTTTAAATGAGAATGAGAATACTAAAGAAATTGAAATAAAAGAGTATTTTATCATTATAAAAATGGATGTCAGTATACACAGAAGCGGTAAGTTACGATCCCCATGATAGTTGGCACATCTGCTTGTTTTTCCACCCAGATGGTTTATGTGATGTTAATTTTTGTAACTCCAATAGATGGCGATGTAGAACAAAATTGCGCTTCATATTAAGTCGATTTCCATTTAAACTGCGCTCCACCTGGGCTTCATTGTTGCCGTATGACTGAGTCAGAGACAGAGAGGGAGAGGGAGACGGAGGGAGAGGGAGACGGAGGGAGAGGGAGACGGAGGGAGAGGGAGACGGAGGGAGAGGGAGACGGAGGGAGAGGGAGACGGAGAGAGAGGGAGACGGAGGGAGAGGGAGACGGAGGGAGAGGGAGAGGGAGACGGAGGGAGACAGGCAGGGCCGGGGGCGGGAGGGAGAGGTCGGGGGCGGGGAGAAACGGAGGCGGGGCGGAGGCGCGGCGGGGGCTGGGCGGGGACAGGGTGACGATGTGCGGAGAGCCTGACTGCCGGCCACCGCTGCCCATCGCCGCCCTTGGCCGCCCTCCGCCCGCGTGAGTTATCGATTCCCGCGCCCCATTCATCACCGTCCGGCTCGGCTCCGCGCCGCCTCGCCTCGACTCCCCGCGCCCCGCCCCCGCCCCGCCCCCGCCCCGCCCACTGCCCGTCGCGTGGCGCCAGCTGGCAGCGGAGACGGCGGGGGCTCCAGGCAAGGGGCGTTGGGTTGGCCCGCAGCGTGGCATACATAGTGAGCGCAAATTGAGCAAATATTATGCAACAGAATTGAAAGTGAGAGTCAAAGTGTGTTCGAATGAAAAAAATGTGAATCTTTTCCAATATTGTTAGAGAAATTAATACAAAATCGTATTATTCGTTGTGATGAATAGTACGCATCAGCAAAAGTACCATTGTTAATGCATATAATTTGTAAGTCGAGCTATTTTCTTGTTTTAAGATTTATGTTAGTTATTTTGTAAGTTATTAATATTATATGAGGGTCGTGAGTCAGTATTCATGACACTGGAAGACATAGTGTGAAATAATTCGAGGCTCCAAAGCAGGGATGGGAAAAAGCACTAGAGATCCAAGCGAGGCCGCAGTCAAATACAAGACGTTGTGGTAATGGCGACAGCAAAGACAGCGCAGAAGGAGGCCCTCTTGGTGGAGACTGGCGATTAAGACGTCAAAGAAAACACGTAGTGCGAGGGGCGAGTTATTAGTGGCACGGATGGGCGCCACGACGGAGGAGAGTGGAGGGGACATCGCCGACGGAAGAGATGGGGCCAGCGGAGATGGAAATAAAGACGGCCGTGAGGGAGGCAGTGGAGATGTAGATGCGACGTAGGCGGCAGTGATGACCTCTAGCGGGGGCAGTGATGGCAACGGAGACGATGGCACAGGCGGAAGGATCGGGAGGGGTGGTGAAGGAGTGGGAGGTTGAGAAAATGGCAGTAGCAGAGGCGGCTACAGGGGCAGAGCCGGCGAATTGTGTAGATCACAGGTCGCTCAACTGATGACTGCGAGCTGAGGGCTCACGGTGAAATTTTCGGTAGATCGTTATGTCAGGTTACGTAAGCTGGAGTTCCTCCACTGAGCTCAGGTGGATTATTCACGTAATCCGATGCTTATGAACTCGGCGCAACTGTCTCTGACATTGGCATAGTTTATTGTGTGAACGTGAGCTCACGTTAGTGAGAATCCTTTATGTTCTTACCCTTGGTGTGTACATCGGGCATTTGTTAATGTGCGTAACTTTATTTTTTTATTGATGCTGAGGGAAATTAGTTCTAATGGAGATTTCAAGCAAAAGAGAAACACTAATTCGGGTTGCAAACCGATTACTTCTTTACTCAGGTAAAGACCACGAGTATGTTTACTGCGCTATGCTAGACGTTGGGTAGAAGGCAATGTTTTTAGACAATAAACAAACGTGAAGTTTGAAAAAAAATTAGTCTGCATTGGTTTCTTTTGATAGCTAGCAGTAGCATTTAAAACCGGCCCGGACGCTCAGACGCTTCATGAGACTCCTGGCAGCAGCCCCAGAGGCCGTCGAGTGTTGTGGTGGCGGCGGCGGCAGAGGCGGAGGCGCTGACAAGTGTTGCCCGTTGCCTCGGGCGCTGCCTCCCGCTCGCCGGGCCCTTCCGCTTTTTGCGCTTGCGCGGCGGCGGCGGCGGCGGCTTCTTGCGAGACGCGGCCTGAGCCCCGCGGCGACCCCCCCCCCCCCCCGCCTCCGACTCGCACGCAGCGCCCGCCGACTGCGACGCACGCCAGGCGTTTGATGCCCTCGCCAGCGGATAGGCGCTCTAGACGAAGTGTCGTCGTCAGAATCATACATAATCCGTTCAGTAGAAACTTATTTTCTTTTGTCCCCTCCACAGTGACCCTGTGGAGGAGGGGAATTTATTCTCTTTGAATTTTGTACATTGTACTGCTGCCTTGCGGCTTAAGCAGCTAGAGGATGGGGCTTTTTCTTACAGCTAAGTTTACATTCTAGATCTAAAGTTGACTTACTTTGGCATTACTAACTTACACTAAGATCAGTTTTGTTGTACTATATACTACATAAATTGTTTTACGGGTGAGGTAATTTTTCTTTTTCTCTACATTCACACATCATTCATACTTCTTTCATTATTTACATAACCATTCATTCGCACTTCACTGCACTGTTCGCCACGGCACTGACTTGGCTCAAAGTGTCCGTGGCGCTCGGCCCCATTTGGAGGCGTGGCAGGTGGGGCGCGGCGTCGCGTTCCCCGCGCGTCCTTCGGCCAATGGCGAGTCTTCCCCCTCGCGTTCGGCTGCCTCCGCTCGCCTCAGTAGAAGCCGTTCAGTAGGATTCATTCAGCACGGTTGCGACACCTGGGTCCCTTCAGCAGAGTCGTTTATAAGACATGTCGTCAGAAAGAATCATAATCTGTTCAGTAGAAGCCGTTCAATAGGATTCCTTCGAGAGGATTCATTCAGCTCAGTTCCGACTCCTGGGTCCCTTCAGCAGAGTCGTTTAGAAGAAGTGTCGTCGGAAAGAATCATAATATGTTCAGTAGAAGCCGTTCAGTAGGGTACCTTCGGGAGGATTCATTCAGCACGGTTCCGAAACCTGGGTCCCTTCAGCAGAGTCGTTTAGAAGACGTGACGTCAGAAAGAATCATAATCTGTTCAGTAGAAATCGTTCAGTAGGGTCTCTTCGTGAGGATTCATTCAGCACGGTTCAGACACCTGGGTCCCTTCAGCAGAGTCGTTTAGAAGACGTGTCGTCAGAAAGAATCATAATCTGTTCAGTAGAAATCGTTCAGTAGGGTCTCTTCGTGAGGATTCATTCAGCACGGTTCAGACACCTGGGTCCCTTCAGCAGAGTCGTTTAGAAGACGTGTCGTCAGAAAGATTCATAATCTGTTCAGTAGAAATCGTTCAGTAGGGTCTCTTCGTGAGGATTCATTCAGCACGGTTCAGACACCTGGGTCCCTTCAGCAGAGTCGTTTAGAAGACGTGTCGTCAGAAAGAATCATAATCTGTTCAGTAGAAATCGTTCAGTAGGGTCTCTTCGTGAGGATTCATTCAGCATGGTTCAGACACCTGGGTCCCTTCAGCAGAGTCGTTTAGAAGACGTGTCGTCAGAAAGAATCATAATCTGTTCAGTAGAAATCGTTCAGTAGGGTCTCTTCGTGAGGATTCATTCAGCACGGTTCAGACACCTGGGTCCCTTCAGCAGAGTCGTTTAGAAGACGTGTCGTCAGAAAGATTCATAATCTGTTCAGTAGAAGCCGTTCAGTAGAGTTCCTTCGTGCGGATTCATTGAGCACGGTTCCGACACCTGGGTCCCTTCAGCAGAGTCGTTTAGAAGACGTGTCGTCAGAAAGAATCATAATCTGTTGAGTAGAAATCGTTCAGTAGGGTCTCTTCGTGAGGATTCATTCAGCACGGTTCAGACACCTGGGTCCCTTCAGCAGAGTCGTTTAGAAGACGTGTCGTCAGAAAGAATCATAATCTGTTCAGTAGAAGCCGTTCAGTAGGATTCCTTCGAGAGGATTCATTCAGCTCAGTTCCGACTCCTGGGTCCCTTCAGCAGAGTCGTTTAGAAGACGTGTCGTCAGAAAGAATCATAATCTGTTCAGTAGAAATCGTTCAGTAGGGTCTCTTCGTGAGGATTCATTCAGCACGGTTCAGACACCTGGGTCCCTTCAGCAGAGTCGTTTAGAAGACGTGTCGTCAGAAAGATTCATAATTTGTTCAGTAGAAATCGTTCAGTAGGGTCTCTTCGTGAGGATTCATTCAGCACGGTTCAGACACCTGGGTCCCTTCAGCAGAGTCGTTTAGAAGACGTGTCGTCAGAAAGAATCATAATCTGTTCAGTAGAAATCGTTCAGTATGGTCTCTTCTTGAGGATTCATTCAGCACGGTTCAGACACCTGGGTCCCTTCAGCAGAGTCGTTTAGAAGACGTGTCGTCAGAAAGAATCATAATCTGTTCAGTAGAAATCGTTCAGTAGGGTCTCTTCGTGAGGATTCATTCAGCACGGTTCAGACACCTGGGTCCCTTCAGCAGAGTCGTTTAGAAGACGTGTCGTCAGAGAGATTCATAATCTGTTCAGTAGAAGCCGTTCAGTAGAGTTCGTTCGTGCGGATTCATTGAGCACGGTTCCGACACCTGGGTCCCTTCAGCAGAGTCGTTTAGAAGACGTGTCGTCAGAAAGAATCATAATCTGTTCAGTAGAAATCGTTCAGTAGGGTCTCTTCGTGAGGATTCATTCAGCACGATTCAGACACCTGGGTCCCTTCAGCAGAGTCGTTTAGAAGACATGTCGTCAGAAAGAATCATAATCTGTTCAGTAGAAGCCGTTCAGTAGGATTCCTTCGAGAGGATTCATTCAGCTCAGTTCCGACTCCTGGGTCCCTTCAGCAGAGTCGTTTAGAAGAAGTGTCGTCGGAAAGAATCATAATATGTTCAGTAGAAGCCGTTCAGTAGGGTACCTTCGGGAGGATTCATTCAGCACGGTTCAGACACCTGGGTCCCTTCAGCAGAGTCGTTTAGAAGACGTGTCGTCAGAAAGAATCATAATCTGTTGAGTAGAAATCGTTCAGTAGGGTCTCTTCGTGAGGATTCATTCAGCACGGTTCAGACACCTGGGTCCCTTCAGCAGAGTCGTTTAGAAGACGTGTCGTCAGAAAGAATCATAATCTGTTCAGTAGAAATCGTTCAGTAGGGTCTCTTCGTGAGGATTCATTCAGCACGGTTCAGACACCTGGGTCCCTTCAGCAGAGTCGTTTAGAAGACGTGTCGTCAGAAAGAATCATAATCTGTTCAGTAGAAATCGTTCAGTAGGGTCTCTTCGTGAGGATTCATTCAGCACGGTTCAGACACCTGGGTCCCTTCAGCAGAGTCGTTTAGAAGACGTGTCGTCAGAAAGAATCATAATCTGTTCAGTAGAAATCGTTCAGTAGGGTCTCTTCGTGAGGATTCATTCAGCACGGTTCAGACACCTGGGTCCCTTCAGCAGAGTCGTTTAGAAGACGTGTCGTCAGAAAGATTCATAATTTGTTCAGTAGAAATCGTTCAGTAGGGTCTCTTCGTGAGGATTCATTCAGCACGGTTCAGACACCTGGGTCCCTTCAGCAGAGTCGTTTAGAAGACGTGTCGTCAGAAAGAATCATAATCTGTTCAGTAGAAATCGTTCAGTAGGGTCTCTTCGTGAGGATTCATTCAGCATGGTTCAGACACCTGGGTCCCTTCAGCAGAGTCGTTTAGAAGACGTGTCGTCAGAAAGAATCATAATCTGTTCAGTAGAAATCGTTCAGTAGGGTCTCTTCGTGAGGATTCATTCAGCACGGTTCAGACACCTGGGTCCCTTCAGCAGAGTCGTTTAGAAGACGTGTCGTCAGAAAGATTCATAATCTGTTCAGTAGAAGCCGTTCAGTAGAGTTCCTTCGTGCGGATTCATTGAGCACGGTTCCGACACCTGGGTCCCTTCAGCAGAGTCGTTTAGAAGACGTGTCGTCAGAAAGAATCATAATCTGTTGAGTAGAAATCGTTCAGTAGGGTCTCTTCGTGAGGATTCATTCAGCACGGTTCAGACACCTGGGTCCCTTCAGCAGAGTCGTTTAGAAGACATATCGTCAGAAAGAATCATAATCTGTTCAGTAGAAGCCGTTCAGTAGGATTCCTTCGAGAGGATTCATTCAGCTCAGTTCCGACTCCTGGGTCCCTTCAGCAGAGTCGTTTAGAAGACGTGTCGTCAGAAAGAATCATAATCTGTTCAGTAGAAATCGTTCAGTAGGGTCTCTTCGTGAGGATTCATTCAGCACGGTTCAGACACCTGGGTCCCTTCAGCAGAGTCGTTTAGAAGACGTGTCGTCAGAAAGATTCATAATTTGTTCAGTAGAAATCGTTCAGTAGGGTCTCTTCGTGAGGATTCATTCAGCACGGTTCAGACACCTGGGTCCCTTCAGCAGAGTCGTTTAGAAGACGTGTCGTCAGAAAGAATCATAATCTGTTCAGTAGAAATCGTTCAGTATGGTCTCTTCTTGAGGATTCATTCAGCACGGTTCAGACACCTGGGTCCCTTCAGCAGAGTCGTTTAGAAGACGTGTCGTCAGAAAGAATCATAATCTGTTCAGTAGAAATCGTTCAGTAGGGTCTCTTCGTGAGGATTCATTCAGCACGGTTCAGACACCTGGGTCCCTTCAGCAGAGTCGTTTAGAAGACGTGTCGTCAGAGCGATTCATAATCTGTTCAGTAGAAGCCGTTCAGTAGAGTTCGTTCGTGCGGATTCATTGAGCACGGTTCCGACACCTGGGTCCCTTCAGCAGAGTCGTTTAGAAGACGTGTCGTCAGAAAGAATCATAATCTGTTCAGTAGAAATCGTTCAGTAGGGTCTCTTCGTGAGGATTCATTCAGCACGATTCAGACACCTGGGTCCCTTCAGCAGAGTCGTTTAGAAGACATGTCGTCAGAAAGAATCATAATCTGTTCAGTAGAAGCCGTTCAGTAGGATTCCTTCGAGAGGATTCATTCAGCTCAGTTCCGACTCCTGGGTCCCTTCAGCAGAGTCGTTTAGAAGAAGTGTCGTCGGAAAGAATCATAATATGTTCAGTAGAAGCCGTTCAGTAGGGTACCTTCGGGAGGATTCATTCAGCACGGTTCAGACACCTGGGTCCCTTCAGCAGAGTCGTTTAGAAGACGTGTCGTCAGAAAGAATCATAATCTGTTGAGTAGAAATCGTTCAGTAGGGTCTCTTCGTGAGGATTCATTCAGCACGGTTCAGACACCTGGGTCCCTTCAGCAGAGTCGTTTAGAAGACGTGTCGTCAGAAAGAATCATAATCTGTTCAGTAGAAATCGTTCAGTAGGGTCTCTTCGTGAGGATTCATTCAGCACGGTTCAGACACCTGGGTCCCTTCAGCAGAGTCGTTTAGAAGACGTGTCGTCAGAAAGAATCATAATCTGTTCAGTAGAAATCGTTCAGTAGGGTCTCTTCGTGAGGATTCATTCAGCACGGTTCAGACACCTGGGTCCCTTCAGCAGAGTCGTTTAGAAGACGTGTCGTCAGAAAGAATCATAATCTGTTCAGTAGAAATCGTTCAGTAGGGTCGCTTCGTGAGGATTCATTCAGCACGGTTCCGACACCTGGGTCCCTTCAGCAGAGTCGTTTAGAAGACGTGTCGTCAGAAAGATTCATAATCTGTTCAGTAGAAGCCGTTCAGTAGAGTTCCTTCGTGCCGATTCATTGAGCACGGTTCCGACACGTAGGTCCCTTAAGCAGAGACTTTTCATCATTATCCCTTATGCAACACACTAACGCAGGAACCGCCCAAGCGTATTTGTTAGTGATAAATTTATATTCACTGATACCAGACGGCATCCCGCGGCTTCCATACTATCTCGGAAATGCTCACTGTGGATGGTAATGCTACTGAACTTAATTATCTTCTATATAATTTCTTATGATTATCAAAACACTTGAATAACACATACTATGTGTGACACCCCGGTCCGGTCTTCCTGGTTGAAAATCTCGAATTGGACGCGATACCTAATTAAGATTGAAGTGAATTTAATTAAGAATCACACGTGATCGTTAAGTCATTTGGAAGTAGTACTACCTCCGCATTAACAATGCAGATGTTGGAAGAGAGAGACGTCAATTTTATATGAGATGTTTTTTTCGATACATGGCAATAGTTTTCAAGATATATGCAAAAACTGAAAAAGCAATGAAACGTTTAGGTGTTTTTCAGATTTCTTGCTTTAAAACGCCATTTCTCGGGCGACAAATGTAAAATACGAATTTAACACCTCAAAAACATACAATTAGATAGAAAAATCTTCCGGCTTTTTCCCTCTATTGTGCCCTTTTGATTACTACTAGCCTCAACAACTTCACTGCTTCGATACTCTGAACATATTTTTCAAGGAAATTCAATTTATTCATCAAAAATAGGAAACTTCCCCATTCTGAATCATACAAGTGAGATATTGCAACATGAACCATGCTAGGGAGATCGTAGAAATAACTCGTAATGCCGAAGTGTTATTGCAAAGTAATCATGTGCATGTAATTTGATATGAGTCACAATAATAGCGGCTGATAATTATGTCTAGCTTCCACAGCTTTCTAATCTCAACCTTGTTCTTGCAATGTATTCTTATCATATCGGGGATCATTTCAGTGTCATAGTATTATCATTGTCCTGTTCGAAAACCAAAAGATTAGAAACGCACATTCGTACTCGTAATCATCTTCTTGGTTTACACACTTGTTATTTTTAGTAGCCATATTTCGTCTTCACTTCCCTGTAGTTGAACTAGTTCTCTATCGGTCCTTGAATTTTATAAATCACAATCCGCTAGATAAAGAATTTGGGCCCATGCGAAAACTCCTCACTTCTTATATAATTATTTTCAAACTGAAAAAATTGCTTCATCGCAGAACCTAACATCGAACGGACGGTGTGTTTTGCATTTCAGGCCCGAGTCCGAACGAAAGTAACCATTGTAATATTGCAACACATTAATTAATTGCACAAAAATTAGATAGCCCCATGTAAATGCAATGTAGAATGTAGCAAGTAAATTGTAATAGAAAGTTCAAAACGGTCGTATTTGGTAAAACACTGCTTAAGAAATGATTCGCTCCTGTCCCTCACCTGTGCCCATCTCAATCCCAGCTGTCGTCCGTTTCCCAACTTGTCCCTTTCTATCCCTCAAATTCGTGTTCCAAAGAACTCGCCTGCCCTCACAAGTTCTGCTTTTGAAGACCTAGAACGCATTATTTCTGAATTATCCATGATTATAATAAGTGCGTTGCATTAATCAGCTTAGTATGTCGTTCTTCAATCAATTTTCTTAGTCTTATATCTGTTGGATGTAGGACGGGTGTAATTCCCGTCTAGCTGTAGCACTCTTATAAGGTTTGTGTCGATGAATAATTGTCCAAATCCATCATCTTTCATTAACCTATTACACATAGAGATTAGTATTTATTTATTTATTTAATAAATAAATACTAATTCCTTTACCATACTATTTATTTATTTATTTATTTATTTATTCGCACTCTAATATTCGATAGTAATTTTGTAACTCCATCCAGATATTGACAGCCTGAGTAATGAAAACATTCCCTATGTGAGAATAACAGAATTTTAAATTTGATAAATTTAAACCTGATAATAATTTTCTAAATACCTTTTATTTATTAACTTAAAATGATTCTTCTTCCAGTGAGACAGCGCCGAATCGTTCACTTTTCTACCATTATCTTTTAAAACAACATGTATCACACAACATTCACAAAATATTTCAGTCTGGCATAAATATTCGGAGTTTGTCCACAATCTTCAATGATTGAAAAAACAAGTGCTCATAAAACCTCATGTAGTACAGGATTGTTTTTAATCCATCAATTCTCTTCGAATAGAAAGATTATCCGATAAAAGGGTAATTTGTCAAAATAGAGTGGCAGAGGAGTTGTAATCCAGTGGCGCCAAGTTCTCACAATTGAGGTAGTGTTAAGGACCTCGTTGGAAGTGCGGATAGCCCGAGAGGCATGGGAAGGGCCCATCGAGAGGGGAAGCCAACAGGGTGACAGCCACAGACGGATGACTCGCGGCAAAAAGCTCGGGAATGCGCGGCGAACAGGCGGGCGGGTGGCCGGGGATGAGCCCAGCTCCCAAACGCCGCTCTCATCCGAGCGCAAGCGGCGAACACAGTCACAATCTACCATTGCTGGAAAAACGGGTTACGATGATTCGAATCTGAAAACATATATTTAACATAATATTTCGTTCGTTTATGAAAACTAATTCCTATTTCAAACAATTAAAAATAAAAGTTCAAGTCACGTAAGTAACAGTGGCCTATTATTTACTATTGTTTATTACTATATTACTATTATTAACTATTATTTTTCTAGAGTTGCAGTAGATCACATGAACGGTCTAAAGCCAAAAAATTCAACATGAGACGTTTCTCAAAAAAATTTCGACACGTTTTTTTCCGAAACTCCTTCCTATGACATGCTCGAAATAATTGGTAAACTAATAATTAAATGCCCCGCCGGTTTAGGCGCATTTTCCGATTGTTTGTTAAAGGCATGTACGCTTGCCATTATAAACCCATTCACTGACATATTTAATGCATCCTTGTACACCAGAACTTTTCCAGATAATTTTAACAGCTAAGATTAATTCTTCAAAAAACACAATAAAATTAAATTGAAAATTATCGGCGAATTTTTCTTTTAATAGTTTCATCAAAGATAAGAGGTAGGCTTTTTTGCACACGAATTGAAACCTTTCTCCGTAAACACAAGGCGTTTACAGTTTTTCACTTTGGATTTACATGTTTTTCTTTATTTGATTAGAAATGTGGTCAATACATCGATCATTTTTCCTCCGATCTTTTCATTTATCACGTAAGTTCGTTCATTGTAGTCGACATTTTTCTATTTTACGTGTAATTGTGTCTCTTTTTAACTTGCGATTAATTGGATTCCGCGGCTGGAGTCACATGTTTGTTCACCCTCTGAGAAATATAGCCAGAGTTGACGTTCAGATATTCTTGTTTCCGTGAATGCGTATTATGCACATTTATGAATGAAACTTTATTTATAGGTTCCCGGATCCTCTCTTTCCTTTTACTCTTCCTTCATCTTATCTTCAATCTACAAAACTCTTCACGTAGTCTCTTCAACCCCCTTCCCTTCCTTTTGTTTCTATTATCTCTCTCACCCTCGACTTTGTCACTTCATTTACCCCTTTTTTCCCTCTTGCTCATATTTCCCTCCACTCACGTCTTCCCGTCCCTGTTTATCGGGCTCCATCACTGACACCCTTTCTGTCTTCATCTCGCCTCCGCTGACGCAGTGTTCTTCGCCGCCGCTACCGCCGCTGGCGCTGCGTTGGCGTCGGCGGGAGCCGCTTCGGCCCCTGACTCACAGACCCTCCCGCCCCGCCCCCGCCCCCGCCCCCGCCCCCGCCCGCGCCCGCGCTTGCGCCGCCCGTGAATCAGCCGCCCGGGGCGCCGCCGGCGAGGCGAGTGTCGCGACGCCCAGGCCGCCCGCACTGGCCCAACGCCGCTCGCGCCGACAAGCGCTCCTGCTACGCATGAAACGGCGCGTGAATGAAATATACGCACACAAATTTATCACGAAGGAGTTTGAACGAAACATCACTTAGCATGAAGGACAAAATTAGTTTGTTAAAGATAGGTATGCCAAAGCGCTATATAATATCTAGGATGCGGATTTTATGAAATGTTTTCTTTTCTTTTCACTTTAGAACAATGCCGAAATTCATTTTATTTCATGACAAACAACGTCATTTTCCTCGATTTCGGCTAATAAGTCTTTTTTACTTTCATACGTCATTTTTACTGCATTTTTCGCTGATTTTTTCGATTTTAATACCACTCTAATGGTACTTGCTTCAAATAATATTTACGAGATGCAACACATTTTCAACACATTTCCTTTCTATTTCATTTCTTTGCTTGTATATTGTTAAGTCAGCCGTTGTGAGAACTATGTAATCTAAGGTTCCTGTGACGCTTATCGGCGTCATTGTCAGTTCAGCCAATTTCGCAGTAAATAAAGGCAGAGATGTTCTTTTAAAGAACAGTTCAAACCAAACGTTTGCTAGATGAGTTGACTTAAAAAAAAGGAAGACGCCTGATTTCATCAGTAGCATACTCAAGAGATTGAGTAGTTCATCTGAAGTGGTTTCGATTAAATTCTTTTACGTCATTTCTCTTAGTTTTTTTAGGGCATTTTTAAAGCATTTTAACAGCATTTTATTGATCATTTTTTGCAATCCTTTAGGTATTGAAAATCCACTTGATACTTATAATAAATCATACTAGAACTGCGCAATAAGAGCAGGTTAGTAGAAAATAGAAAGACAACACGACCGTGGTTCCGCAATATCCTTTCATTCCATTCACTATATCGCTCGTGGCCTGCAATAGTGGAACAACGCCAACAATAAAAATTATGAGTTAATGCATTATACAGAATTGCAGATTGGACTACCTTCCAGTAGCAACAGTAGCAAATCTTATAGTGCAGTATTCCATCAAGAAAAGGCAGAAATATGAGTGCAAGAATGATGCATTTCAATACAAAGTGGAAATTCATTCGTCTCAGCACCTGATTTTTTCAATTGTGTCACAGTACTACAGCCCATGAACGATATACACTTGCGGTTAGGTCTCAATGTAACTGTTTTGCTTACTTCGGCCTACTCATGGCAGTGAGTGGAGAATCTTTCCGCCTTTCTCTTTTTTCCCAAATTACTCAATTGTTATTTCGATATTATTATTTCAGAACTTATTTCACGACACATGCCAATGTTAAAACTTGTGTAGCAGAAGCATCATAAGAAAGAAAAAACAGCCTCTTTTACAAGGACGCCTTTACTCAATGATCTATTGTAGTAGAGCAGACCAGATGCGTATCTACGACATAGCAGACATTGCATGTGCCATGGACGCCACTCACAAGAGGCGCTTTTTAGAGAGTATCCGCTAAAACAAATAACAAACAACGCTCATTTGTGTCCTGACAGGGGCGCAAATTCTACGTTTGCTGTCGAGCGCCTGAATACTTAGATACGCCTCTCGAGCAGACGAAATGACGCCTAAACATTCCAATTCTGCTCCCTTGTAGCGGTGTTTTTGTGCACTGGGCGATCGGGCGCGGCGGCGACGAAGACCGCGGCGGCGCGTGGGCGGCGCACAAGCCAGCTCCCACCCCTCCCCTTCCCCCTCCCCTCCCCTCCCCCTCCTCCGAACGGCGGCGGCGGCGAGCGATAGCGGCCCGCGTCGAGGCCGCCGCTCCGGATTAACGGAATGTGACGACGCGCCGCCCCCCCCGCCCCCGCCGGGTGAATCACGCGCTGCGCGCTGCCGCCACTATCGACGCCGCCTCCGCCGCCCTTGCCACAGCCACCGCCACCGCCACCGCCACTACTGGCGGATCCACGGCGGGAGGGATCATGCCCCCCCTCCCAAAAAGAAACCCTAGAGTTTTCGTTTACCTTCCTCTATTTGGCAACATTTATTTAAATATTTGTTTATTATCGAATTATGTAATTATATAAACAATATATTGTATAATTAAACGGCCGAAATTAAACAATATATTGTGTAATTATATAAACAATATATTGTATAGTACCATATCTACAGTACATAAGTAATATACATTATAACAACTATGTTTATTATTTAACAAAAATCTATAATGCCCCCCGGCCCTCAAATTAACGGCTGTATCCGCCTCCAGCCGCTACAGCCATTGTTCCTGCTTCGGTTTCGATCATCCTCACAGCAATTGAATCGTTTATTTCAAATATCCGTCAAACGCCAAAATACAAAACACGCTTTAGCAACGGATTATTGTTCGACGAGGATAGACACATCGTTTAGTGCATATTTATATGAAAAATATTTATCAACTCCTTTAATAAAATATTTTGATATCTGACTAGACTTATTTTCTGTTTTCTTGCAATGAGGGATTTGACGTTTGACGGGTTTCTGAAATAAACGATTCAATTGCCGTTGACACCGACCCCATATCAGCTGCCGCCACTGCCCTCCCTTTCTCCATTGTCTCTGACCCTGCACCTGCCATCTCCCCAACAGCTCTTGCGCAGTGCCACTGCTAGTGCGACCGCCATCGCGCACCCTCGCCACAACCACCGCCTCCCCTTGTCCTCGCCCCCGCAACCGCCATCCCTGCCTTCGCCATCCACGCCACTGCAAAGCCTGCTGCCCCAACCCCACTTCCACTACTTCAATCCACCCTGTCCATGTCAGTCACCTCCGCCGCCGCCACACACAACCTTCACCATTGCCGTCACTCCTGGTGCTAAAGACACCACCCCAGCCGTCATCTCTGACTCCGGCCGAAGGGAAGAGGGAAGCCATCCTGTCCCACTCCATTGCTCCCTCCCGCTGTCTGATAGCGCTCCTCTGCCCCAGCAGTGGCGGATCCGCAGTCATTGGCCGCGGCGCTGTCAGACAATGCGGACTCCGCCTGGGCAAATAGGCTTCTTTGGTCCCCTCCACGGTAACCCTGTGGAGAAGGGGAATTTATTTACTTTAAATTTTTACATTAACCTGCTGCCTTGCGGCTTAAGCAGGTAGAGGAGGAGCTTTTTCTTACAGCTAAGTTTTACATACTAGTCCTTAAGTTAACTTACTTGCACTTTGGCATTACTAACTTATACTAAGATCGGTTTTGTCAATACTATAATACTACAGAGCTTGTTATTTTACGGACGAGATATTTTTTCTTCTTTTTCTCTACATTCACACATCATTCATAAGTGTTTCATTATATACATAACCATTCATCCTTCCCATTCATTCGCACTTCACTACACTACGCACTGTTCACCACGGCACTGACTTGGCTCAAAGTGTCCGTGGCGCTCGGGCCCATTGGGAGGCGTGGCAGGTGGGGCGCGGCGTCGCGTTCCCCGCGCGTCCCTCGGCCGATGGCAAGTCCTCCCCCTCACGCCCGGCTGCCTCCGCTCGCTCGCACAAGGCAGCAAGCGTGTCGTGAGGCAGCGCGCGGAAGGAGAAGGCGACGCGCTTCGGACCTTTCCGGAGGTGGGACCGATGCGCGTCACTGTTTGCCTCACGGCCGGTGTCGCGCAGGATGCGCGGCGCCTTCGGACCCAGAGCCCTTTTAAGCGCCGTCACTGACCGCCTTTGGAGCTCCGGCAAGAATTGGTTTTTTATACCCAGAACTCCGAACACGTCGGTGTTTCTCGGGTATCTATTGGGAATGGGAGGAGGGAGGTGGGGGTACGCCGCGAGACGCGCAGCGCGGTTTTCCGCCGTGCGAATCGGGCGGAGGGTGGAGGGAGGTGCCGCCGCGAATACCTCGCAGGCATACGTCCAAATGGACCGCACGCAGGCGGTGAATAGGCGGCGTTTGAGAGCAGGATGAAGTTCGGGGGCTCGAAGGAGTGGGCGTAGGAGGGAGGGGCAAATAGGCAGCTGCCTAGGGCTCAATCATTAAACTAAAAGTTCTTTTAACTCATAAATATGGAAAACAATTTCACTACGTAAACAATTTTTTTAAATGCATTTTGGAATTGTTTAGTTTAAGATTTTAATATCTGTAAATTAATGGCCCTCAACCAACAACTCGCATTCCTCGACTCGTGTGTCGATGGAAAATAAATTCGATCTCGTGGGCAGTGCCGGTTAAACATTTTTATTAGCGTGCACTAAATAAACGGATTTTAATGATCTAACCTAAAAATCCATTTGTGATAGTATTTAAAAGTAAATAATCACATTTCAACGAATTATTACTGGTCATCGTTATTACAATTTTTAAAAATCTGTTGATGTCAACCCATAACTTTTTTTACTATACTATAGTTCTAAGGTGGTTAATAATAATAATAATAATAATAATAATAATAATAATAATAATAATAATAATAATAATAATAATGTATTAATCAATTATTATTGACAATCATTTTATATTATTATGAAGAGGGGATTTTCTAAATTGCGACTTGTTAATGACACTGAAATACATGAGACTCTTTGAATAAAAAAAATATAAAAATGTTTGTTCAGAAAAGTCATCCTAGGTAATAAATCAATATTGTATGTTATGTTATTTTTTTGTCGTATGCCCTGGCGCCCTGGGTCTTGGGAATCCGGCCATGCTGACTGGCCATTGGAAATCCCACTGCGCATGGAGCGGTGCCAGATATTGCCGGAGGTAGAGGGCTCATGCATTTCCCTGGAACTTCTGCTTATTCATTACTGTACAAAGCCATTTCTCTATGGCCTCAGACTTTCAGTTGGTTAGGTTTCACACTTTTCTCGCTGTTATTAACAAATGTTTGTCTTTCATAGCCTACTTTTGAAATTGAAAGGGAAAATTTGTCTGCCGAATCGAAAAGTCGATGAAAAATTGTGGGGATTAGCAAATAGAAAAAGCCCAAGTTCACGTTTTGTTGCTTTACACAGTGTCTGTTTGAAACAAACCAAGAAGTCTATTTTCGCAACATGAGCATAATACTAGTTTATGCAGTCCATTTATAATGTTAATCATTGTTGCAGGAGTACCTGTTTGGAAACGAGCGACGTTAGGAGCGACTTTTCAAATTTGTACGATTGCAATAAAGCAACATTATAAACTAGTTGCATTCTCTATTTTTTTTGCATAATAGCATATTAAATTTAAAAGAGAAACCAAATTTTGTGAATCAACTTTCTTGTGACGTCTCGGCTATGTTGACGTCTGTGCGAGAAAACGGTAGTCGGCTGTTGAGTCCACCGCAAACTCCCCAAGATTCTTTCGCTGCGATTGGTTGAATGTGTGATGACGCAATCATTCGTGCCGTAAGATATAATACGTCATTTGTGCCTTAAAATGCCCAATTGTGAACTTTTTCTTGCAACAGAAAAGGTTGTTTATAGTGCTGGAATTCCATTTTTAAATTTTTTAAAAATATTTTTCAGGTTCACAATGGATTTTTTTTCCCAAAAAACAAAAATTAATTAACGGCTCAAATGGTATAACAACCAAAACGTAGATCGATATTTACTACTGTGTTTGTAATCATCATACAATTAAATTGATGTCTCATCAATTCATTTGTTTGTCACAAGATGTTAGTCACAAAAATATATTTTACGTCAATTTACATGCATTTTTTAAAAATCATTATGTATACCTTTGCTTTGAACCTGTCTACCAAACGTTAGAAACAGTTTTCCAGAAATTGGAATTCTGGTGCCCATGTTTGTGTGGCACAGCCTTTCCCCCACTAGGTAGTTTTCTAATCTCTTTTACACAAAGTCTGACTTTTCGGTGTTGTCCCACCCTCTTCCAAGCTTTTTTTTTTGTCTCCTCCACAGTAACCCTGTGAAGAAGAGGAATTTATTATCTTTAAATTTTTATACATTTTACTGCTGCCTTGCGGCTTAAGCAGCTAGAGGCGGGGCTTTTTCTTACAACTAATTTTACATTCTAGACCTAAAGTTAACTTACTTCTACTTTGGCATTACTAACTTACATTAAGATCGTTTTTTATACTATATACTACATAAATTGTTATTATATGGGTTGGAAAATTTTCTTTTTCTATATTCACACATCTTCCAAGCTACTACCCATCGGCGCGTGAAAGTTTTTCTTCTCATTTGCTCAATTGTTTAATACCTTAATAGTAGAACTAAAAAACATTACTTTTGGATTATTATTGAAAAAATGTATTCCTATATACGTATTTTCATTACAAAAATTGGCGCCATTGTTCAGAAAATATCACTTCTTCAAAAGGGAACTTTGCAATTGTTTTTTGAAATAGTGCGGTAGACTAGATATAGATGAATTCACTCTTGCTTGATTATAAATAAGTTATTTTTGAAATGTGTTACATACTCGATCCGTTTTTTCACTCACAAGCGCCTGAGCCAGATAAGTCAGTATTACGACGAAGTAAATGTTTCTTATTCACTCTTTTGAAACCTCGTTTATCTCTGGCGTGTAAATGGTTGTTTAGATGCGCGAACCTCAAGATACGAGAATGCCGAAGGCTCTGTCAGCTCGTTCTATCACCCTCATTTACAAGTTAATGCGGTTACGTGACGCATTTCATAGTCAACAAGCTGACACCGCATTCTGGAAGTAAAATAACTACTCCAAAGAATTACGAAATCATCTTGTTCCACGTACAGAACGTTTACTTTGAATTTGATGCAGTGGATTAAAGACGTTTCCTCTGAGCTATTAGTGACTTTTAGAGCGATGACGTATTTTGTCTTTCATGAAAATAATTCACGATTAATAGACATTCTGTCGATATATATCTGTATTTTCAAAGATATATCTTCAAATAATTAGTTTGTCTAATACACCTACGTTTTGTGATTAATCAGCTCCACCATTACGAATGCGATGAAATTAATTGCTTTGGAAAGTCACAAGTAAATATCTTTTAATTAAAATATTTTTTTAACAAACAATTTCATAATTGTTTTGAAAAATAACATTATTTTATATTACATTATTTTGATCGTGTAAATTATCAGAGACTATTGAAACACGTGATATTACTGTGTTGATATTTTTAAATGTAGCCGTGAAAATCTGAACATCAGTTCACAGAATGAAAAATAGGCGCCGACCGATGGACCAAGTCCAAATAAATTCTGGAAGCACAGAAGAATGATTTTGAGTGTTCAAGTAAAGACCAAATTTTACCCATCACCATGTTTTTCTCTCCAAGCCTTTCCACATTTATTCAAAACTGTCATGATTATTGCCATTGTCCTACAATTTTACAATAAATATGAATAAAAATAAAGGTTCAAAATCAAAATTGTACTTGTTGAGTATCATCCCTCTTTAGTTCATCACCAAATGGAATAATCTCACGTAACACTTTCCAAAACGCTTTATCATAGCTTACATTTCAATAACACAAATCGTTTCTCGTATAGTTTACAGTTGCACACTCGCTTACTTCTTTACCGGAATAACTCCAATGTACAACGCTGCTTCATCTCATTCCCTCTGAACGAGTGCGTCTGCAGCTATGTCGGGCGCGATGTCGTTCGGGCCCCAAGCGATCCCAGCGAGGGAGGGCCTGGGGACGGGGAGGGGGAGGGAGGAGGCCGGAAATGGGCTGGACGTGCCCTAATTGAGGACAAATAGGAAGGAAGCGGGCGCGCGGCCGCGTGTTGCGCAAGGCCCGGGGCGGGGGCGGAGAGGATCGGATCCGAGAGGTGCCTGCGAGGGGGAGGGGAAGGAGGGGAGGAGCCGAGCAGTTGCTGGGCAGCGCGACGCGCGAGGCAGGAGGGCCGTGCGGGACTCGCGAAGGCTCGACACCGGCCGTGAGGCAAACAGTGACGCGCATCGGTCCCACCTCCGGAAAGGTCCGAAGCGCGTCGCCTTCTCCTTCCGCGCGCTGCCTCACGACACGCTTGCTGCCTTGTGCGAGCGAGCGGAGGCAGCCGAGCGCGAGGGGGATGACTTGCCATCGACCGAGGGACGCGCGGGGAACGCGACGCCGCGCCCCACCTGCCACGCCTCCCAATGGGCCCGAGCGCCACGGACACTTTGAGCCAAGTCAGTGCCGTGGCGAACAGTGCGTAGTGTAATGAAGTGCGAATGAATGGGAAGGATGAATGGTTATGTATATAATGAAACTAGTATGAATGATGTGTGAATGTAGAAAAATAATAATAATAACAATTTACCAACAATACAAAATACAATTTAAGTAGAATATATAAAATAGAATTACAAAAATGATTTTAGTGTAAGTTAGTAATGCCAAAGTGCAATTAAGATAACTTTAGGTCTAGATTGTAAATTAGTTGTAAGAAAAAGACCCACCTGTAGCTGCTTAAGCCGCAAGGCAGCAGCATAATATAAAAACATTCATAGATAATAAATTCCCCTTCTTCACAGGGTTACTGTGGAGGGGACAAAAGAAAGACTCGCGAAGTGAGGGAGGGCAGAATTTAGATGATGCTGCGTTGACCAGTTTTGGCCTGATTGGGAGGCGTATGGGGTGGGGCCGACTGGGATGGGTCCGAATGGGAGGGCGTTATAGAGCTGCAGGTCTTTGGCTCATGTGGTGGAAAGGAACATTACTTAAACAAACTTAAACTATGGAAGTAGCTAGTGCTATAGTTCACAACCTGACATTCACCTACATGGGTTACTATTTTTTATTTTTTTATTTTAATGTTTGGTCAATATTCTGAATTTGCTGTTTTTTGTTGTTGTTTTACACTAATGCAGACCCTTATACTTACATAATTTTATACTTATTTACAATACACATATATCTATCACTTATCACTAAACACTATATACAATAGGATACTTGGCGGTCCGGGGTGAGCCACGTCTCAGTCGATTGAGTTGACGTTTCGATCATCGTGATGTGGGGTTCTTCAGACCTGTACTGTTGAGCAGATGAGCGATTGAGCAGTATAGCTCTGAAGAAGGCCACAACACGATGGCCGAAACGTCAGCTCAATTGACTGAGACGCGGCTCACCCCGGACAGCCAAGTTACCAAATGATTCCAGCTGCGGAATCCTACGAACACACTATATACACTACTTAGTACCGCACGGCAGGATACGTGAAGGAAGGTCCCAAGGGCGGAGGCGTGGCGGACGGAGGCGCTTGAAGGGGCTGAGCTGCAACCATCGAGGGGAAGTCAAGTGTGTGTGTGTGTGGGGGGGGGGGTGGAAAGCCAGAGAAGAAATGGGATGCGGTGGCTGTCCGCCCGACTGTCCTTCCGTCTGTCTGTTTCCGCCCGTCTGTGTCAGTCCGTCCGCCCTTCCGTACAATATTTCAAAAATAGAAGTTGTCATGGAATTTTGAGTGAAATTACGCAATTTTTCTTTACCATTTATCTTCATTTGTATCAAGAATCCAGGAAGAAAGTGGCACAATCGCCATTCCCGGGGAACACTGTATTATTAAAAATTGCAAAACCTGATATCAAGATAGCGATTTTTACTTAAATAAAATCTGTTCTAAAATATGATTTTAAAACAGGTCTTGTACGATTTCTTTTAAATCTTGTAGTTTTCGCACAAGTCCTGCTTAAAATTAAGGTAAATTATAAAAGTAATATTTTCTCAAAAACGGTTCCAAATTTCTTCTTAAAAATTTTTTCCACGAGTTGAAGAAGGAACTGAAAAGAATGGCATAGGTCTCATTTTAGTTGAACTCTCTGAATTTTCGAAAATTGCAAAAGTTATAAATAATGCGAGAAAGTATGTTACGTTGTTGCAGCTTTAGTTTACTTACATATGTATATAAGTTCACGTATTTTTTATTTACAGCGGCCCATCAGCAGAAACGATGATTGATATCCAAGGCATTCTTTAGTCCAACTGAAAACTTGAAAGGCGCACTTGGAACGTGAAAGTGGTGCTCTGCGTCGCCGCCGGATCTTCGCGGAAGCGGCCTCGTCGCTGGTGATTGGTGACGGCAGCAGGTGAGTCAGCGGGGTCGCGGGTGGCGACGGGCCTTCGCCAGGCGCACAGAGAGCATATCGGCGCGACGAGATGGTCTGTTCAGACCAGGAAGCGATTTTTTACGTAGATTCTAGAACGTTATGCATCACCGAAGACCACGTGCGCTCGTCGCTTTGCGAAGTATGTTCTTCCGCCAGCCACATGCGCTGGAGCGCCGGCTGTTAGTGCCTCAGTGCCCGTTCAGTGCGTGTGCGTAGTGGGATGCTAGCGGTAGTTTTCACGACTGATTTAAATTTTTTACGAAACCGCCACTACCACATGTACTGTAAGAATTGATGCAAAACATGTCGAAAAGCAGATCAGCGTATGTATCCGTTTGATTAAATCTTCAAACGCATGTAAACATACAGTCTATCAGTACCAAATTTCAAGAATCCCACATTATTTACTTTCATCGCGCTTTTTATTAAGCTCGCAAATTGCTAAATTTTAATCTCATAATTATACACGTAAATAAATAAATAATATATATATAAATAAATATATATATAAATAATATAAAGATTTATAAAAAAAGGAAGATTGAAAGTATTTTCTTACTGTCTAGTTAGATAAATGCATTGGCATTGTAAAATTCGCCAGTTGGCGGATTGAGAAGAATAATAGGGAGTAAAACTTCCCGATTAGTCAACGTTTTTGTAATAATAATTCCACGTGTTTAATCATTGGCGATGCCCCTAACTTGGTTTGGCATCAATGAGATTTTTAAAAAAGTCGCTCACAAGACTGAACCGACAGCAGGCAGCGCTTACGCAACGCGCGATGCAGGGCGTCTGCTTAGCATCCGCGCAGAATGATGCAGACCTGCTGCTGCTGTTGGCGTTTTTGCCTTCTAATTACGTCATGATGCACGATCACAGGGCTCTGTTGTGGCTACTGGCTTACTAGAAGAGTGTGCGAGATTTAAGGATGCTGGGTTCCGCCAACGCAAGTGACGTTAATTGAACATCGCCCGGTTTAAAAATCGGTGTTTGCGTGCGATAGTGCGCGTACTCACAAACGTTAATAACTAGTTCAGGAGATTCATTTAAAACCCCAATCCTCGAGAATTGATCAGTGGTGTAGACATTTGTATTATCGCTCTGTAACACATTCTCGAAATTGGTGAGCTGTTTCATTCCATGGTTTCCAGAGACGAGAGATTCAAAACAAATATAGGCTATGCAAGTATTGTGAGAAGAATACAGAAATTGTGTTTTACATTTACTTTTTTATGCCTCACATTCCATTTTAACCCCGAATTTTTGTTACCTGTCCGAACTGATTTCTAATAAAATTAATATCGCGATGTCCAATCGAGTGAAAACAACAGCTGATTCAATTGCAAATGCACGGACAATGCGCAATGGAAAACTACAAAATACATCGTCCGTAATTTCCATTGAGTAGATTGATGGAGACTGTATATAAACTGTACGTATATAGATATATTTTTATTATCTTTATATTTCCTATGGTCATATACATATCAAAATGTAGTGTATTGAAGCAACTTATAATATATTTAAATGAACAGTTTTGGTAGAAAAAGTATGATTGTTAATTTGAAGAAATATTTTTTGAATTATGCCCTTGACTCGGAAACAATGTTTTCTACACACCTATTTATTTGTTCACTTATTGTATATGCTTACCAGTAATCTGTATATAATATCACTGAAATAAAACTCACCTCATTATGAATACAATCGAGATACAAAAGACGTAACATAATTTGCTGTTTAGTGTATCAATGTATCTGACGAGGGTTTCCGCAGATATCATCCCCACCATTTTTTGCAAATTATTTTGTGAAGAAAGTTCTTTTCCACTCTTTGTGACTACCGTCAAACGAGGAGGAAAGAGGAAAGCCTGTTTGCCACATGTCGAACCGTACTTTACAACGCTTAGCATCCCGGTCGCTAGAAACTACAGAATTCTTTGGAACAGTGCTAAAGTGCGTTTACACCCAAAGTGCAAAGTTGGAAGTTTTACGGGGCCCGTTTCCTGGAAGCCGCCAATTGAGGTCACAGCGGACCCAACTCCTCCAAGTCGTCGGGCAGCCGTGAAATCCGCGACGCCCCCCTTTGGCAGGCGGGGGAAACGCGGCTGCTGGTCGAAGGAAGGGCTTTGTTGAAGGAAGGCCCTTCGGCGCCGCAGTTCGAGCCGGCGACTGCAAAGCGGTTTAGGGCATTTCGCTTTTGGCGGCGTGGCGCGGGGGCGGGGCGGGGCTGGGAGGCGGCCGGCCGGCCGGTTGGGAGAGGTCCCGGCGCTGTTTATTGACTTCCCGCGGTGCAACGCACCTGGAGGACCTGAGGGTCGCTCCTTTCAGGGTCAGAGGCTGGACTCTGGGCGTGGATGCAGCGACCGTATCACCGTTGCGAGTGAGCGTAAACTACTTGTTTTTTTCTTTTGTCCCCTCCAGAGTAACCCTGTGAAGAAGGGGACTTTATTCTGTTTAAATTTTTATACATTTTGCTGCTGCCTTGCGGCTTAAGCAGCTAGAGGCTGGGCTTTTTCTTACAACTAATTTTACATTCTACGTAGACCTAAAGTTAACTTACTTGCACTTTATATATAATATAAACTACTTGTCATGCACTTTTTATTAATATTCTGACTTCGTCCATTCGCCGGATTGTAGATTATAGTAGATACATTCCCAAATGCTGACGAACGAGCAGTGTTGTTACTATAATAAAACCAAAACATTTCTTGTGTACTTAGCTTTCTACACCTGATCGCTTGAACTCTAAAAGATCTGGCGTGTTCAGTTAACCACAAAGAATTGTTAAATCATACTTCAACTCTGTAGTAAAGAGAGTACTCTCTAAATAGCAATGATTTTATTCGCTCGGATAAAAAGTCATTAATTCACGTTAAGCGGCAATAAATGTAATCGGGAAAAGTTCACGTCAATTTACAGTAAGAGCGCAACGCACGGCATAAAGAGTGAACGCGGGGCGGCATCTCGCCCGGCCTCGCGGGTGGTCCTCTGCGCTGCCGCAAGGCGCTGCGTGGTGCGCGCCTTTGGGAAGCCCTCTCGAGCGCCGCGCAGCGCCGCGCCCTGCTGTCTCCGGAGCATCTGCCGCCGTTTTTGCCACCCGCCGCGCTGCCGCCGCGCGGCCCGCGTCTATAAATAGCGCCGCCGATGCAACAACCTCGCCCGCCCCCGCCCCGCCCCCCCCACCGCTATCCATCCACTTCGCCCACCCCGCCCCCACCGATGCCTCCGTCTCGCCTGTCCCTGCCCCCGCCCCCGCCCCTGCACTCGCTGATGTATCCTCCTCGCCCATGCAATCTCATCTACCCCCACCGATAGAACCTCGTTGCCCGTCCCCACTGATGCACACAATTCGTCCAGCCCTGCCCCCGCACTCACCATCCGCCCACCTCACCCACCTTCACCCCCGCCCCTTTGCACCTTCTCTCCAGTCCCCGCCGATGCACCAACCTCACCCACCCCGCCTGCGCCGATGCACCGGCTTCCCCCTCCCCCACCCTCGTTGATAAACCCGCATCGTCCGCCGCCGCTGGTGAAACCCTCTGGCCAGCCGCGCGCACCCGTCACTGCGGATGCTAGTTATGATTGGTAGGATGAATAAAGAGATAGGAAAACATGGACGTGGATACTTTTAGACAATATTACGGCCCTAACGGTGTCTCAGTATAGATCCTAAACTTTCGCAGTAATGATGTTATCTTATTTTGCTGACCTAAACAACGACCGGCTGCGTTTAGCTCAGAACGAGCATTGTCGTCTCTGCAGAGACTCTGTGCGGGAGATTCTATGAGTCAACATCCATAGATAGGAAAAAACCGCCACCTACCACCAACTAACATTCTCTGCTTTAACGTGACGACTAGAGCAGTTGAGTGCCTGAATACATCAGTCAATCCATCAACCAGAACCGAGTAGTCCACGCCATCACTGTGGATACAGCTGCACGGTGCAGGAGCACCCCGTGTGAGACTACTCGCATCCTTCCTCCGGGAACTGTGACCCAAATCCCGGAATTTGTAGTAAACAAAGAAAGTTAGCGGCACGTTTTCAAAAGATTTTCCTGTTTTCTTGCCTGCATTTTACTGTGGGTCTGTCATACTCGAATAATGACATCATAATACAGATCCCCTCCCCCAAAAATGCGTCCACAATACGAGCTGGCATCATTTTGAGGATCCACTGTTCCATTCTCTCAACTTTCCTTTCGTCTGACCACGCAAATTTCGCTACGCTCCTTTCAACTAGTGGGGAAAGGAGATGTTTCTTGGGCGAACAGGTGATTTGAATTTAGCTCAGAGGCTTCATTTAGGCTTGCGGATCATTTACATGCAGTAAATCTACTAAAATGGGACAGCCGGCTTTACTTCCCCTCCGAAGGAAGGCGTGCGAAGGATTTTCCCGCCCTTAAAAATCCACGGATTTGAACCCGCGAACTTGGGTATAACAGTCTGATACGCTAACCGTTACATCATCGCCACCGCCAAGCCAGGATTGTTGGCACTGCCTGTTCTGTTGTATTCATATACTTCCCAAACGTGACCTGTTGCTTTATTGCCATTGCTTCCAACGTTTCTCCAACGTCTTCCCAAATTACGTGTTTCCACTTTATTCGTTGGTTCCCTTTGCTTTAACAAGCACTCGCCACTACCATAGCTTCCATCGCAGTTACATGTCATCCCGCATCCTGCCTTCGCTGTCATTTTCATCACGTTTTTTTATTCGATTCCCACGTGCAGTATTATGTCGGCGAGCAGAATAATGCAGAATGTGCTAGCGTGCACAGTCTTAATGAATGGTAGTTAAAATTTTCAAATGCATACTTTAGCTATCTATTTTCGCCTCAGTGTTTGTTTCTTCTAGACGTCTGAGTGAAATTCTTACTAGAATAATATACCTAATTCTTTTTTGTCTACACTGTTTTTTATGGTTTATAATGACCGTCAATTTGACCTCTATACCTCTTCACTAAGGCTATAATAGAATAAATGAACTCAACTTTCCTTAACATGCATTTACATAAAAGAACATGATGTATTATTAAATATCAGTAAAAGCTAATTCGCAATGTCAAGATTTCTTCACAACCACCTCTCGCAACAAATTGTCTTGTTTTCCTGCTTACACAGTACTGAATAATTTTAAAAAAATAAATTAAGATTTCGAAAGGATAGAGATAAGATTCATCAAATTAGTCGAAATCATTTTAAGTTTCAGAAGGAAGACAAATTTATATATAGGCCTCACCTGGATATTTAGCTTGCAAACGCATGACACACTTGAACTCCTTTCTTCGTTGGCGTATTGATCTCCCGCGGCTGCGCTGTCTTCGTCCTCGATCCTCCGAGGTGTTCTCGAGGTCTCTCGGACGCCGCCTCCGCCGGCTCGGGCAGGTTGTCGACGGCGGCGGCGGCGGTTGTGGCGGCGGTGGCAGTAGTGGTGACGGTGGTGGTGCGGTACTAGTACCGTGGGGGTGGCGGCGGGGAAGGCGGCGGTTGTGGCAGCAGTGGTGATGGTGGTGTGGCGGTGGCGGAGGGGGCGGCGGCGGGGGCGGCGGCGACGGCGACGGCGGTGTCTTGGCGCGGCCACGAAGGGCCCTTGCAGCGCCGCAGTAAACGAAGAACCCCTCCCCCCCTTCCCCGTGCCATGGACACAAGAGAGCCCGGAAAGTTCGCGCGGGGGCGGGGCTGCTGAAGGACGAAGGGGCGGTGGCGCGGGGAAAGGCATCTGCTCGGAGACAACTGAGGCCTACCTCGTGGATGAGGGGTGGAGAGAAAACTTTTACTTCTATTTTGGCACCCTCGGTGCTCTGCTAAGCTCACGAAATCTCTTTCCACACCTATTTTTCGTACAGGATCGAATGTGCTGTATCCTTTAATCAGATTTTGAAACGTGCGCTGTAGAAATATGTGCAAACCAACCTGTCCCCGCGCTTATAACACACATTTGAGCCAAGTAATTACTGCATTGCCCTGAAAATGCCGCGGTGTGTTTATATCAATGCAAATCAAATACTAACAGATTTCATTAAGGTTAATATCTGATCAATTTTAGCATATTTTACGGAATTTGAGGCATCTTATTTTATTTATTTTCTTCGTAACTCCTTAATTGATGCTATTTTGGGGACAAGTTAAGACTATTAATCGATTCAAATACAACATTGGATTGGTCTTTCCAAGATGTATTCATGATCCGTACCATTACAGTCCATAAAGAGTTCACAAATCTATCACCAATTATATTCCACAATTTCTTGTCATGACTTTTCATTGCAAATTCTTTCACGCAATGGAGTCGCGTTTCGGAGGCTGTATACTTGTGTATCAGCGAACACACTATCCAAATCTGACACATTCAAGGCCAAATTGTATGAATAATGCTTAACGAATCACTGACGTACCGAAAACTGCGACCCCCCCCCCCAAGTAAAATACAAGGAGAAAGTATTGATGAATACGCTGAAATTGATTTGTTTCGAAAAATTTTCAAGAAAACACCTAACAACTAGATGACCTAAATTGTTTCTAGCGCGTACTCGACAGAATCGCAGAATCAGTCGTTTTGTTTGTCGGCTCATGGCCCAGCCAAGCCCAACCCACCTCACCTTGCCCTGCCTCGCTCAGCCCGAATGGATTCCCATCGTTCAGCCTGATTGTCGTGAAACTTGAACTGGGAAAAGAAAACAAACAGGAGTGTTGTAGTAGAGCACGTACCAACTAGTCCTGACGTGACTGGCGGCAGAGAAACGGTGTGGCCAAATTACCCCAGCAATAGCAGGTGCTCCCACACATGGGTTGCGTGATAAAATACGAAATAGGAACAAGGCCGCAATAGGCATAAGCGATATTCTTGGAGTGGGAAAGTGGTCTTCTCTGGGAGCACTTCACTTGGAGCAAAGTCGGCGCCGTGGCGCACAGTGCAGTATATACGAGTATAGTGTTTATAGGATGTATAGAGAGTCGTGTGAAAGTGCGTATGTCGAGTGTAAATTGAACCCAGTGTGAATGTGTGAATGAATGAAAAAACAAAAACCAAGAAAACTAAATAATCAATATAAAGCCATCAAATAGTGTACCAATAAACTGTTAGTGCAAATCTTAGGTTGCTGGCCAAAGTGCTTCGTCCATAGATTAAGTTAGAAATAAGTTAGTTAATAAGCACTGCCCCTTCTTTGCCGCAGAGCAAGCCAAAGAGCTGCGGGGCATGTACCCCCAACATGACAATAAACTCCAGCCTCTCTAGGACTACTGGTGGGGGGAAAGTTGAAAAAAACGTCTTCACTGGGGATGTCTCCAGAGCAGCGGAAGGTACCACGAGAAGTCCTCGCACTTCTTTCAGGCTCCGTTAGGAAGCATCTGGCGAGAGGATGAGGCAAACCTGAAGAGCTAGCGCAGAGGACACTAGGAGACTACGAGAAAGTCTGTGTATCAGCAAAGTGATTAAGATGTACATGCAATGTAGAATAGGATACGAATTTAATTGTTTTGACGTTTGCTTTCTTTATGAACTTTAGAACAATTTCAGAAAAGACAGTTTTTCAGTTTCTTCAATAATCTAATTTTTTTTTGTGAAACGTAGGTTTCTTAAATCTATTGAAGAAGTTTTTGGGCTTTCTATTAATTTAATGTGAGAGTTTAATTTTGCCTCGTCATTTTTGACTGCTTGCTTTTAGTTCTCTGTAAAACAATGTCAACGTTCGCGACAGGCGTATATATTTGTATTATTTTTAGAACTGATAGGTCGTGGTCTAGGCGAATTACTTCTTGCAGATGGTTCGTCTGCATCTGCGGGAGACATCTTTAGTGGCAGTGAGGCAACGTTCTTATTACGCTCCTGGACGGCTCCATTCGTTTTTTTCTGACTGAAGCAGACGAAATTGGAATAGAGAGGAAACATATTAGTTTTTCCTCTATAGCTGGAGAGAAAGGAACTGGTGAAGAAAGGAATCGGGTAGAGGAGAAGGAGACGCGAGTGGAGGAGGAGTGGTTGGAAGAAAAATAAGTGGCTGGAGGAGCAAAAGCGGGTGAAAGAGAAGTCGTGAGTGAAAAGACGGGAAATGCGTGGAGGAGAAGCAGCAGGTGGAAGACAAAAGGAAAGGTTGGAGGAGGAGCAAGCGACTTGGACCAAGGAGAAAGCAAAAGCTCGTAAGCGCGTGTGCTCCAACTCGCCCTCAAATCGCCGTGGCCGCTTAAATCCGGGCGCCAGTGCGCAGCGGGGCGGGCGAAGCGACGTGACCGCGGCTCCGAGGGCGACTGGCCGGGGCCCGCCAGGGGAGGGGAAGGGCGCGGGGGCGTGACGAGGGTGCGCGAGGGGCCTCGAGGAAGTCTGCGCGCCCAGCCGCCACCCCCGACACGGTTGTAAACGCGGCGCCAGACGCAAGGAAAACACGCCTGCCGGCCTCTCGGGCGCGAGGCCGTGCCTGTGGGGGTAGAACTCCTGAGAAGGGTCGCGCCGCCCGTGCTGGGGGTGAAGGCGCACTTTCCTCTCAAAACTACATATCTCGCTATTACTGTCGCCGTTACTGTTACAGAGACGTAAAAGTACACCTTTCGTCTTCCAGGAATACAAACGTGAGAGGAGCGAAAGTTGGTTTGTCAGAGACGTAACAGTGGTAGTCACCTTCTCCGAGGCATGAAAACTTTACGTATATTGTCATTCAAAAATATTAATAATTCTTAGGACGATTTGCCTTTCATTTTTATGTTAAAATTTCAACCTGCATTTTGTTATGCCATGAAGTCCATTTTAAAATATATTTCTTGACATATTTCCTCTCACTACAAACACACAGCTTCATTAAACTGTATTACATAATACATAAAGTATAATTAACGAGTAATTCTTGAATTTAACTGCTTCACGATTAATTTATAAATTTAAAATCAAGGAT
Source organism: Gryllus longicercus (assembly GCA_038098605.1). Lineage (NCBI taxonomy): Eukaryota > Metazoa > Arthropoda > Insecta > Orthoptera > Gryllidae > Gryllus > Gryllus longicercus. The sequence goes on along the minus strand of JAZDUA010000425.1, from coordinate 68,414 downwards.
ACCTAAAAATGTGGCCAATAGTATGCCCCAAAATGAAAATGTACCTTTAATGTTTTCTTCATTCTCTGTCGCTGAAACGTTTTCCATCCAATACAAATGAGGCAGTTTACGTACAGCTTCGCGTGCGTGAAGTTAGTCTTAGTTAAAAACAATGAAAATGTACAAGGCAAAATAGTTATTCCGAGTATTTCGAAATCCATGAAGAGTAGAGATAAAACAAGTGATGAATCGTAATAGAAACATTTTATACGATTTTAGAAAAAAAATATTTATACTTCATATGAGTCTTGATGTGTTCTTTCATGATCTCGTTTGGTGTCCCATCAACTAATCGGTCCCGATGAAAACCCTCAAATTTAAGCCCCCCCCCCCTAGTCATTTCAGGCATTTAAAACAAAACAACAAAAAACTATTTTGGTTTTCCAGCCACAAACTCTTATTCCAGGGACCTTTCCTGTGGAATCTTTTGTGTGTGAATAGGATTAGCCCACTGCTCCATCCCGTGATGTGAGAGAGGACAGTATCAGCACCTACCAGTTTTTTTAAATGAGTCGCGGTCTGGGTTTACTGATTGAAATATGTTACCGAATGTGAGAAGAAAGCCATGCACTTGTACGAACCTAGTCTTGGGAAAAGTTTTATTAGGAAATATACAGATTTTTCTGCTCGTTTTCCAGAGAAAAAGTGAACCATGAACGACCTAAGGACGGAATATGTGTTATGTCGATATTCTGTTCTGAAGGCATGCGTCTATTAGCAATAATTTCGAAAAAAAAGGGTCTTGCTCTGCAAATGCGGCGGAAGTCTCAAATATTTCAAGGAACGTACTTCGAAAAGGTAGCATAATTAAAGAGTAAGTTGATCTTATTCTGCCCCTCCTCACGGTACCAATTCACAGGGCGATGCCCGAGGTCGTTCCATCATCACATGCTCATGGTCTCTCTTGGAAAAGTGGTAATTGTTCCTATCAGGGGAACATTACTCCATTTGTAGGTGCCTTTTTATGATTACTTTCATATGTACATACATCAAATCAAAAAATCGAAATCAAGGAAATTGGAAGAGAACTTTCCTAAGACCAATCTTGAAATACATTCAGACCTTGAAAATGAAATTTGTCTCGGTTTCACTCGTCAATTTGTCAATTTGTGATTAGACTTGTAAACATTTTTGAACATCTTCCCCTGACGATATGTTCTTACTTCTCCCCCTCCCTAGTCCCACTTTTGTCAGTTTCCAAGCAACACTCTCTCCGCCCATTGCAACGCGAAAGCGCCTTCCCGTGAAGCAACGTGCGAGGCCGGGGCCCGCGGGCGAAGATAACCGCACGAGGCGAAAGGCAGCGCCCGAGAGGGGGCAGAGAGCGGGGGGGGGGTCCCTGGGGGGCGACGTGGGCCCCCGCCGGGAATCGATACGCGGCCGCCTCCGCGCGGTTTCCGATCGACGTCCTGTCATTTCCGGCGGCTGCGGCGAAGCCATCTCCGGCGGCACCGCCCCCGCACGCCCCCCCCCCGCCCCCCGCGGCTTTGTCTTGCAGATGGAGCGCGCCGCCCCCCGCCGCCGCTCTGCTCTCCACACAGTGGTCGAACTCCCGCTCTCCGCGTTTGTTTTTCGGGTCAATTCAGTTTCAAAGTCAACTTTAACGTGATTATGTGTAAATACAAATAATGAGAACGGCATACATTTAATTTGTTCGAATTTGAACGTATGCATTTAATATGTTCACATTTTGTTATCCATGTTGTAATTTTAAATTTAAATTCAATTTAAACGTGATAATATACAAATACAAATGATAGGAACGACTTACATTTAATTTGTTCAAATGTTAACGCATTTCTTTTAGGTTACTGTTACAAAGTTACGATAAAGGAGAGGGGTTATACATTATGACATAAAACTTTATTGTCATGGATTTTAAAGAAATGGATTTGATATGTACGAAAGCAGTCTTCTATATCTCTTCTTTTCTGAATTTTTCTTCTTTTTTCCTACTTTCATTTGTACATTTTCTGTTCTTCGTGTCTTTGTTTCCTGGGCGCGCGCGCCGCTGGTCCATGCGGGCCCACTGTCACCGCCTTCGCCTGGATGTTGGGGTGGGGTGGGGGGTAGGGGAAGGTGCGCCTCCGCGGCACGTGCGCTCTTCGCGGGCGAGGGGCCCTCGGGAGTGTTTACTCCGTGCACGCGACGCCTCTGCCTCTGCCTCTGCCTCTGCCGGCGCCCGCGCCCCCGGCTTCAAGCTGACCGCCTCGCCTCACTGCACGGGCCAAAGAACGGGACTCGCTGCACCAAAACGCCATCCGAAGTAGGAAATTCGTAGTTCATTAATTTATGTATTTTAAGCACTAGAATGAATCAATGGAGCCCTTCATTGAGCAAAAGTAGCGAAAGTAAAATACAACTAGGGGTGCTACGACAGCACATACGTTCTCGCATAATTGTCTTTTTGTTTTTGTTTCGAAAATTGAGAGAGTTCAAGAAAAATGATACCTGCGACATTCCTTTAAGCATTCCTTCTTCTATCCGTGCGAAAATTTAATTTTAAAGAAAAAAACATTGAGCGACGTTTGAGATTTTTTTGTTAATTGCCTATATTTCGCGAAACGTACTCACTCTACTAAAGCTAGTTTTATGGTATTGTACAGGAAATAATCTCCACAAAGGTCCTGTTTCCTGTACAATACCATGGATTACCACAAGATATCGGCTACCACCACGGAATCTACTAAAGCTATTCATCTTTTCGAATAATTGAACGTATTTAAAGATCCGTCTTTAAAGGACAGATTTCATCAAGGAAAAATTATCTATCTTCAAAATTATAGTTGTACGATAACGCACCCCAAAATTTGCAATTCTCAAAAATCTGAAATTTTTACAAACACGAGACTTGCATCGGAGACGTCTTAACGTTCTCCGATGGCGTTATCCCTTTACGTTATCAGACGAAACTGTTTGTTCAAGAAATTTGATATCATTCACGAAAAAAAATTGAAACTGTTTTTGATCCTTTATCAGTGCTGTCAAAAATGAAAATATTATTTCGAAACTCCCAAAACTTCGAGTTGATTTAAATAGATCTGAGAATATCAATTTTTAAGAAAATTGGCTATACGGTTTAGGCGCTCGCATTCACCATAGACGGACAGACAGACGTTTTGCCGGCAATCGAGTTTTCTGTATCAAGGACCCACTAAACGTGGATTCTGACTACTCCACGTGTTAGTTTTTTTCTATTTTTAGCAACAGGATTTAGCGTCACTCTTTTGTTACCAGGGACCCGCAGTAAGAGCTTTTCTGACGAAAACTCGCCGTTTTCCAACGTACGATCACAACTTTCTCTTCTTACAAAGTACCTTCAGAAGAGCGAAAAAGTAAAAATGTATGCATTTAGTCAAAAATGGCAGACTGCTTCTGCAATGAAATGAAATGTGTCTTGGCAGTGAAACATGCTATGAGTGAAGTAACGTTTATGACACTGAACGAATATATATTAATATTTACTTTATTATCTTATTGATGCAAAAATGTGTTATATCCATTATATAGTAATCGAGTTGCCTGCAGTTTCCGTCAGTGTCTCTCCCTTCCAGCCCCCCCCCCCTCATTTGGGAGAAGCGAAGTGTGATGTGACGGGCCTCGGCCTGCTGGCTGGTGGAGAATTTACCATTTTTCTTACCCTTCTAAAGTAATTGAAAACCTCAAATTAATAAATATGAAAGTACTTTTAAAATTGTTTAAGCTAGTAAAGCGTATAAATAAATCGATTTAGTTGCGTCAAATTATTTAATTTCAATATATGAAGTATTTTTCTTAGCAATCGAGGTTAATTGAATACGATTTTAAACATTCTTCCTCGTATTATTATATTTTTTTTATTTCAATTAGAATGCGTTTAGGAGTCATGATCATTCCTCTCAATCTGGCTCTGTCGATCCGGCACTTACAGCGCCATTAATTGCTCACATGCACAAACTAAGCTACTTTCATAGCTAATATTGCCTTTGTGAAAGTATTTCGCCAAATTAAAAATATATGTGTATGTCCGCAATTCATGCGTACATCGATTAATATTTTATTTCAGTGATTTAATGGGAGCACTAGTTTTAAATTTAGTAATTTCGAAACAAACTGTCACAGTTATGGGAATGGCAAATGGAAAGATTGAACAAATATTACCAAACTGAAAGTGCGTAATGCTTTCTGAAAACTGTAAGATAATTTCAAGATTGACATTTGTAACGAAATGTTAATTCACCTACTTCCTCTCCACTCTACCCGCGTGGGTCTAGAATTTATTTTGTAAATTGGATACAATATTGAGACACTGCCTTGCGGTTTAAGTACTAGAGGGCGGCGTATTTATTAATAATAACTAAAACTAACTTGATTTTACCATAATCTAATAGAACAAATACAATATTTGGCATTTCTAATTTGATATAAGTTTTTCATTAAGAAAAATAATAAGTGATTTTATTTTCGTAGTAACCGAATGTTAAACAACGAACATTGTATGTAGAACCAATAACATGTTTAAGACAAGATATTTTCATAATCATGAAAATTATTTATTTTCCGTTTGTTGGGCTTCTGAACTTGGCGTTTTGTTCACTCAGCTTTTGAGAAAACCTCGTGTATTTTCTCCTAAAACCCATTGATTTATTTACGGTCATGAGTCCTAAGTGGTGTATATTTCTTTATCACTTTGACGTGATGTTTCCTGTTGTTTGCATTGAAACGAAAGAAAAACATTTCTGATAACAAAACACAGGCTGGGGAACATATTCGTGAAATGTGTGGATAGGATGAACAGGGACCAAGGAAAACATGGCCCAACAGTTCATCTTCGGGTTGTATGTTGAAATGAAACGACACATTTTTCTTGTGACTGTATAATACGTAATCTAATTAAATGTTAATGTTAAAATCCCCTGAAGTGTATATATTCAATATCTAGAATACAATATTTTCTTCTGCCGCGGATGAGAAATAAATATTGTGTTCTCTACGCTTACACCAAAGTTTGGAGTTACCACATTGACGACATATACAAAAAATAGCAGTGATCTGTCTTTGAGAATGCGGATGTTTACATCTATTAGCTGGTTTTAGTGTTTCATTTATCAACGCGAGGTTTGCTTGTGATGTAGGCCTAAATGTGTGACTATATCTTACGAAAATACATCGATATTCAAGGACAAATTCTGATGTGTGGAGATAATCTGGTCCAAGCACGAAGAAATCTACTTAGCTTTTTCAAATACATTTTTTTAAAAAAATTTCTTCGTTCAACGCATCCGCGTATTTGATGTAATAGAATTAAAACTATGAGTGTTTATATTTCGAAATTAATATATTACACATTCGACTATCTCACAGCATTTCTCAACCATTTAAGCCAGCGAAACAGACGACTGTAAAATATTCGAGTTAACTATAAATTCAAGTTAACAATATTATTAATATTATTTCAGTGTAATATTGCAAATAATGACTTTGAAAGATAGTAGTTTTCGACTTTGGCTAATGTCATTGTTCTCCCAATTTAATAAAATGAAGTGACTTATTTATTCCTAAGTAGCATACGTCTATTGATCAGAACACCACACCATTATTCTCTCCATACAAGATCGTTACTGTTGGTTGCTTCTTATTCCCCTCTCGGAAAACACTTCACGAACTGGAGAAGGCTTTGGAAACTAGTCACACACAGCCAGTGTACACATGAGGCGGTCGCCCCTCTGTCGAGGCCTCTGACAGGGGCGTTCTTCCAAGGTTGATCCTGCCGCCACCGCCTCCTCCACCTCTTCTGTTTCCGCCGCCGCCGCCGCCAGACGTCCGTAGACCCCACCGCTTCACTTGCCATCCCACGTCTGTTGCCGCAGGAACCAACCGTTTCGCCTCTGCCAGTCGTCGCTCCCGTCCCCTCCGTCACCATCCCCTCCGCCTTCGGTTCCTGCGCCTTTGTATCCTCCTCCTTCGTCCTCTCCGCCTTCGGCCCTCCGCAATCGGCCCTCCGCCATCGTCCTTTTGCCATTCTCCCTCCGCCATTCTCCCTCCGCCATCGTCCCTCCGGCCATCGTCCCTCCGGCCATCGTCCCTCCGGCCATCGTCCCTCCGCCATCGTCCCTCCGCCATCGTCCCTCCGCCATCGTCCCTCCGCCATCATCCCTCCGATCATCGTCCCTCCGGCCATCGTCCCTCCGGCCATCGTCCCTCCGCCATCGTCCCTCCGCCATCATCCCTCCGATCATCGTCCCTCCGGCCATCGTCCCTCCGGCCATCGTCCCTCCGGCAATCGTCCCTCCGCCATCGTCCCTCCGCCATCATCCCTCCGATCATCGTCCCTCCGGCCATCGTCCCTCCGGCCATCGTCCCTCCGCCATCGTCCCTCCGCCATCATCCCTCCGATCATCGTCCTTCCGGCCATCGTCCCTCCGGCCATCGTCCCTCCGCCATCGTCCCTCCGTCTTCGGCCCCCCTCCGTCTTCGCCCCTCCGTCTTCGTCCCTCCGTCTTCGTCCCTTCCATCTTCGTCCCTTCCATCTTCGTCCCTTCCATCTTCGTCCCTTCCATCTTCGTCCCTTCCATCTTCGTCCCTTCCATCTTCGTCCCTTCCATCTTCGTCCCTTCCATCTTCGTCCCTTCCATCTTCGTCCCTTCCATCTTCGTCCCTTCCATCTTCGTCCCTTCCATCTTCGTCCCTTCCATCTTCGTCCCTTCCATCTTCGTCCCTTCCATCTTCGTCCCTTCCATCTTTGTCCCTTCCATCATCGCCCCTTCCATCTTCGTCCTCTCCCATATTCGTCCCCCGTCCCAATTTCCTCATCAGTCTCCTTGAATCCACCTCCAACATTATATCCACATCCTCCTCGGGCACTGTAACGCCACCAGTCCCACCACCGCCTCTGTTGCCGTCGGCGCCGCCGATGCTATAAATACCGCCCGCCGCCCCCGCCGCCGCAGCGCAGCCCCCAGGGGCGCGGCGCGTCGCGGCGCGGCGCGAGGCCGAGTCAGCGCGAAGGACGCGGCTGCGGGGGGCCGAAGAGCCGGGACCACGGCGGGGGCGGGGCGAGGGCGGAGCGGCGGCCCTGGGGTCGGCTCTGGCGAGGGGCGGAAGGCGGGGTTCAAAGTTGGCGAGGGCACGGAATGGCGCGAAGTGTGGGTGAAGGAATACATGGGGACTCGGTCGGCGAGGGCGGACGTACAAGCGCAAACAAAAATGGACGGGAGAAGTGAGGGGAGATTGCCGAACCGTCGATCGCGAGATACTATATCGCGATTTATCTACAGTGCCCTTTGAGAGTTCATTAGCTATTACGGTATCATCCAATCTGAAGGTTGAACGTCGTCATTGTGACATCGCTACTGACGTTTAAACTCCCGATTGGATGGTAGCGTAAAAGCTGATGATCTGTCTAAGGACACTGTAAATAAATATAAGTGTGCAGAGGGAAGTTTCAGTGGATATCATTGTCACGCTTGGTTGGAGTTGAGCCACTAAGGTCAAACAGATGACTCACTATTCAGCTGCTTCCACACACTGCATGGGTTGATTGTGAGGCTGAGGTTTTGTTTCTTAGGATTTTGACACATGGGTAAGAAATTGTGCTAATGATGGCGAGTTCAAGCATAAAACAAAAATCTTGTCGACTTCATTAGAAATAGGAAACAAATTACTTCTTTATCACAAGAAGCGTAGGTGTTTACAAGTTTCGGCAAGAGTGTCAGATGTTAAGAATGCAAGCTATATTTATCGCCAATAAACAAGCTTCATAAGTTTGACGATCCCTGTGATAGTGACAGCACAAGGAGGGCCGCCAATGCAGTTATGTACCAGTACTGAACTTCCGAAACCGCGAAGTGTTGGCGCTCCAGTTCTGACGATGACGCATTTTTGACTCCTGGAGAAATGAATCCTCACTACCTGGACGAGAAAGCTTTTACTGCAAGAGTGCGGATGTCAGGTCAAAACAAGAAACGCTATAGGCTGAAACGCTATAGGAAAGAGATAGCAGAATAACATTTACGGAACTTGAGCTAGAAATAGAATAGCAGACAACAGAAACAAGGAAGGAGGTCGAGACGGAAAAATAGAACGGAGGAATGGAAGTCACGGACGGTGAGCTGGTTGCCAGCGTAGATGATGAGTGACGGGAGTAGAACAAGTGACATGCGGCGCGCACAATGCGGAAGAGAGCGGAACGGGGCAGGGTGCCTCAGAGGTCACGGGTTGCAGGGATACAGCAGTCAATTTCACTGAGGACTAACATGGACAAAAAAAGTGTGTGCGTTTGGCAGGACGCACCTGGATACCGATATCGTAATTTTAAATTAAGAAAAATTTTATTGCCAGAGTTCCTTCGTAAAATGAATAAATAATTATGTAGGAATAAATCCCACAAAATAATTTCATTGCATTTTATTGCGAAGATTTGTGTCCACAGTTGTGTGCACAGTGTCCACAGGCACACAGTTTCTCTTTGGCCCAATGTAAATGCTGTCGACTCGGGTTGAAGCGAACTCGAATGTACTGAACTCTCGGTTATAGTGCACCTCGGTTATAGTGCACCTCGGTTATAGTGCACCTCGGTTATAGTGCACCTCGGTTATAGTGCACCTCGGTTATAGTGCACCTCGGTTACAGTGCACCTCGGTGACAGTGAACCTCGGTGACAGCGAACCTCGGTGACAGTGAACCTCGGTGACAGCGAACCTCGGTGACAGTGAACCTCGGTGACAGTGAACCTCGATGCTTTATACGGGGGAAAATGTTCATTCTCTTTAGAGTCACGCAGTGTCTCATTCTACATCCGATGAACTTCATATATTTTTCCTAGGAGTCAAATCCTGAAATAGTATGTTTACTAGATAGGTCCTTACGCATTCTGTACGGACAAAAGTTTTATCCCAAGAACTTTCGAGGTAAACAGATAGGAAAAAAGAGATTTTAAAAAAAGGGGGTTTTCAGCAAAAGTCCAAAATATATTTTCTGCGATTCTGACAATGAAGGTCATCGAAGGTACAGTAGAGAAGCTGGAAAGAGAACGGTGAATATGTGAAGACGAGAGTGATGGTGGGTGAGATGATAGAAGTAGTAGACGAGAAGGAAATATTGGTCGACAAGTAGGAAGTAGTGGTGGGCGACGAGAAGGAAGTATGTGCTGTTGGATGTATGAGGAGTACCTACAGTACGAGGAGACGGTCCAGGTAAGGAGGAGGAATTACTGGCAGACGAGGGAGATGAGCAGTGATGGACGAGGGGGAGGATGTAGTTGTGGACGATGAGGGGGTGTTGAGGGACGGGGAGGAGGAGGCAGAGGTGGACGAGGCAGGAATAGTGGTGGACGGGGGGGGGTGCCGATGTACGACGTGAGTTGGAGGTGGACGGGAGATACTAGTTGTGGGCGAAGGGGGGGTGATGGAGGACGATGGGAAGGAGGCAGTGGTGGACGAGGCGATCACAGTGGACTTTGGAGAGGAGGAGGAGGACAATGAAGAGGGGCGCGAGGGCGGGTGTGGGGCAGAGGCCGCTGTAACGGCGAGGGCCGGCGCGGGCCGGCGCGGGGGCCGGGGTCGAGCATTGTGTGGCGGCGGCGGTGGCAGCAGCAGCATTGTCTCCCGGAAGCGGAGGGCGCAGGGCGCAGGGCAGCGGGCGCGAGCCCTTCCGTCCAGAGGCCCTTTCCGGCTGAGCGCTCCCGCGCTGTGGGCGTGCCCGAGCGTAATTGGCGGCGACCACTGCGGGCGGAGGGCAGCGCTGTGGCTGCGGCGGCGGATGCAGCGATGCGCCCTGTGGCCTTCGCTTCGGCTCGGAGCTAAGTCGGCACCGTGGCGCACAGTGCAGTGTAAATAGTGTTTTTAGGGTGTATATAGTGTCGTGTGAAAGTGCGTGTCAAGTGTAAATAGAACTCAGTGTGAATGTGCGAGTGAATGAAAAACAAAACCAAGAAAACTAAATCAAATAAATCAGCAAATAAAATACCAATAAAGTGTTAGTGCAAATCTTAGGTTGCCGGCCAAAGTGCCGGCTTCATCCATAGGTTAAGTTAGAAGTAAGTTAGTAAGCACTGCCCCCTTCTTTGCCGCATAAGCCAAAGAGCTGCGGCGCAAGTACCCCAACATGACAATAAACTCCCGCCTCGCCAGGGCTACTGGCGGGGGGAAAGTTGAAAAAACCTTCTCTTCGGCCTGAGGGAGCCAGTTGCACCGACGCGACGCCGCTGCGCTCCTTGGAAAGACCTGGCGTTCCCCAGGGTTCAGAGAACGTTTGGACGGAAGGTGGAAGATCGGCGTATTATACCTGCACGTTTGCTTGAGCCTCGGGATACCTACCCCCACTCCTTTACTAATATTAATTCAGTTCAGAATAAATGATAGGAACGAGCGTTGTTAACAAAATCTGGTGTTAGGAATATTCGCTCCCGTATGTAAGAAACTATTTTGTCACGAAAAACGAGTTACAGGTTTCATATAATAGTCTTGTAGACAAAATAATTAGACCTCCCACTCCTCTCGCATCTACCAAAACAAGAGCTCAAGAAAACGAACGTGGATAATAGCATAAACCCCGAATATATGAGTTTATGTACGAAGGTCCAGAAGTAGTACTTTTCGAAGGAGGTTGATAATATTTCACTTTGCGGCCAGGGCCGGATTTATGCATGTGCTGACAGTGCTGCAGCACAGGGCACTCCACCAAAAAGGGGCCTCCACCAAATAAAAAATTATTTTTTTTTTATTTTGGTCTATTTTTCTGCAAAAACTTTTTAATTTCATTGTTATGTAGTAATTTGTATTTTTTTAAATTTAGATTTCATGATGCATTTTTAGTATTTTTTAGTAGATTTTATGTATTCTTTACTTGCTCAACAAGTCGCTATAAACTACTAAAAGAACATGCTTCAAAAATGCCTTAGTCTAGTAACATTACAACCAATTTTTACATTCCTAAAAGAATAGATACAACGCGGTGGTCCTGTCGAGCGGATGCTTCTAAAGCTTTAGTTCGAGGATATTCTGAAATTAAAGCTGCACTTCTAAAAATCTTCGAAGATGATTCTCAAAATTCTAAAACTCGTAGTGAAGCACAAGCTTTATATAACAAAATGAATATGTTAGAAATCGCAATTTATGCAGTACTTTGGAATGATGTCTTGAGCAGAGTAAATGACACAAATAAAGTACTTCAGAATTCCAAGTTAGATTTGAATACTGCTGTTGCTGCTATTAAATCGTTGAGATTATTTATTCAAGAAAGGCGCGAAAGTTTTGAATATTATGAAAAATTAGGAATGGAAAAATCTGGGACAACAGAGTATGTAATACGTAGAAAAGGACAACGGAATGTTCGTTTGGTTCCATTAGATTATGGAAATTCTGCAAACGTTCAGTTAACAGCTGCTGAAGAATTTCAAGTGAAAAGTTACCTTCCAGTAATTTACCAGTTTTTAGTTTCTTTAGATCAACGTGTCTCTGCGTATGAAATAATTTCTTCTCGGTTTGGTTTTTTATCAAAATTTGGCAACCTTAGTTCAGATGAATTAATCAAGCACGCAACAAACCTTAGTAAAATTTATGTAGACGACGTCGATGAAAATCTTGGAATTGAGTTGATCCAATTCAAAGAATTCATTAACCAATTCATACAAGATGAGGAATCTAAAAGCGCCTTAAGTCGGGAACATTTTATGTATAACTTAATAATTGAGAAGGGAATACAAGACGCGTTTCCAAATGTAGAAATTATTTTAAGAATTTATCTTGTGTTAATGATAACAAATTGTACAACGGAAAGATCATTTTCAAAATTAAAACTTCTAAAAAATAGATTGAGAACTAGTATGACAGACGAACGACTGAATTATCTTTCTATTTTGATAATCAATTTTGATATTCTAAAAGAATTATCTTTCGACGATGTAATTGAAGAGTTTGCTTACAGAAAAGCAAGAAAAGTTCCTGTAGTTTAGTTATTATAATTAAGTTGTAATGTGTTGTAAATATTCGGTTTATAAATAAAATATTGTACGCAAAAATTATTTGCAAAATTTTTTTTTTTTTAATTAAACATATTTGACACATAGATTTTATTTTGTCAGCCGCCAACTGCATATAATATATATGGGGGGGGGGGGGGCCTCCACCAAAAATCAGCACATGGGCACCCACCAAGTTAAATCCGGCCCTGTTTGCGGCTGAGATGTATGAACGATTTTTCCTCCACTAACATCGGACTTAAATGTACTTAGTTTTCAATTTATTTCTCAATGAAACAACTCCCGTGCCGTTATCAGTGGTTGAAAACTGGAGCCACAGAAGGGGTTAAGGTACGGTCGCAGTAGGCACGAATGCAATGTGCAATTTATTCTTGGGTTTCATTTACTATTTGTATACCGTGATTGTTACATACACAATTTAGACTGAGAAATTTATACTCTCTCTACATAGGCTCTAAATGTAAAACTTTTCTAACAAAAAATAGTCCGTGAAATTCAACGTCAGGTGTTCCACAGAATTACAAACACTTTTATGTCCCAATATTTGTCTTCATGTCGCACAGTGGAACAAGAAAGTTTTTCCTAAGCTCCTGCGAATTGGCGAGCCTAATCGTCAGGGACATCAATAATTCCTATTTCATTTTCGTTTCTAGGTTCTACGTCTTTAAATTATTTGTAAAATAAAATCTCTAAATGTCATTATAAAAGGCTTCATCTTCACAATTTTCGTAAAATGCTTTGTCTTCTTAGTGTTAGAACAAATATGTGCTACGGAACTGTGCGCTCTTTTCTATTAGTCAGTACACATGGTTTCTGTCATGTTTTCTGACTGTTACATAAGAGTATTCTGCAAAAGCCTTTTTATTTATTCACGCAACTTCTATTTTTGACGACTTTTATTTTTATCAGGGAATTTCCTTCATTGTTTTAACACAAAGGATTCACTAATTCAGCCAACAGTGAGTAGGCAGTCCGGGAAATTTGAGAGGACAGTGGTTGAAGCGGCTAATTCCGCGGCGAGGCGCGCTCGGCGCCGACTCGTGCAGTGGCGCCGGCGGCTGCTGCAGATTGAGGCGGGTCGTATGTCTTCCCAGAATTCCACGTCCTCCCCCCCCCCCGACTCCCCCGCTCGCCTCGGGAGGTTCTCGCAGTTCGCGAGAGGTTTGCGGTGCGCGCGCCAACCGGGAAGAGAAGAAAGAAGCTGCTTCCTCAGAAGCCGGACGTGGCAAACGGAGCCCAAGAAATTTCAGTCGGATTCTCCGCCGCGTGGAACGAACGGCAAACGAAACCCGTCACGCCCCGTCGTCGGGAAGGCTCACAAAGCGCTCTTCTCCAATTTCACCGATTGTTGTTGCTTTCTGGGCTCGTTTTACAAACAACTGAGTGAAATTCGATTCGTATGTTGAGGCGGGGCATGATTAGTAACGCCCGCACTTCCGGATCATTCAGTTCCAACTTTGAAGAAGCCTGATTCGCGGGAACCTAAAGTCCTAATTAGTCTCGTTTCTCAATTCTGTTGCCGCGAAGTTGGAGTTGGCGTAGCGTCTTTATTCGGATAAATGGAGGGCGATTAATGCGTTGCCATGCTTAAGGAATTAAACAGTTGTTAATTTTTTTTCAATTGTATACATTATTAATGAAATAAATATGAAATTATGGACACCTTATTTCATTCCTTTCAATAGGAATACGGTAAAGATAGTAACGATCTACTACCATTTTTAATACAAAATAGTCTATACGGAATTAATAACGTTTCTAAGCCTTATTGACTGGACACCTGACATCTGACCACTGTCATGTCTGCAGAGGTACTAGCTTTCACCTTTCGCAATGTTACGGTGATCAATTCTGGGCGGGCCATACCGATTATATTGATACACAATTTGTTTTTGTTTTTTAATACGTTTTGCATGTGGATGTGCCAAATAGTGAATTGGAGGCAAATTATAATTAGAACTGTGTTTTCATGCACGCGTGAACTTCGCTGAAACCTCTACCCACTGAGTGGATCATGAAGACTGGAAATAAAGAGGTCGTTATTGTAAAAAAAAAAAACGTTTAATATTGGAGCGATTGCGCGTGACATTGTACTAAAGGCTAAGAAAAGGGGGGAGAGGAGTCGCATCTACTTGTCAAGGTGGCTCCACAAATTTGGCATTGAGCTTTGCTCGCTCAATCCCGAAGACCTGCAGTGTTCGGGGAACGGGCGATCGCTCCCTTTGACCTAAAGACCGACGCGCGGTGGCTAGAGCGAGCACCGAATGTTGACCAATCGCAAGCAACTCATCCACACTACTCGGGTTCGGCAAGCGGTTTCTCGCTACTCGACTGTGTGGAGCCGCCTCTATAAAGATCCAGAAGATCTTTATAGCCCTCTTGAAAAGTGTCGAAGAGACGAGGCAGGCAGGCACGCACCACACATCAGGTCAGGTCAGGTCTGGCCCCGGTTGCAACCCGTGCACTCGCTCTATTCCAAGACCGCAAGCCTGCTCTACGTGTACTGTGCTGTGTGTAGTCCGCCCATCGGGGAAGCGCCAGTTGCGCGAAGCGGCGTCGGCGGCGTCGCCGGCGCCAACGGAAGCGGATGCGGCGGCGGCGGCGGCGCGGCGAGTTTCACCCGGCTTCCGCGTACGCGCGTTCGCGTTCGCGCGCTCTGGAACGTTCCCTCCCCTCCTCTCTCCTCCCCTCCCCACCCCCTCGCGACGACACAGAAGAAAGTGCGTCTCCCTCTTCCTCTTCTACACGACTTTTATATACACGAGTTATAATTGAAATTTCTTCAATTTACAGGATAATAGGCAAAATAGGATGTAGGCAAATTAATTTTGGATTGATTCATTAATTATTGATACCGCGCGAGTCAATTGCTAACGTTATTAGTCCCGTACGTGCAGTGTATGTTTTTCATAGGGAGGTGACCCCCCCCCCACTACATGGTGAGATCCGGCGCCGGCCTACCGCCGGCTAGCGAGGTTTTCCCCTAGCAGGTATCTCCCACGAGCCAAGCACCGCCCTAGCCGCGACAAGCTCTTAGCTCCCGCCTGGTCTCCCGGCATGTTAGAATTAGTGTGAGTGTGTGTAAGTGGTGAGGATAGGACATGAAAGAAGAAGGAGACCCCTCCCGCGGTGCGTGGCCCTTTTCTTAGGGTACTATTCTGGCATTTGCCTGGTTTTGATCGGAGAAACCACGGAACACTACAGATCAGAGCAGCCGGCCACAAGAATTCGCCTTCAGAGATTGAATTCGATCTAGCTGACAAGCTAGTGTCAAAATTCCTCCCGTCGTCGGGGCTCGAACCTAAGACCTCTCGGTCAGAAGTACTGCAGTGATATCTGTTGGTGCTCTCAGACTCCTATCCCGGTGCAAATTAATTCACCTCAGAAAAGATGTGAGTGGATGGGAAGCTTCTCGATGGGAAGCTTCCTTGAGACGTTAAGAAGGTAATGACATGCATTGAACGGAAAGATTAGAAATACTTGTTATAACATATGAACAAAACTATTAATGTATGAAACATACGAACTTAAATCGTTTCAATCTCTCTGTTTCTTGACTGTTGCAAATATATTCTTTGCAAAGTAGTTTTGATGATTCTCAAGTCGTCCGTGTTCTTCATTTATTTTGCTTTCTCTTTTTTGGTCTTAACCTCTTTGGGATATAGTTTCCTGTTCGTATCTTTCCAGCTCTCGTAATTAAAATTTTTATTTATAATGCAATCCATGTGACTTAATACAGATCATCACAACACAAAGCAGTTTTTACGAACCTCGTGTAATATGTAATTGTAATTTTTCAATCGGCTCTTTAATCCGACGTTCTGATACTACTGGATTCCTTTCAAACTTATCGTTTCGAAACAGGACATACTCGTATCCTTTATTCCAAATATCATTAGAGTAACTCCCAACTTTTCTTTAATTCTCGTATCAACCGCTTCTCTTCTTTTGCATTAATTCCGCTTTGGAACGAAAGACCCGAAATCTGGTTTGGCATAATATTGTTTGTACGAGTATATTCGTTTTGGTCATCTTGCTACTAGTATTAACCATAGTAGTAACTGCATTACGGTAGCGTGGTTCCTGTTCCTTAGAGCCTCGTCGTCTTTATCCCAAGCTAGAAAATTGCAACATGCTTGCAAACGTTTAAGCAGAAAAACTTCACTGCCTGGATGGTCTTTCAGACGGGAAACTGTCGTGGCGCATTTCTCTATTTTGTCGCCCTGCGATAATCTCGAAATCTCCAAAAAACCGCAACCGCCTTTCCGCGAACTTTTCCTTGATTTTTTTTTCTGGTGTGGAGGTCCTGGGGTGGGACGGGGTGGGGCGGGAGGGCCAGATCCATTCGGCGAGCTCCTGCCGCTCCTCTCGCCTGCGGCGGTGGCGGCCTGGACGTTCACTTCACAAACCCATCGCTGATATCGCGACTTGCGTGAATCAGTATATATCACAAAGCCAAAAACTTAATTAACTTATAGTATCGTTTAGAACAAATTATTGACGTTAGATTGCCGATCAAGGCGATATGGCTAGTACAAAAGCTGCCAGATTAAAACTGGACAAGTGAGTTCAATTATAGGATGGACCCATCTTTCGCACGAAACATGGCTTTAAATAAACGTTCGAGTAGTTCGTATCGTTCGTATATTTAATTATTCCTCCTCGCCAGGGGAACTGGTGCCAGAACACAACACTGCAACCTTCTCAATCGGATCCGATCTTGCACATCTGTATGACTACCTCGTGGTAGACTCGGCAAAATATGCACGAGGTTTACTTTTCACAAAACAAATGAAGTGAGTTAGTTATTTGACAAGTGTAACATTTAATAGATTATAATAAGGGTTATCGCATTAGTGAAATTTTGCAACAATGTTTTCTCTTTTGGCAGCTAGTGATGAAAGTAAAAATACTTCTAAAGAAAGCTTGTCAAATCCCTTGTTCAGGAGGCAAATTTAAAGTCTGCACCGTTACCATAACGTCATAACCAAGCTAAACGTAGTTACGGAAGTTAAGCTGCTCGAGACATCGCGGTTCACTTGATGGGTGTCTGTCTGGGAACGAGAGATACACTAACAGTGCTGAGCCCCTGTCCGTAAGGGATAAAAGGCAAGGACTTGCGGCTTGACTTGCCGTATGACTGACTACGTTCAAGAAGAATTTCTCCACGTTCAATGTCAAAAGGTCTAGGAACGTTTTCATGCCGGAACATTT
This sequence comes from Gryllus longicercus, assembly GCA_038098605.1. NCBI lineage: Eukaryota > Metazoa > Arthropoda > Insecta > Orthoptera > Gryllidae > Gryllus > Gryllus longicercus. The sequence goes on along the minus strand of JAZDUA010000425.1, from coordinate 51,202 downwards.
TCTAATTGCGACAAATTATTCAGTCAGAATTGATTAACATTTTTAATTAATGGCTAGAATTTGGGTGTTTTCTTCGTCATTTCACGTTATTCCAGATTTTGCAAATGGCTCTGGAGACGACTGAGATTAAAGAAAAAAATGTAAACAGCCCAGTAATATATAAATGAATGTATGTTAAAGTACCGATACTCTGTTACTTACTTCTCCCTATTTTAAGACGTGACAAAGGGTGTCCAGTTTTTCTCTCGATATGATTGTCATTAAGTTCTTGAAATGTCGCGACCTAAATCTTCACGCGACGGAAAACTCTTATCGTATTTAAAGTAATATATATATATATATATATATATATATATATATATATAATTGAAAATTAGTCACTGTATACAACTTAATTCAATTTTCTAATCATTAATTAGGAATAAGTGTTCGGGTGCCTCAAAGAAGTTCGTAATTTGGTGGGAATCTATCCAAAGAAAACTATGGCGACTCAGTTAGTGGGAGCAATGTAATCTTCGTAACAATGTAAACTTAAATTCGAAAATGCCTTTTTCGCGTTCAAGTGCTCTGAATCAAAAATCGTTCGACCAGCCGAACGCATTGCAAATCGATCGCATTGCAAATCGATCGCGATCTGCATGTTCTGTAGCACGCTGATGGCGATATCCGCGACGAGATGGTGAATATCGCACGCAGCAACGGGGCGAGCTCTTCTCAGCTCCGAGAACCGACTGGGGAATCATTTGTTTCCCCTTATTGGCCCGTCCGCGGGCGCCGGCTGGCCGAGAGCTTCACTCAGTCTGGGAGATCGTCCTCCTCCCCCCCCCCCCCGTTACTCGGACTTTGAGGACAGGGACAGGCCTAGCTGGAGCCCGCGCCGCTGCACTGACTTCAACGACAAAAACTGAGAAAGAAGGAAAAAAGAGGAAAGATAAAGGCAAACGAAAGGAACAGTGAAGAAATGCTTTGTCGGCGGCAGAGTCCTCCCCGCTATGGACGGGAACGTGGTATAACTAACTGATAGAGGAAGAAGTATCGCAGCAGCAAGGCTAACAATTGTTGACTTTCTGAGGATGTCTGTGGATCGAGGAACCGCTCAACACGGAAAAAAATAATTTACCGTGTTAAATTTAAATGTTTCTTTTAAAGCAGTTGCTTTCTTTTATTTTTCGTATACGTACGTATAGGCTTTACGGAATAATATGAGTAGTATTGAGAAACGAATGTAATGCTGTGGAATATCGATATTAGAGTTGAATGAAAATTTGTGTTTGGGGGGTCCCCTGTAACCGGAAATGTGTTTTATTTGTGTACTGTGCGTCTGTGTGCGGGCGACCGAAATTATTATATTTCAGAACCGTAAAACGTTGACAATTAGTTAGGAGAAGTGCTTCGCCCTCCCGAGACGGGGCTCGGGGCATATGAGCCCAAATACGGCGGTAGTAGGTCTGTATATTTCAGACCCATGTAAGACATGAATGTTTTCAGTTGTATTGTACATTATGATTAAACCCAGAGTACCTGATTTGATTTTGAGAAAATATTACGAACGATTCCGACCTGCAATGCAAATTATATTGTCCATCATCTCTGTATTTGCTGAGGGTGGCGGTTCCTTGTTAATTTAACCATAGTACAGGAGACGACACTTCCCAACGATGATATCCGAATGTAGTGTGAGCCCTTCGCTGACGCATAGACGCTGCTTCGTGAGTCGGCAGTCTGGGGTCGCAGACCGCCGTGTCCAACCGCGGTGATCTGAATGCCGAGCCCGGATGCCACGTCCATTGTGGCGACGGCGACTGCCAGCAGGGATGTTGAGGCCGCCGAAAGGGCCGCGCCATTCGCGACGAAGGCTCCACGAGCGCCGCGTCGGAGCGGAAGGCGGCGGCGCGAGCGCTTCCGGTGCGATGGCCGGGGCGGAGCGGGGCGGAGCGGGGCGGGGCGGGGGCGGAGCGGGGCGGAGCGGGCGGGGCGCGGAAGGGCAGGGCGGGACACAGCGGGAGGGGTGTGCTGGAGCGGGGGGTGGGGGCAGGGGTGGAGGCTGGGCGGGACGGGGGGGTAGCGGGGCGTAGCGGGGCGAGCGGGGCGGAGCCAGGCGGAGCGAGGCGGGGCGCGGAAGGGCAGGGCGGGACACAGCGGAGGGGGGGCTGGAGCAGGGGGCGGGGGCAGGGGTGGAGGCGGGGGTGGGGCGAGCGGGGCGGAGCGGGTCGGGGCGAAGAACGGCAGGGCGGGACACAGCGGGGAGGGGTGGGCTAGTGCGGGAGGGCGGGGAACAGGGGCGGAGGTGGGGGCGAGCGGGGCGGGGCGGGGCGGGGCGGGACGGGACGGGGCGGGGAGGGGCATGAAGGGCAGGGCAGGGCGGTGTGGTGTGGTGCGGGGCGGGGCGGGGGAGAGTGGGGCGGAGTGGGGAGGAGAGGGGTGGTGCAGTGCGGGGCGGGGCGGCGCGGGCGCTTCCGGCAGTGACGTCGCGGAGTGCGAGGCAAGGCGGGGCGGTGCGGGGCGGAGCAGAGCGGCGCGGACGCTTCCGGCAGCGGTGGACGGGGCGGGGGGTTGGTGGGGTTATCGCGGGCTCCGGGGTCAAAGGTTCCGCCGCCCGCCGCCTTTTGTGGCCACCGCCGCCGCCGCCGCCGGGTGCCTTGTCCGGTGCGAGTGTCCTGAATGCAATTCCAAGAGTGAACAACAGTTCCGCCTTTTGTGTGGGAAGTTGTCACGTGGTAAGGGAAGAAACTAGACGCGAAACCGGTGGTTCGCGCGAGAGTTGGGTTTGACGCCCGAGCGAAATGTAGACGACAAAAGGCGAATAAGCGAATCTTCTGGCGTCCGTAGGGAACTTTCAGAACTCAATTGTGAAATTACTGTTCCTGAACCAAATGGATTGAAGTCAAAATCGTATCTCTGTTGAATGTAAATAATAGTATAATAAGTAAGACGTCTCCAAGAAGAAAGACAATTGAGGAAAGTTTTAGATTTTCTCACATGCTTCGCGATGTTTCACGCACGGCGTGTTTTAAAACAAGTGTGATTTTTTTCATAAAAATATAAATAGATACTAATGTATTAAAAATTATTAAATGAAATTTTAATTTATTATGTAAAAATTAACGCGGATGTGGTTTTAATACAAATGTGAACCGGCTGATTGACCATCACATTTATTGAAGGAGCAAGGGCTTTCTGAAAAAGAGTTACAGTATTATATTGCCTCTAGCTCCCCTCCGAAGACCTAAGCAGCCTTTTTAAGGGACCAGAAGATTTGTCTGAAATAATTTACGTTAATTCCCGCTAGAGTGTTTCTCCAAAGTGTCCTTGATTCCTTTTTCAGAATTCTAGTTATCAGTGAAACGGACGAGTCTTGCTGATAGGCGAAGGAAGTGGGGAATCAGTTGGATTTCTGTTCAACTAAGCACTTGTAAACCACGTCATACGTGTATCTCGGACCAAAGCACACATACATGAAAATCAGTGCTCATGATGCAGTCATATCCAATTGAGAAATTAACCTATACTAATCAGCCTTTGTGAGGTTCATTTACCATACAAAACTATTACACATATTGTAAAAAATAAGGAGAACAAAGGTAAAATATTTCAAAACAATTATGTGCATTTACGTAAATATGTCCAGTAGCCAATCCATGTTGTATATCACCCCACATACTCACGTATAGAAGAAGATCTACGTGGCGCAGAAGGGAGGTCAGAGATGCGAATGTAGACCGGCCAGGTCCGTGTAGGATTTGATTTAATTTGATTTATTTTGTCAAAGAACAGGAAACACTGTATGTTATGTATGGGGGAGAAGTACCATTTGTGCACGTTTTCTCGAGCTCCATAATCACTTCTCAACATTTTAAGTATAAATCGTTGAATGATGCATTAATGTTTCTAAAAAGCAAGGTTTTGAAAACTAGACATTTTCACTCTCGAGTTATAGAAAACATTTTCATCGGTAAACGAACTGCAGATTTGATTTTTTTTTTCGAATTGATATGAAAATAGTAACCCATACCCCCGACTCTACTCCTACCACTTCAAGCAAATGAAGAGCTCAACAAAACGTGCGGGCAATGAAGCTACATTTCTCAGTCTGTGGTCACAAGATGAAGACCGCCCGCGTAGGATGTCACTGTCTATGGTCACAAGAGAGCTTCCGCCACCTACTCGACCGGTTGTGACTCACGCAGCAGTTTGAAGGGTAATGGGTGCAAAGGCCGGCAAATAACGAAAAGATCCCCCTTCGTCACAGAGAAGATGCGGATTTGAAACGCCCTGAGGGAATGACAATCTGAACAGCATAGCCAGAATAATTTTCTCCCTCTTTTTTTTGGATTACAAATGGATTTATTATTCTTAGCTTCCTTCTACGATCTGTAAGCAATGACGAAGTGTAACCATAAGTTGAGTTAAGAAGTGCCCCTAAGCCGATAGTTTATTTCATAATTATTATAATTTTGTCATGAGCGAATGTTCATGATCTGCTGGAGTTCCTCTAGGGGTGATTGTGTTGGTTTTTTTTAATATTTGTTAAAAATATTCGAGAAAGGAACATCCAATGCGGAAGGTGTGAAGATTCTTTATTGTATATTGTGGGCAATGGAAATTTCACAATTTTGTGTTCCAATATAATTTAGAAAAAATTGTCTGCAGTTTATTTGTATTATTGTGCGATAATACAGTTTTTATTCCAAATGTTTCCAAAAGTAAGTATAATGCAAATATTCAATTTTTAGAGCAGTCGGATTTTGAGACAGTTATGGTGCTTGTTTGAAATGAGGATTATTTTGTTTCGTACAGAAGTTAACTTCCACGAACAACTCAAATATTACCAACGAGCGTTTGGTATTTGTCTATTACTTATCGTGTGGAGTACCAAAAACATCGATAGAATAATATGATTATATGATAGTTCATCAAGATTTATTATTTCGTGAAACATGGATTTGAGATTACAATCGTTAGAAATATAAAACATTAAAAAATATAAAAACCTAAGATAGTATGTTAAGTTACACATTCAAGATACGCAAGTAATTATTGCGTCGTAGATATCGGTTTAGGATATCGTGGAAGTTACTTGAAAGGACTGGATAGGGCCCGTTGTTAGAATGAGCTCCATATAAATCAGACTATTACAGCGACTAAGTTGTATCACAAGGCGCATAATATTTTACCATGCGTTACTCTCACTAGACAAAATTCTTTCCTCGAATTTACATCTTTCAATTGTAATATTACTCTGAAACAATTGGTGATTGTGCAATGTTTACTCCGGTCTTACTGTAGATCAAGATTGATAAAGGCAGAAGATTTTGCCTTTTGCCTTCAGGGCAATGGTATCGTAAAACAAGGCATTAATTCAATTCAACTCAATGGTCTGCGTCGGCTGGAGGGTGCATTGGGTGCGGGCATCGACATTTTTTATCGAGAATAACTTTACTAGTAAACCCCTTTTGTGCCGTCCTGGATGGTCAATGTGGCTAAGACCGTGCATCGACGTAGCTCTTCGATCCGAAGAGTCCCGGGAACGAGTCCCGGGAACGAGTCCCGGGAACGAGTCCCGGGAACGAGTCCCGGGAACGAGTCCCGGGAACGAGTCCCGGGAACGAGTCCCGGGAACGAGTCCCGGGAACGAGTCCCGGGAACGAGTCCCGGAACGAGTCCCGGGAACGAGTCCCGGGAACGAGTCCCGGGAACGAGTCCCGGGAACGAGTCCCGGGAACGAGTCCCGGGAACGAGTCCCGGGAACGAGTCCCGGGAACGAGTCCCGGGAACGAGTCCCGATTTGGGCATGGCTGATTGTCCCTGATCTCTCAAGTATGTTGTCGCGTGTGGCCTCGCGTTCAGCTGACCCCAGGTCAGAGGAGCCTGCAAGTGTGTTAGTGTCTAGTGTATGATGGAACATGCATCCCATCGCGACGTAAAGGGTAACCGGCCGTTCGGTGGATAAGTCCTAGAAAAAAAATCAACCTTGTGCCCGTGATATTTGGGTTGGCACCACAGTGCGAGGCGGCCTTGGGTGGCCTTCGCGGCAGGTGCCCGGCGCCACCGCACGTAAGCCCCCGCTCCGCGCTGCGCCACCGCAGCGGAGCACGAGGGGCCCCGGCGCCAGCCTGCGCTGCCATGAATGAACTGCAGGTCATTGGAGGTCGATTAGCCTGCTGTCGATACCATTCGCTCCTAGTGTCGTTTCTCGGAACGAAGCTTTTGGCGACTCCGGGGGACGTATGTGACCGCGCGAACTCAAAGATCAGAGAGCCACTGCCACTGGGTATCCCGTCATTGGGGATGCGTCGCAAACTACGTTAGTCCCCGGAATGAAAATAAAAGAGCATTTGCTCCGGGCTCTTGTGGACTTTTGCAGCTAGAAGTTGAAAAGGGATTTAAGTTTCCGGTAACATCAACGCAACCGAACGAAGTGACTCAGTGCGTGGCGCGCTGACTTCGCAATCTGAAGGTCCAGGTTCGATCTCCGGGCCGGCCATCCTGACTGGGGTTTACGTGGTGGTTTCCGTCGGTCAAAAGGCGAATACTGGGATGGTTCATAATTCCATGATCACTTTCCAGTACATCACCTGCCGCCTCTCACCATGATCCTAGTCCCTGCATCCATCATCATCACCCTATCACTTCATTCAGCATTCGCTACAAAGTGCAGGTGGTCTTTGGTCTTAATGAGATCTTAGTTGGCTAATAATAATACTAATAATAATAATAATAACAATAATAATAATAATAATAATAATAATAATAATAATAATAATAATAATAATAATAATAATAATAATAATAATAATAATATCAGTGCAGACTGTTTTGCTTCGATTCCAAATGCAATGAGCAATATTTGGCCCCCGAACATAGATAACAAAGTGGATTGGACGAATACAAATACTCTCTGTATTACACGAGTAACGTGACTGTTGCTTCTCGAAACTCTCGTTACAGGGGCCCAGATGAGGGAGTTTTTGCAAGGCCTAGCATCCAGTAATTAACTGCTATCTCGATCCACGGCGCATGAGCATGTGAACAAGTGATGCGAAACTTGAACAGATTGATTGCTCCAACGCTTTGCCGTACAAAAACTCCACATTAATGAACGTTTTATCCGATACTTAACTGAAATTCGGCTTCCCCTCTCTGAATGAAACGTTTGAATATGCTTCCACTTCGCTTCACCCCTTTCTAATCCAAGGCACCTCCTATTCCTCTTCCCTTCTTCACGTCATTTCGAACAGGTCTACCCGCTTTTCGTAATGCAACTCCCTTTCTCTGCATTTAACCCGTATTCGCGTAGAAAGATATTGGTAGTTCCAACCATAGGGGAATTACCAATATCTATCCAATTTCCATTTCCAACTCTTTAACAAAACTACACATTTCGCAGCCTCACTATACCATGATTAACCCTGTTCTTTCTTGCACTACTCCTCTTCGCATTAGCTTGTTCTCATCGATCCGCTATCTTATTTCGCCACTCAATGCTCACGATTCTCCTCTAGCCCAATCTTTCACCTGAGCATCACTCGCCCTCCTACACCCCGCCCCGCCCAGCCCCGCCCAGCCCAGCCCCGTCCAGCACCGCCCAGCCCCGCCCAGCCCCGCCCAGCCCAGCCCAGCCCAGCCCCGCCCAGCCCAGCCCCGCCCAGCCCCGCCCAGCCCCGCCCAGCCCCGCCCAGCCCCGCCCCGCCCAGCCCCGCCCAGCCCGCCCAGCCCCGCCCAGCCCCGCCCAGCCCCGCCCAGCCCCGCCCAGCCCCGCCCAGCCCCGCCCAGCCCCGCCCATCCCCGCCCAGCCCCGCCCAGCCCCGCCCAGACCCGCTTCGTATTTGTCACGCTGCTCCACACCCGTCGCTCCGACCTCCCTGCTCCAATACACCCGCCTCGCTGTGCCCCTCCGCCAATCCCACCCTACCCACTCTATCACGCTCTAAACCACCCAACCGAGTCTCAACAAGCCCCACCCCGCCCCTCCTAGCCCCGCCCCTCCCGTCCCGTCCTGTGTGTCACCACCCGCCGCCACAGTCCATCTCACCCTACCCCACTCCACTACATTACCATCCCATCCCAACTTACCCTACCCTGGCGCACCCCACCCCACCCCCACCCCACCCAGTCCCACCCCACCTTACCCTACCAAAATCAACCTTCCCTTCCCTCCCGTACCCTGCCCTACTCTAACCCACTCACCCTACCCCACCTTACTTCACCCTACACCATTCTTCCCCACCCTACCCCACTCTACCCCACCGTACCACACCATACTATACTCTACCCCATTCTACCCTACCTCACCCCACCAGCCCACAATTCCCGTCCAACCCCTATCCCGCGCGTTCCCTACCCCATCCCATCCCATTTCTGCCCGCCTTCACAGCACGGTACCTCGTCCCGCTCTTCTTCACCTCACTCTACCTCACCCTACCCCACCCAAACCATCCTGCCCTGCCTTGACCCGCCCTGTTCTTCCCCTCTCCCGCCACACCCCACCCTGCCCCTCCCCTCCCCGCCCTTCCCCTCCCCGCCCTTCCCCTCCCCGCCCATCCCCTCCCCGCCCCTCGCCGCTCCCCGGCCCGCCCCATGCAATCCTTCCCAGCCCTTCCTCATCTTATCACGTCCCAGTGCCCCAAGCGGCCTTGGGCGACAGGTGGCGTCTCGGGGGGAGGCGACACGCGCCGTCCACAGTGCTCGCGCCAGGCGCCAGATGGAGCTGTCGTCGCCAGACGCGCGCGTCTCGCCAGGACGGGGAGTTGCAGGCAATGTGGCGTAATTGATATAATCCCACGACTTTTGGAACTCATAAGGGTGCAAAATGGCGTCTTTTCTCAGAATGTGACCGATATTCAAGAATCGTTTAAGATGAACCGATCGTTTCCATACGACATTATGGTCGAGCAGGTAAATGTGCCCGTCAATTGATCATTTTATAACTTTAGATAAAGTGTTCAGTTTTACTTTTAGAGAATTCTAAAAAAAATAGTATAGAAATGAAAAGCTATTCATTATTTTGTTTCAGAGAATACATTTTTATGTGAGAGATTTCATTAGTCTGACAATATGATATCTACTGGCCTCAAACCTAGAGTTGTGATGGCTGACGTTTATAGCAGTGGAGGCACAATTACATCAAAGAACGTCGCGTTTAATTTTTGTTGAAGAGGGCTCAGACTGGATAAAAGATACGTACCCTCAACCTAAATAGAGTAAACAAAATTATAATAGATAATATGTAAAATAGTTTCTTTTTCTTGATGCAAAGTGACAATGAATTTGCTGCAGATGAATCGGTATCTGCTTCTTTGAACTGTGTCCTATTGAACTGGGTACAGAGACAACAACCCATCCCTTAGTGGAACAATGGCCCATTTCTTCGAGAATCTTTAGGCACGCCTTCCTCTTCTCAAGTCTTAAATGAACTTGAGGGGCCGGGATTTGACAATGGTTAGACACACAACAAACAAAAGTAACATATATATACCGTTTTCGTTTTGGGGAGAGATTCGCAAGCCACAGGCAAAGTATTATAATACAACTCAGTAATGTTTGCTCAGTGCGTTTGGCAGGTATCAGCTGACGGTTTCATCCAATCGGGAGCTTGTATGTCGCTACAGTGGCGTCACTACGGTAACGTTTAAGCTGCCGATTAGATGAAACCGTCAACTGCTAATTTACTTCAAACGCAAGGTCAAATAAATCCAAGTATATTATCTAGTGTCAAGCGCCGCCTTTCAAAACCTTCGCTCACGTTCTTTAAATGGGTGTAGACCGCTTAAAAACCCAGCGATCCCACTGCCTTGGTGGCTTGGCAACGCGAGCGCAAGAGAACTCTCGCAGCAGAGTCCTCAGGAACATCTTGGAGCTCAGAACGCAGCGTTTGCTGTTTGCCGCGCGGGAAGCGCAGACGGCTGCGGAAAGCGGGGTGGGAGAGGGAGAGGAGGGGAGGTGGGGGGGGGGAGCGAGGAAAAATAAGCGAAAGCTGCCGCTGCGGCATTGGTGTCGACGGCTGGGAAGAGCTGGACACGTCTCTTCGGCGCATGGTGGTGGTGGTGGGGGGGGGGGGGACTGGGCAGGGTGCCACATCAACAAGGTTGATGTGGCACCCTGCCTTTACAAGGAAAGATGTCCCTTATGTAACGGTGATTAGATATCATCCTCCCTGGCAGAGGAGGCTAAGCGCTTCGGTTCGCGGATTCGAGTCTTGCCTTGAGCATGGTTGGTTGTCTCGTGTGTCTCATGTATGTGTTGTCACAGAGGACCTAGCGTTCTGCTAATCCCAGATCAGAGGAGCTCGCAAGTGTGTTGGTGTCTAGAGTATGGTCGAATATGCGTCCCATCAGGACGTAAAGGGTAACTGGTGGTCGGCTAGAAAAAGCCCTATGAAACAAAATGATATAGGGGAAGGAGTAGGCGCTCATATAATATGTATCACACTTTATGCTGCAACATATGTTATCGTCATGCTTACTTCCGAGACGATGCGCTACAGGCCCTTAAAACCAGTTTCTTATGGCGACAACTAAAAAATGTGCCACTTTTCAGTGTTCTGCAGACCCTTAATGAAGTGTAACCACATCAAATGACATTTATGCATTTTTAGAGGGCACCCTCACTTCGGAGCACGGGAACGTTTGAAGTTGTGTTCCAACATAAAGCGATTTTCACGTTCACTCAACACAAGAGTTATAAAGTATAGAATGTCCGAACGAGTCTATCTAGCCGAATTTATGACAAAATACTTCAATTTTGAGGTGTGTAGCCTCCATCGCGTCTTCTCTTGGATCCGCCCTGAGACAATTTCCTTGAAGACTCCCACAGCAAAAGGGTGGTGGCTAAGTTCCACCATGCTCCAACTCGCAAGCACACATCCGTGTCCCAGGCTAGATTCTAACCTTTTAAACTGAGACTTTTAGGTTTAGCCATCTTATCTACCCTGGTTGAGCAAATGAAAATTTTAATTTACGAGCAGAGGGACGTTTTTCGTTGAGGAATACCTTTGATACTATTATTATTATTATTATTATTATTATTATTATTATTATTGAAAATAAGTTTTATTCCTATTCTGGATGCACTGATTAGATTTTACTTTCCGAATGCAATTGAACTGTATTTTATGTGCCTTTGTAATAATATTTGCTGAGCCGAAGGAATAACTAAAGCCGAATTATCGCCTCCTTTGAAGCTCTCGGCCCCACTTGAGGAGTGAGAGGTTCGGGGAGTCCGTCATCGCCTCTTTTGAGGCGGGTGGCGGCGCGGAACTCCACCCGGCGGAGCGCGGACCAGACCTCTGCCCATCGCCCATAGCACACCGTCCACCGCACGCCACCTACCGCCTACCACTGTTCGTCCTCTGTCCATCGCACACTCCACACCGCCTGCCACCCTCCGCCCATTGTCAACCGCACACCGACCACCGACCACTGCCCACCCCCACCGACCTCAGCGCACTGCCTATCGCATACCACCCACCACACACCGCTTACCGTACTCCGCCCACCGCCCACCACCCACCGCAAGCTCCCAACTCCCACCGCTCACCGCTCACCGTACTCCGCCCACCGCCCACCACCCACCGCAAACTCCCAACTCCCACCGCTCACCGCTCACCGTACTCCGCCCACCGCCCACCACCCACCGCAAACTCCCAACTCCCACCGCTCACCGCTCACCGTTCTCCGCCCACTGCCCACCGCCAACTCCCACCGCCAACTCCCACCGCCAACTCCCACAGCCCACCGTTCACTGTACTTCGCTCACTGCTCACCGTACTCCGCCAACCGCCCACCACCCACCGCTCAATGTACATTGCCCACTGCCCACCGCACACCACTCACCGCCTACTGCCCATCGTCCACCGTCCACCGTCCACCGTCCACCGTCCACTGTCCACCTGCCGCCTGCGGCCTCGTTACGCACGTCACCGCGCTTGCGCCGAAACAAACGCGCATCGGGCGGACTCGCCCCGGCTCCTTCGCTGCGCTTCCGCCCGCTCCGCAGGTTTGTTTTTGTGGGCGCGAAATTGTGTTGTCGCTTCTCGGTTGGAGCGGTTTGAAAATCGGGCGATTGAGGGGATAAGAGCGGAGCAAGGTTCGTAAATCGAGCGCAAAGCAGCGCTCAATCAGGGAGCTTTCTCGTTCATTTTCTCAACTTCTGTTCGTTATCTTGGTTAAGACGTTCGTAAAACGAAAATGGACAATGTTTGGTGCGCTTGGGTAGTGCCTGCGAGCTATGTTTTAACTGTCTTGGTGTATGTTGTTTTTGCTAAAAAATAATATCCTTTATTTTCTATGTCGATTGGTGTATTTTCTATCCTGAAACGGTCATTGTTCTTATAATTTCTTATGTAATTGATTCTTCTAATGTAACAAACGTTAATGTCATTCATCAGAAGTTGAACAGACAAATTTCACGTATTTAAGGTCTCTGTTAACATTACGTATACAATTAATTGAAAATTATTGAGTTACTATTAGCTCATATGCATAAATATACTAGCTGAGGAGGCAATCTGGTAACTGTGATCCTAAGGCTGTAGGGTCGTGGTAATCTGAATCGAAGGATCGCAGGTTCGAATCCCGCCTCGGGCATGGATGTATTTGTGATCGTCCTTTCACCCCTCATCATCATCTTATCACTTCTTTAAAGAAGTATTAATAATTCCCTCCTCAAACGGGAGGCCCTTGCTAATGAGATGTGCAGTTGCGTAATAAAAAAGTAGCCGAGCAAGTGTAGTTTGCAATTACTTCGGCCGTTACGTCCCAGACAGCTGTGGCTCTCCAAAAGTCTAATTATGTCCCCAAATTCATTTCGCTTGCGTTACTTTCGTTGATGTTTACATGCGTCCGTGACTATAAGATTGACATATGACTTTCGGTAGCGGAGAGGTTGCCTTTGAAGATGGAAAAAACTTAAAAGCGAATATACACTATATATTTTAATACATTTAAAAAAAAAAAAAAACCTATATCCCGTATTACTTCATTATTCGCCTTTCAAATTATTTAAACGCAAAATGTTTTAAAATACTAATTGATATCGTCCTAAAATTACCAATACTTTCTTCATTTCAGTTCATCATAGTTTCTTATTCAGCGATACATCCATTCAACTCTCTGAACGATTTATTGGAATACCTCGTTATTATATTATAAGATTATCCCAGGAAGGATGTTTTAGTTGTTACCTTTTTGTGGAAGCAGGAATTTTTCATTTTTCGCTGCAAGAAGCAACATATTTTATTAAAAATTGAAACTGGTACATGACGATGTGTGCTTAAATTGTAAAAAACTGTAGTACATTTTGTGTGATTCTAAACATATTATTAAAAATTAATTTAATGATATTACGTGTATTACTTCTCGTATTTTATTGTGTATGTACATCACTTCTAAGTAGGAATATTCTATACTTTTGAAGTGTGCAAAATTATTAGAATGGGAGGATCAGTTCACATGCACTACGCCAGAATTTTATAATGTAAAATTCCACTGACTGGAGAGACGAAATCCTTTATTCTGTGCGTATATTTGATGTTCAGGAGTAAACGTGCTCCAGAGATCTTGGCACAAATTGCGATTTCGCAGAAGCACTTGACGGGAGCAACGCGCGCTTGAAGACTGCGCTCGGCGATAGCCCTGACGTCATTCGCGGCCCCCTTCGCCGCCACCACCGCCACCGCCACCGCCACCACCGCTACCGCCACCGCCACCGCCACCGCCACCGCCGCCGCCGCCGGCCGCCGCCACCGCCACCGCCACCGCCACTACCACTACCACTACCACTACCACTACCACTACCACTACCACTACCACTACCACTACCACCACTACCACCACTACCACTACCACTACCACCACTACCACCACTACCACCACTACCACCACTACCACCACCACCACCACCACCACCACCACCACCACCACCACCACTACCACCACTACCACCACTACCACCACTACCACCACTACCACCACTACCACCACTACCACCACTACCACCACCACTACCACCACCACTACCACCACCACTACCACCACCACTACCACCACTACCACCACCACTACCACCACCACTACCACCACTACCACCACCACCACCACCACTACCACCACCACTACCACCACTACCACCACCACTACCACCACTACCACCACTACCACCACTACCACCACCGCCGCAACCACCACAACCACCACCACCACCGTCGCCTTCGCCATCACCCTCGCCGCTGCCGCCGCCGCCACCGTCATCGCCATCGCTGCCACCGCCCGCGAAGCGCGGCGCTCGCCACGGTCATCTGTTTACGCGCGCGGATTTATTTTAAGAAGCAGAACGAAGCAGCGGCTCTGTCGGCGGCGCCGACGCGACGGCTCCGCGCGGAGAGAGAAGAGGAGAAAGGCGCTCGGAGGTGTGACGGACAGCTCATCCGCGAAGGACGCGCCAGGAGAGCGGGCGCAAGTTTCTCCTTCCCAGTTCCTTCGGTTCTTTTATTTATCAAAACGGTAAGAACTGCACGAGTAAGTGATGAAAACAATCACGCACATTAACATTGAGCTCTATTACTCATGTCATGACAGTTCTTTCATTTTGGAATCTGTATCACGATATTATCAATTGACTGTACTGGGAATTTCGCAATTAAAGACATGGATATATAATTTAGAATCGCAAGAATTCTAAAACTCCTACCTGCAAATGGATGAAGTGAAAATAGCCCTCCTCGCATCCAAAGAAATATTTTGGAAAACCCAGGGTTATCTAAACGTGCAATTCCGCCAACTTTTATTTCTTTCATTGGATACCATGTCATAATAATAATAATAATAATAATAATAATAATAATAATAATAATAATAATAATAATAATAATAATAATAATAATAATAATTGAAGTGGACGAAAAAGTCGAAGAAAAGAGAGAGAGAAATAGATCAGACGAAATGAAGATAAAAAGAAAAGAAAATAAAGTGCATCAGAAGAAGGGTGATGTTCGTGAGAGGCGCCCAAATATACGAAGCAGCATGAGACCGAGGCGACGCAGCGCAGGCAGCGGCAGGGGCAGGGACAGGGGCAGGTCAGCAGACTCCTCGAGGCGGCCGCTGGTGGCGCGCGGTCAGCGCTCGGAACGAATCCGCTCCGCATTGCCCCTCCGCATTGCCCCTCCGCATTGCCCCTCCACATTGCCCACGAGCGCCTTCGCACAAAGCCCCATGCTGCGCGCTCATTATCGTGTCATGACAGGTGTCCAGTAGCGAGATGAGAGTTCTGGAGGTGACCGTCCTAATTCTCTTCTTCTGTGTTTGAAGCTGTACCCCCTATGGGATTTCGCCTGACTTCTCAGACTTGCCGCAGAATATTCTGTAATGGTTCTGTAATGAGGATGGTCCGTTGAGAAAGGTTAATCGGCGCATTTGTTGACCGGCACAAAGGAGAAGACGGGTGGGACAGGAAGGATCTCCGTTCTGCACTTGGTCCGTTGTTGAAGGTACTGTTCTGACATATTCCTGAAATTGCTTAGAAAACACGATCAATCAGAGCAGCCAGTTCCTAAATATCTGATTAGCAGCGCAATTATTTCTTTCAACAAATTAATAATATTTTTAATTTGTTTACCCGTTGTTCTGCAAGAATACCTGCTTAGGGTTACAGAAGGTTAGGACTTTTCACCCTTCCAGGGCCGTCTGTAGATTAACAGGCCAAAGAAGATCTTACAACATGATTTCTGGAAGTGGGAGAAGATGGTGTGGTAAGCACCGTGTTTCATGTGCGTATTTTCCCCAATATTTACAGTTTATAAAGTCATTAAATATTGGTACTCATTTTGAAAGGAGAGTTAGTGAACTTCGGTACTATTATTATTATTATTATTATTATTATTATTATTATTATTATTATTATTATTATTAGGAGAGTGCAAACTGTACGTTTACGACTGGCAGCCATTTACCGAAATACGTCTTTTGATATTGGGTTTGAGTTTAAATATAGAAGCCTCAAGAAGAACTGCTTAGGGTCAAACACTACCTGCACAGAAATAGAAAATAAATGTAAGAAAGGAGAAAAATTTAAATAGTTGCGGTTAAATACGCCTATTCAATTCATTTATCGTTGGCTTCTCTCCATTGTCTTGTAGCGTCATCGATGATCTTGTAGCATCAACATTTCTGCCAGTGTCGTGTCGGAGACCGACTGATTTACAGATTCGCTAACCAGAACAGGTTCCAGTTAGCCAATAATTCGGTTTTGTCCCATTTGCCTAATGTACCAACAGTGGCGAGCACGAAACATGTCAGACTTCTGAATCCCCGCCTTCAATTCCCTATTTGCAACTTAATTCTATTAGGCGTATTTCACCACGTCACCTCAGGCGGAAATTTAGTACGTCCAAATGCCATTTTCTTTTCTCCGAGAACCCTACTCGAAATCTACAGTAGAGTAGTGTATAGATTCCTGAAAATGGAATAGGAGTATTAGGAAAACTACAAAAGCGAAAATTAAAGTTGACACATTTTTGCAAAATGGAGCGAATTAACATTTCTGGGTATCGACGGTTGGAAAAAGCCATTCTATTTACACACATATACACGCGAGTTCGTTCTGGAAATTGTGAACGAACATTAGCAGGTTCGAAATGAAATCTATGTTTGGCTTTGCGGCATGGAATGGCCTCGTTTTGTCCATAGCCAGAACGAGAACACGAAACTTCATTGTCAGCCGTTAAATTCGACGAAATCGAACATTCCCACTTGCGACGCCATATATGCAGATCCCCATCCTCGTGCCGTTATTGATCCCATCTCGAGTTTTAACTACGAGCGCGAAATGGCCTGATGTGTTTCACGAACGCCGTTGAGTCTCCGATTATCTAGCTGGAGCCGCGGACAGCTGTGAGCTAATACGAACGGATTTCTGTCGACTTCGCCAACTGCTAGCGGAAGGCGTTTGTTCCGAGGACCTCTTGGGCGTATTCACCCGTACCACCGGGCGGAACCTCCGCAGGAGAGGGTGGAGGTGGGGATTTTGATTGAGGAGATGGAGAAAAGCTTCAGAGGTGGCAAAAACGAAAATAAAACTGGTTGATTGAGGTTTCCGGGAACGTCAACTACTATTAGTTATAATTCACGAACGTGTTACGTTCATTATATTCGGGGGAGGTGATGATTCTTTCCTCATTGGCTGATGAGATCTGGCTCCAACCTACATGCCGGTTTGTGGGTAATTTCCCCCGCTATCACACACCCGGAAGCTCCTGATGTATTTGGTGGTATCGAGTAAGGAGAGAAGAGCTAACCCAGCAGGTACGAAAATAATAATTATTAGTGACGAACCTTGGTAGCCAAGCAAAAATGTTGAGAAATCATACCCTCTAACATTATGGCATATTGTCTACAAATCCAGGGTCATCATCGGACTCGAAGGGGGGGGGGGGAATTTCAGGGAACGTTTTATCTGCTACCACCATCACCTTTTCCATTATTTCTTCTACTGCCACTTATCTCTAGAATTATCTCATTGCCGCTTAACCAGTTTGTAGTGCAATTTTCTTTCTGTGGTTTTATCGGAGGCGGTTTGCGGGGGATACATGAAAATCTAACTTCACTGACAAAACTGAGTATACGATAAAGTAATGAGTTTCAACTTGTGGAATAGTGTACCAAAATTATAAATTTATCACCACATCCGTAATAAAATATACCTTAAATAATATTTGATTATTGATTAATATTGCATATAATCGTTGAATGTAATCTACTATTTCGTGTGTATTGTATTTCTGTATGTGTGTATTTTGTTGAGTGTCGTGTGTAGAAATGTAGCACGCATATTATAATATAATATACTGCCGTAACGGAACGTTCACGCTTGCGACCTGAATCGTCACCCAAATAATTAACCAAGTTTTCGTCTCTTTCTTCTTTCTCTGTTTACTTCTTTCTCTGTTTACTTCTTTCCCTTTTTGCTTCTTTCTCTTTTTGCTTCTTTCCCTTTTTGCTTCTTTCCCTTTTTGCTTCTTTCCCTTTTTGCTTCTTTCCCTTTTTGCTTCTTTTCCATTTAGCTTCTTTTCCTTTTTGCTTCTTTCCCTTTTTGCGTCTTTCCCCTTTTGCTTCTTTCCTTTTTACGTCTTTCCCTTTTTACTTCTATTTTTTTCTTCTTTCTCTGTTTTCATATTTCTCTTTCTTCTTTTATGTTCAACCTCATTTCTGTTATTTTCTTCTTCCTTCCCGTCAAGGTCAGATGGAGACCAACATTTATAATTGTTTTCGCAAATGCGATCGAAGCTGCAGCGCGACCGCCAGCCACGGGTCAGGCGACGAGTCCCGGACACCCATTTGGTTTGACAATGGTCGGCAATGACTGGCCGCGGCAAACATCCGAGGGCGAGGCAGCGCGCGGAGCGTCTGAGATCCCAGGCGGAGTGGACGCGCCGCCGAAGACCTTTAATTGGATTTCGGCGCAACGCCGCCCTCCGACCTCTCCAGCCAAACGATGTTGCGCTGCGGAGCAGCACAGGGCGAAGCGACGGAGGGATGGATTCCGACTACTAGGTTTACATGGGGTGGTTTCTTACGACGCGTATTCCCATAACACATCTATAAGGTACAGGGCCATTCACAATGTAAACATAAAAATAAGCATAAGCATAACGCATAGAAGTTACATTAACGTAGACACCACATTAACATAAGTCATAGACTGATGTATTCACAATGTCTAACATAAACGAAAGCAAAATAAGAGTTTCTATTGGCTGTGAGACATTTTCCATTGGATGTGAGACTCGTTTTCGAGGTATCGGCTGTGTCCATGGCTCATGGTACATGGCGTTAGTTCGTCTATCGACTTCGATCCTATTCCGATGCTAGATTTTAAGTTAACGTGCTGGGACTGTTACTGTCTTATGTCTTACTTAAGCATAAGCACAGAACCTTGAAGCTTGCAACCTTTTAAGGTAACGCCTTTCGTGTTATGCTAATGCGAACTTATTGGGAATGAGTCCGCTTGTGAACGTAGACCTAACTTTCATGTTAACGCCATGCTTATGTTTGTGTTTGCATTGTGAATGGAACTTAAGCCATTTCAGGTCATAAAAGAAATATTCCATTTTCCTCATAATATACGCAACATGTATTTTTTTCAATTTCGTCGCAATCTGTATTTCGCCGCAACGTCACGCGTATTCCCAAAACTCTAACCGCTCTTGTAAACTAGAGAGGTCATTAGCTTCATTTAAAAAAAGAGTGAGTGCACTGCAAAACTGACGACCAGCTGGAGAGCTAACGTTGAGACGGTCTCAAATCTGGTGCAATCGCAGGGCCGCGTTCAATACAGAGCTGACATGATTTGCACCCCAACTCCGTCAAAGCACAAATTTCCGTGTTTCGTAATTTTTATTACAATTTTTTTTCTTCCGCAATAATTAGAATTATCTTCAGCGATTCGACGCACTAAAAGAACAACTTTCCTGAGCATCCAGGTAGAGTTGTGTAACTAAGGAAGAGATTTCTTCATGTTAGTGTGTGGAATGGAAACGAATTGCCCGGACGAAGACAAATCGAGAGTTTAAGCTCTCCACTTGTGCTGTTTAGCCCCTCACACGTAGACGACGGATATGAACGAGTTGTGGCACGTGATTAATTGACTCGGGAATTGCTTGCGCACTGAATAAGGATGTCAGAAATAGGACCACTGACCCATTGCCTGCCGTACCTGAAAGACAAATTATCTTGTTAGTGGTTTGGTATTGTTCTTTCAGTGCGTCTATTTGATTGCTTTTGATGTATCTAAAACACACAGTGGAGAAGACTTATAAATTCTACTATTAACTGAAGTCAGCGCAACAGATTATTCAACAATTTTTGGTTGAGAAATCAACTCTTTGATGTTGGCAAAGATGCTTTTCCTTAAGAACCATCGAAGAAGTTTATAAACAGCAGTTAAATTGTATTTTGTTTCTATACGTTGGTATTGGAGAATAGAATTTATTTCTCCAATTACGATTCGAAAGTGGAAAATTTATTACTTTACCACCGTATAAAATAGTTACTTGAATTTTCCGATTAAAAAAAGTATTCCCAATGAACAGAGATCTCTTTAGATAATTAATTTTCAGTAACATTTGGGACATATAAACCCACCTGAAGAATCTTTGACTGCATGAATCGGTTTTTGAAATATTATTTGCCAAAAATAAGGTAAATATGTAGTAAGAACACTGACAATCCTTAAATCTCCACATTATTGTAAAATTTTCCTCTGTTACACGTTTTGAATGATAGTATGTTGCCAGTGTGTTTTCGGTTGAAATTTAATTTTCTCGAAATCTGATTTCAGATGGTTTGAAAATTGATTTCATTCTTGAAATTATAATGGTTGAGTGATATAGTGTGTGTGTTGTGGAGATGTTCCTTAGAAACCATGTGGTGATAACAAATGATTATATACCATTTGACGATGCAATAGCAAGCTCTTTTGAGAGAACAACTAAAATCAGAAACGTCAGCAAGCTAAGTGAATCTAATTGACCTTCTCCTTATGAAATATTCCAAATGAAAATCTTAATATTGATTAGAATCTTAATATTCATTTTTCAAAAAATCCTCAACTCAAGAGTATTATTAAAATGATCTTGACTGTAGCTCAGCTCATTTTAAAGAAATCAGTATAAAATTCAAGATGTCAAGAAATAGTATTGTCGAAGAGAAGTAAACTATTGGAAGCAAAGTTATCTTAATGCAAAAGTGGATAAACAATGAAAATGTGAATATTTAATTCTTGTTAATGGGAAGTAAACTATTTTTATTTCATAGGACCACATAAAATATTTCAGTTACCTATTGCGGTTCTGTAATCTGTGCAGCCCATTGTTGACTCACAAGCGTTGAGCGTCGAACTTCGTGTAATGAATTGAGTGACTGCACGTTGCCTGTGCGGAGCAGCCCTCTGTACCGGTGGCGTCTTCAGGGGCGGCCTTGGCGTGCTGTATCTCTATTACCGCCGGATACACCGCGGCACGCGTTGGTTCACTTCGCCTTGCAAGCATTGTGCCGCGCCCTCTTTCACAGCCTCCTGCGACTCCGCGTCCTCCCAAGGCCGCCAGCGGCATCGTTAGGCATTAGCAATACGTTTCCGCAATATCCTTCAGCAATTTGTTTGCGCTTCTTGCTGCCATCTTCACTCTAGTAAGAGCAAAGAGGGGCAATGTATTGTCAGAAAGATCTGAGCAACATCTTTCCGGCAAGATATTGCCGATCGCTCTACATTAGGACCATTTGTTGCCGTGTTTTGCGACGGCCAAAGGAAAATGGCGCATGAAATTAAGTGAGGTTGTACCTCACTTCTCGACAACTAGTGGAAGGCAAAAGATGCGAGTTGCGGTCGCACTTATTGTGCTAAATGGGGAGATGAAGTAACGCCGATGATATGTGAGTGAGGATATGTGACTGAATTTTAAGAAGAAAGGAAAAGAGGGCTTGTGCAAATTAGGTAGAAGTGTCTGAATATTTTTCTTAAAACAAAATGACTTCGTGCATTTCGATTCCCGTAGGAGCGAAGTAATTTTCTTTTAATAAAAAGTGCAATTACTAATTTGGTAAAAAGTTTTAAAATATCTATTTCCTACTAATGATGTATTATAGAGTAATCTTAAAATTGATTTAGATTAGATAAACATCTTAATAATTTTTAACGTAAAAAATTAATAATCAGGGGGCATCTAGAGCTTAACCAAAATTAGATGCGTGAGGAGTGGGGGTTTGATTATTTTGCCGACAGGACTGTTGTGTCAAGTCTGTAGCTTCTTTTTCGATGCAGAATAGTTTCTATTACAAGGGAGAGATTATTCCAGTCAGATTTTGCCAACAACTCTTGCTTCTTTCATTTATACTGAATTCAGCTAATGTTGGTAAAGAAGGGGGGCAGATATTCCGAGACTCAAGAAAACCTGCGTGTATAATGCATTGCGTATCCCTAGAAAACAAGAGAACAAATACTTTCAAGTTATAAAAATGTATTTCTCAAAAATAAAGTAGCTCATGAACGATGCGGTCGGATGAGTTGTGCTTGTGGCCATTATGAAATCAGGTATATTCATAAAATAATTTTAAATAGCTCGGATGTAATGTGTATTCGTATATCGAAATTATAATATGCATTTGAGGACTTAGTGGTTTACCAGAAAATGGTCTTAAGAGCACTCTGAAAATAATTTGTTGTTCACCTTTTCGTACATGTGGTTTGAATGATATATATAATAATAATAATAATTATTATTATTATATTAAATATTATTAGTATTAATTAAATATTATCAGTATTATTATTTCTCGAATAAATACTCATAGTCTCAAATAAAGCTAGAAAATTAACAAACAAGACGAAAAATCGTGGGTATCATATATTTCACATTTCGAAGTGTTTTTATGATAATGCCTTCCTAAAATAATTTCATCTAAGGCAAGGAAGTTGCACTAAAAAATTAATTCAGAATGTTTCGTTGACATTAAAAAATATATATTTACCCGCAGAAAGGTTAAACAAATTCTACGCAACAACCATCAACACTTCCCAGAGGAACTACAGATATGGAAATTAAAACCAACAAATAATTAATATCCCAGTTGCAAATGACAATGAAATCCGTAGCTATAGAGAGGTTGCACTAAGAAAGGACCACTTTGGCAGCTATATTTTGGCTACTGCTGGCAAAATAACTGTAGGTTAAGTATATGTACTCAATTGTTAATGTGTAGGAAGGCAGATGGCTCACTGGCAAAAGGATTCGACACAACTTGCTGCCAGCCATCAACCAGCATAACCATTTGTTTATACACGTGTCCAATTGGCCCCTTCTTAAAGTAATGATTCTATATAGAGGAATTACTCTAAGAAGGGACCACTTTGACAGCTCAGGGGGAAAAACGTCAAGCAGGGTGATGACACTGCAAGAAATGGTGATAAAGCCATTTACAAATGAGCTAACTGTAAACGAAAGCATAGATGAATTGAGTGAAAGGATTTAACCTGCAGTTATATTGCCAGCCTACATGGCCATTCTCAATCAGCAGCTGTCGAAGCAATCCCTTCTTATAGTAATCTCTGAATACAATGCGTAGACGGTTGATACTTGATATCTCAAATCTCCAGGGGGGAAAAAAGTTAAAAAATCCGATTATCCGTATGAGATGCTCAAGAAATAGTAGCACATTCATATCTACCCTTCACAAAGGAGATCCCTCACCATTCAACAATTTTCCCCTTGCACGTGTGCACGTGGGGTGCTGAAGGGAACAAAGGGTCTTCAACCTGTATGCCAGACAATGTGTCCCTCGTACGAATCCGCTGTAAAGCAGCCCTCGCCTCAAGTTTCCCCATATTTTCGAAACGGTGACTCTTGACATTACCCTTCGTATCGTTTGGTCCCCTTCAGAAAAATGCCCGCTTACGTAAAATTAAAATACTTAACTTACTTTTACGCGCTAAAATTTGTTGTTGTTCTTGGGGAAGGACTTCGTTATCTCCCAATTTGTTCCTGTGAGTTCATCTCTGGAAGAGAGTCACGTTGTGCATCCTATAGGGTGAAGCATCGTAAAAGTCTCCCAATTGTTACACTCCATTAGAGGTCATTTGTGCAGCATCCATTCTCGTCCTGACACATAATATGGCCCGAAGCCTATTCATGGAGAAGAACGTGAACTACAAAATTTTCTCGTAAAATAAATCTCGGGACTGCAAAGTAAGCAAAACACTGGAGCGACGTGAATGAACATGGCATTTCGTATATTGAGAATAATTCCAAGATTATATGTGTCCAAGAATTCATTGTACTAAATAGAATGTACGCAACTCGAACGAAAATGTTTTTCGCGTACTCATTTGTAAAAGCTGAACTCCTCCCCAATCATTGCCATTTAATACGTACGCGAAAGATTCACTTGCTCTAGTTTCGTAATTAATTAACATGTATTGTTTCCACCATCCACAGAAATGACTCTTTGACATGAGTCACTTGCCCATTGAATGGGTTGATTAATTGATGATTTCCAGCTCGTCAGCTGCTAAGGTCATTACCCCGTAAGTGTAGTTGATATTTTTGCTTGGGGCTGGGATGATCTTACCCTCCTGGATGGTGAGATACGGCGCCGGCCTACAGTCGGCTAGCGGGGTTTTCCCAAATTAGGTATCTCCCACCAGCGGGGCATCAGCCCGGACAAGCTCTAAGCTCCGGAACGGTCTTCCAGCATGTGAAGTAGTGTAGTACACGTAAGTGTAAGTAAGGGGTAGAATAGAACAAGGAATGGGAAGGAAAACTCGCGCGCGCCGTTGACTCGTAGGGTAGTTCTCCGTCATTCGCCTGATATTGATCGGAGTAACCACGGGAAACTACCCATCGGAGCAACCGTTCGCTAGAATTCTCCTCCAGACAGCGCCTTAACTCGCCGTAGCTTATGTCGGAAATCCTGCCGCCGTGGCGAGTGAAGTTGTAGGACCTCCCGGTCAGAGGCACAGCAGTGACATCCTCTCCCGATGTGCCCTTTTGAAACAATTTTTGTTTGTTGGGGGAGGGAGGGCCTGTCCCCGAGGATCGGCCGCTGGCTGCAGGTCTGTTTGGGCGGCCGGTTGCCGCGCTCGCTGCGGATCTCCGGCGTGGCCCTCGCGTGCACACGTGCAGCGACCAGCTGTCTGCGCGAGGGGGAGGGGGAGGGGTGGATTCTCCTGGCGGAGCAGCAGCTGCCCACAAAGCGCGGCGCAGGCCGCCGACACCCACCTGCGCTGCGCGCCGCGCCGCACCGCACCGCACCGCACAGTGGTCAGCCGAGGACCGCGACTCCCGGCGGCCAACACTCCCCCGCCGCGCTGGGCGGACACTAAATCAGGAGCGTAACGTTCGGACCCGCGCAATGCCCGCAGTGCGGGTGGGCCCAGGATGGCCAATTTTTAAGGGATTTTTTACTTTCTAGTATGCATACTGAGTATAGGGAAAGTTGTGTAATGCAGCGAAAATTGATTTCAAGATTTCAACGGTAATACTCATTTTGATGTCCCCTGGTACCGAAAAAATGTTTTTTGTTTATTCCACTGTCCGTCCGCCCGTTTATTCCATTATCCGTCTGTCTGTCCGTCCGTCCGTCCGTCCGTCCGTCCGTCCGTCCGTCCGTCCGTCCGTCCGTCCGCCCGCCCGCCCGCCCGCCCGCCCGCCCGCCCGCCCGCCCGCCCGCCCGCCCGCCCGCCCGCCCGCCCGCCCGCCCGTCCGCCCGTCCGCCCGTCCGTCCGCCCGTCCGCCCGTCCGTCCATCGGACTAGTGTATGTAAACAACACCATTATTATTTAAGGTACTAACACTACGTAGGTTTGCTATACACTTTTATAAAGGGGACCCGGGTAAACGTTTTGCGGACTCGCCAGTATTTATTTTACGCTATTGCACCAACTGCGTCGCCTGGGAAACTTTTTCTAACCATTTTTCTACCTCCCAAAAAATGCGTAGCCCCGTACTGTTTTCCTCTTTAGTATGAGGATTGATTTCTAAGTTCCCCGTGGTCTGCTTAGAATCAAATTGTTCGATTATAATTTATCCCCATACGTGTGTTTTGAAGAAGCACATCCATGTTGTGTTAGAACATTGACAAACTTAACTACTTTTTTAGTATTCCGAAACACTGAATGAACCAAACGAGATGCAATCGGGCTCTGCCTTGTCAGCTAACAAAAAGTGAAAGGGGATGAGCTGGGAAGCTAGGGCGAAGGAAAACTGACTGCGGGATGCAGTTGGGCGACTCCCGCCCGCACCGCGCCGTATCCTATATCTAAGCTAACGGTGATACAACAGCACGTACTTTCTCACATTACTTGTAAAGCTTAGGTAGTACTATAATACTACTTGTTCAACCCGCAATAGTGTTTCTAACCTGATATAATATAGAAACACCATATATCCACTTCTTCGATTTTGGAACCCACTATTCGAATTTTTCCGTCGATAAATCGAGCTTTCCACTGCAGAATTACAATTCTTTCTCTTTAGTGGCCGCTGAGTTACGCTGAGAGGCAGAATTGCCGGTGTCTCAGCAGCGAGTCTGGCCAGGAAGCCTCAGTGTTCGACTCCCAACGGCAGTTGACCTTAGTTAGTGAGAGCAAAATTCAGCCAAATTCATCCGCTGTCTGGAGGAGAATTCTTGTACCCGGGTGCTCTGATTGGTTTTCTCCGTGGTTTCTGCAATCAAACCCAGGCGAATACAGCAACAAAATCCTAACATTAACGGGCCACGGACTGCACGCAACATTTCCTTCCTCATTTTATCCTCTCCCCTTACACACACACACACACACATACACACACACAAATACCATACATTACTATTACACATGTCGGAAGACCAGTCGGATGCTTAGAACTCCGCCCCTTCTAGGGCGTCTGGGTCCCTTCCTCATTCTATCCTCTCCCGTTACACACACACACACAAATACCGCACATTACTACCACACATGTCCGAGGACGAGTCGGAAGCTTCGAGCTCCGTCCCTTGCAGGGTCCCATGTGTGACGGTGCCTCGCTGGGAGAGAGGATACCTGGTAGGGGAAATCCCCACAAATCGCAGTGCAGTTCGGCGCAGGTTGTAGCCGTCCAGCGGAGAAGGAAGGACTCACCGTCACCTCCAGCGCTAAGCTGAGGCTAATGACCGTAGCAGTTGCGCCCGGAGACGTCAGTCAATCACAAGAACGTAGCAGGCGAGGAAGTAAAATGTCTGGTACTTTCAACTTAATTCCTTTATTTCACATCCGTTTTGGGCTATGGACAACCAATTTTCATCTCGTGGACTATCAGCAGTTTAACAACTCATACACATAATTCAAAAACTGTTATTGCACTACGTTTCGGGAATTCTTTTTTCTTCCCCCTTCAGGAGTCTGAAAAATATTGTTAGCTAATGATTTAAGCAAATTTTAGTTATTACATTTATGAAACAACCTTGTTCTTACTAAGATTTTATTTCAATTTTTCAATAAATTTTCTAATTCAATTTTACCACTAACTTTAGATTATTTTGCACCAATGTGTGTGTGAAAGGTATATTTGAGTTTTTAAATTGCTATAAGTCCATTTGACGAAAATTGGCTGCTTATAAACAAACAGGAAGGGAAATAAAGAAATTAAACAAAATATTAGGCAGTAGCAAATCAAACTAATACAAATTCTTGATTTTACTTTACAAAATGTGGTACGATATGTGTGTTTTTTACTATTAAGAGTGGCGGAGATAAGCGATCTAAAAGTGGTCTTCGAAAAATGAAGAAAAAAGTACCTGCCAATAGTTCAATTGTGGACGTGGGAGCAGCCCCATCTGTAGACACACAAATGGAATTTTTATTATATAAAATAACATGTTTTATGTAAGCAATACAATGTGATAGTATTTTCGCTTCTAATTGTCTACAAGGATTACAAACATATACGAAGATTACTATAAAAATATACCTTTTTTGTAGTTGTATAAAGTCTCTAGAATTGATAAATAGATGTTCTTAAAAAACGTGTTTAACCCGGCAGTGGGAACGTTGGGTCTGTTAGACCCTGTGACATCTTTAAGCCGTCTGTCAAGTAAAGGAAATTATTTCTTAACTTATCCACCAGTCTACCTTCAAGTTGAATGTTCCTGAACAGATAACGGCCATTAGTTTGAGTTTATCAGAAAACAGTGTTGTGCTCTTCCCGCTGAAAGTTGTTGATGGGTCCATTAGACCCAACGATCCCTATTACGTGACATTTTTACAACATGGGCGGCTCATCATAGTTATTTTAATGCATTAAATCTGAAAGTTATAGAATTAATAAACAAACTTTTAGAAAGTTATGATTGTTTATTTTGTGATGATGTTCTTGATCCATTATTTGAAATAGAAAGTTTGCACTGTTCAAATTCTGAACAAGAAATTGAAGAAACAACCTGAGAATCAGAACATTAAACTTGAACCTTTTGTAATGTAATTATTTATTTATTTGCAGTCTGATTTTTCATAAATGAAGTCGATATTTTAAGGTAAAAAATGCAAATTATTTTATATTTTAGCAGGCTAAAACACACTTTCTTGAAAAGGTTAAGAAATGGATCTATGATTTGTTTGCATCTTTTAGTTCATAATACAATACTTTTGTAATTAATTAGTTCTTTAAATGAGCTCTAATAACTAGCGGGTCTGTAAGACTCAACGTTCCCACTGACGTCAGGATTTGTCACGTTTCCGCCGCCAGGTTAAGCGTTTGCCCCAGTGTGTGGCGTGGCCATGAATGGGCTTCGCCTCCATTCAGCCGTAAGGTCGCCCCTTTCCCCCCTGTAGGCGAGTGCTGCTGCTGGTGGTGGGAGCTTTCGAGATGAGAAGTGAAATTCAAATATAATTTTAAGCACCTAAATGCTCAACTGGACTTATTAAACAATAGCGACGTATTCAACTTTTACATCTATATTATTAAAAGTCGCCCCAGAAATACCTCCTTTCTCTGCAAGTTGGTGAAAGGAGCGTAGAGAAATTTTACGTTTTCAGACGGATGAGCAGGCCCGATAGCCCGAGTCTTGCCACGTTAAATAAGGCATCAATTTGATTTAATTCAGTTCAGTTCAATAGTCTGTGAACGGCAGGTCCTCGAATTTGGGTCCCGACGGTGACGATTTTTCGACCCGTTTCAAATTCAGCTGCTCTGTGGAGGAGAATTTTAGTGTCCCGCTGCGCTGATTGGTAGTTTTCCTTGTTTTTTCCTGTTAATTTCAGGCGAATGTCGGAGAAATAGCCTAACAAGGGGGCTATGCCCCCATATTTTCTTCCTTATTCTAATGCCCTATTGTGTTATGTAATACGCGCACTATTCTACCACACATGTAGGGAGATCATTCGGGAGCTTAGAGCTTGTCGGCTGGGTCCCGTTGTGTGAAATATCTGTAGGGGGAAACCGTCATGTAGTTCGGTGCCAGATCTCTCGTTCCAGCGAGGGGATGAGGGAAAACTACCACCTCTCGATACACGATGTGCATTACAGTTATAGTACTAATGTTCATAGCGGTTGACGCGCCTTTGCCACATTTCTATTTAGGGTCTGGTCACTCGACACACACAGGTGTTTGGGTCAAGACTCATTAGCTCTCAGCATCTCTGATGCCAGCAGTACAAGATCGCTTTAGCGCCGATACGCACCACGCAGTCGGATGATTTGTTCGTCAGTGTCCAGGTGTCTACCACCACATGAGCCACACAAGTTTTGCTCGTTTTGTTCTCATTTGTTTTCCGTTTCCGCGCACTGCTAACACGCACTCTTGCCCAACTACGATGACAGTGTATGTTCAGAGCTTCATGATTTAATTTTGTATCCAATCCTAATGAAATGATTGCTGTGTGTTCTTTTACAACAAAAAATAATACGCATGATTTGAGCTATGTTTTTTTGTATTACTATTGTTTTTTCTTTGGCTCTTGCCGGTAGATTTTTATGATGTCAATGGTAAAAGTAACGTTTTATTTTACGAGTGAGGCCGATAGACAAAGTATTGCAATGCTACGAGGAAACTAAAATAACTTTCCCTACGTGTGTCGTACAGTATATTTCAGACAGCCTAACGGTTTTGCGTTTTATTTTAATTATCGTATTCATATCACTTAATTGTGTACAATATTACGTGAAGGTCACAAGTGCTAAGACGAAAGTGCTTTGTTTTCTTTGTTAGATTCAGTTTTAACCCAACACTTGTGCATCGTCTCATATTTAACACTAATGCTGAAAATGGAAATTTTAGCACGCTCTGCGTGCCCTAAAAGTAACCGCTTTTACTAGCGGCTGTCTAAAATGGCTAAAGCACACACAGTTTTTAACTGTTTTTGACGTAAATAAATAAATTAACTACTTTCTTTTGGACATCATTGTCACAACAGTTGAAGATGAATTTTATCTGCCTGTATTCATCTTCGCAAGTTTTACTTTTTTTAAGGTATCTCCACCACCAGTATGTTCAACCAGTCCATTGTCCTGGAATGTAACTTTGCTAAGGTGACCCTAATTTTCAAATCGTAAACATTTTAGTATATGTCACAACAGTAAAAGGGACATAAGACGATGCTACACAATTTTATCGCGAATAAATAGGTTTGGAAATTAAGATTAAATCAATGAAAAAATACATAAAAGCGTATAACTTTCATGATGTAGTAGCATTCAATTCACGTCAACCAAAGAATTCCTTAGAATGGAACCTTAGCAATAAAAAACGCATTTGTTTAATTTGTACTTTCATTCATCATGAAGTAGGTTAGTTTTTTTTTTTTCAATTAACATTGCGAACTAAGTTGCACGGAAACTCTCAGAAGCAGAAAGATCGGATTATTGAATTTCTTCATAACGATGTCGTTAGCGATAAAGCACATGTACATTGAAATGACAGAACAGCAGCATTTTCTTTTCCTTGATACCACAACCGACTGTAAACACTTTTGTTAGGTGACAAAATATCTTGTCGCGCTTAATTTTTGTATAAACAAATGCGAATCAAACGGAATAAATTATGTTAAATTTAATAATTGTTGACGGCATTTTGTTGCTGACAAGTCATTGTCACAAGAAAGGGACGTAATAGCGTCCCTGTAAAGATTCCTGTCAAAAAATAAGGGACAGGGACCCAAATAAGGGACTGTCCGGGCTAATACGGGATCACCTTAAGTTACCTTACCACGGGTCACCTTAAGTTAGCGTGATTTCGCTGCATCTCCGATGTTAATCGTTGTTACGATTCGATTCGATTCCATTCGATTCGATTCGAGGGAATGTGAGCAATGATGTTGCCCTACGTCGTACTTCCCTCCCCCGCGCGGGGCAGCGGGTGAGCAAAGCGCCAACGCCAGGAGAAGAACCTCTCCCACGAAACCATTGCGCCATGGTGGCACTTCATGGTGCGCAGACGGACGTGCGATTTTCAGAGCAAAGTTGCAGAAAGAATGAACACTTTTTAGATTTATTTAGTCAAAAAAAAATGTTAAAACTGTATGTGACGTATGAGGGAGAAGATTATCTGCGTACGTTTTCTTGAGTTCAGAATTCCTTCCCATCGTTTTAACTATAAATAGTTAAAATATGAATCAAAGTTTAAAATAAATAGCTATATTTTTTTAAAAAAGCGCGATATTAGTAATATTTGAAAAAAAACTAGAAATTTTCGTTCTCGCTTTATAGAAAACTTACTTGCATCGGCAAACGAATTGCAGATACGATGTTTCTGCATTGTTAACAAAATAGTAACTCGCCCTTACATTTACTCCTATCATTACAAGCAAAAGGAAAGTTCAACAAAACGTGCGCATTTTGAAGCTACATTTACGTTTAGAAGCAAAACAAGGGGCCATCTGAGCATTTATTCTATGCATCAAAAACTGGACAAAAACTTGATCGAGATGGGGCATTACTTTCTTGCATGGATAATCTCTATATTATATATGTTGTCGTGGTTCCATGTAAAATAGGTTACCAGGGGAGATGTTGTTAAATGATGATAACTGATAGAGGAATGCAAGCAAATTTATTTTGTGATTGTGAATAAATAAGATGTTTTGGTAGTGAATAATAAGTTAATATTTGAAAAGCAGTAAAGGGCAGTGAACAGCATTTTTACATGCAAAAATTAGGATGAAATATTTTTTATATCTTCAAATTTTCTATAAATATTTGACAATAAATTGCAATAAATAGATTTTAATAATTAGATAATTCATAAAATTCAATATGTGTAATAAAACTAAGTACATAGTCGTAGATTTGCTGCTTGTAAAGAACCTCAAGTCATGATGCCTTTCAGTTAAATACGAAATCAGTCACAGTAATACTTCATTATTAAAGATGTGCCGATAAGAAACCACCCTCTAGTCTCCCGAGGATCAGGGCAAATCCTTCACTGGCGCTCTTTGACCACGAAGTTTACAGGCGCTGCTTGTTTGGGCTATGCAATTGTCAAATGATGTCTGGCGATTGATGTCGTATGCGTATGACGCGGTTGAGCTCCAATATCATCTACTGATACAATTAGTTCAATTGTCAGTATTAGTTCGTAAGAGAACTTGTCTCGTAAAAAAGGAAAACAAATTTTCAGTAAAATAAATTGTGAAATGTGTCTTAATAACAACAACTCCACTTCTTGATTTACTTGAGTTTGCCGATTTAAAATATTGAAGAAACTTGTCAGTGGCGGGCGGTTGAACGGCGCAAAACCAAGAAAAATGGGTAGCTTGCCCAATTTTGAAAATTGAGTCATTTGTTTGAAAATTGTATTACGGCAATTCCATTACCTCATTGTAAATCCTCTCTGTTTTAATGGATCCTTTTTGGGGAGCGTTTCATACTACACAGCTTTTTCAATGGAAACCTTCACTCGTATAATAACCACTGTTGGAGGGTGTTGACAGCATGGTAGAATTGTAACTGAACCGACGAACTAACTTATATTTTCATCAATAATATGAATATAAATATGAATTATTTTAATGGAAACCATTTTTTTCTCTTAGCAATTTTTCGTAGTATTAATGTTTGAATCACTCATTTACTTAACTTTCATTCTGTTAATCGATTCTTCTTCAAAGTTAAAACTGTTACAAAGAGATATTGAAATATTAAACATACATAATCAAAATTAATATTGAAGTAATCAATCTGTAACCATGTCTACTTTTTAAAAAATGCTTACGTATCTTTAGGTAATGCTGGAGTAGTTATCCAAATGCTTGATAAAAAGAATTTGGTTCCGCTGTCCGTTCCGCTCTAACCACGCCCGGTTAAGTATCTTTTCTCCTGTTTGTACGTGCGCTTCATGTATAATACCAGTTATATACAGTTTTTACCCTGCCGCGACCTTGGTATCTCGTCCAATTTTTTTTATCAATCACAACCCCAGACAAATTTAGGACGCTAATTTGAATTGGTTTGGGTCAGATGATAAAAAATACACAGGCAGTAGCAGCACAGGCACGCTTTGCACATGTGTACAAAGAAGTGTTAAAACAATTTATAATAGTCTATTTACTTTTCTTCAAAGTCTTTTTTATAAAAGTGTTTATCTGAACACAATTGTTCTATAAATGTTTAATAAACAATTCTAAACACAATTGTTTATATAAAAGCTTAATAGATAAAACAATTTGAAAAAGCTAAACACAAAATGACAACCGATTGTGTCATAGCGTCTGTAATAATAATATTAATAATATGAATATTATTATTATTATTATTATTATTATTATTATTATTATTATTATTATTATAAGCCGGCCCCGTGCCGCTGGCGGCTGCGCCAGCCGTCGTCTGCGCCAACGAGCCTGCAGGTTCGAGTCCTGCGTAGGCACAGTCGTATTTGCGATTGTCCCTTCACCTTCCCTTCATTATCGTCCTATCGTCTCATTACTCATAATTAAAGGCGTAACAACCTTGTGCTACAGGAAGCCAAGCCTATGACGCTACACTTGTCTTATCAGGGGATACAGCCGTAACAAGCTGATCCCCATAATTACATACGTTAATCTCTCCGGGGCCTCTGAAGATAACGTGTAGCATAGTCATAAATGGCTTATATAATAATAATAATAATAATAATAATAATAATAATAATAATAATAATAATAATAATAATAATAATTAGTCGAGGCCGTGGCGCAGACGGTTGCGGCAGCTATGGTCTGCGCCGAGGAGGCTGCAGGTTCGAGTTCTGTGTAGGCATGGTCGTATTTGTGTTTGTCCCTTCACCCCTCATTATCATCATATCATATACATATAACATAAATATCTGCTAGATTGCTCAAGTACTAGAAATATCCGCTAACACACATTTCATTTGTATAATTAATTTACGCAAAAATAGAGCGTTTGCAGCTTATTAGGCCGAATTCCCCACTATCCTAAATTTTCTGACCGCACCCCAGTGAAAATTTCCTGCGCGAAACACCGGCCGTGTGCGCGGAGCGTGAGCGAATGGTGGGGGGAGGGAGAGGGGAGGGGGCGGGCGTCCGGTCGCTGTCGGCGCCCGCGACGCTAATTTCATTTGGAGGCGCGCGCGCGCGTGGTTTCGACTCGCATTTGTCGCCGGTTGCCAACTGCCCGCGCTTTGTGCGCGGCCCCGGCCCCCGCCCCATTCATCGCAAATGGATCTCCATTACGCGCCAGACAGGGGCTGACGAGCAGATGGAGGCCGCGTGCAACAGCGCGCGGGCCGGCCGGCCGACCGACACTGGGCGACGGGGGGAGGGGCACGCCAACAAAAATATTACTTTTGTTCCATAATAGTTATTTCCTGCACTCGTGCGTGGAATCGAGTACTTACCTGCATTGTTTGTTGATTGAAGAGTGTTGCTTTGTGATGTGATTGAGGCAAAGAATTCACGATCATATGAAACATGCAGCATACTGCAGAGTAAGCAAAAGATTGCGTGGGCATGAATCAACAAAACTGCCGCCTCGACCAAAAGAGTATAAAGTTGAACATTTCCGTGAATTTGTAAGAAACAAATAATGTATTCAAATCGTATGAAAGTGTTTGGCAATCTCATTTCAAAATGCCTGACGCGTCTTCTAACGTCAACTCGCACATCATTTTATTCGTAAGCTATTCACTTTTTATATTAGTTACATAAATAACTATTATGCAATTAGTGCAAATGTGCCTTAAGCGTACGATTTAAAAGCCTCCGGCAGTGACAACAATTGATGAGAATATGCGTCTTCAGACTAAAACAAGAAGGGGGATTCCGAAACGTACTAAAAGGAGAATGAAATTATTATTTGAAATTTACAATTAATAAATACAATTGATTTCATGCTTAACTATTCACAGGGTTGCCAGATGGTTTGGAAAGCTACTAATCCAAATGTGCATCACTTCCTTAAATATTCAGCTTAAAAAAGGGGGAAATAATAAATTGATCGTAAATAAAATATTTTATTATAAACGGCTTCAGGGATCTATTTGACATGTTCAGGGGAGTCCCATCCCCCTTACCATCCCTGATCACACGCTAATGGAAACAGTCCAGAATTTTGAAGTGAACATTCCAGAGACACTTTCGTAAAAGTTATGTACTTAATTTTTATTTTCACACCTCACTTCATAAGAAGATAAATTAAAATCGTGCACCGGATATGGGCTATTTTAATGAGAAAAAAAGTATTCTTGTCTGGCCTTGGTAACGAAAAATGGGATAAATATTGTATCTGTATATTTAATTACTTCCTCTATAACGCAGGGTAGTCAAAATCTATATTTTGTTGGTCCTTGTTTACGTAAATCGTCTGTCTGTGAAACACGTCTGTCCATCTGACTCTGGGTGGTCAACAATAGCGTCTAAACCGGCCAGACGAGATGCAAAATTGAAATGGATATTTTTTTGATTTGGGGGAATGAATCAAAATATGAATCGTTAACGTTTTTTAAAAAATTCTCAAAAACGGCTTCCAATTATTTCTTTCTCACACTTATTTCGTAAGAAGAGAAAGTATTGTAATCTTGGACCGGAAAAGGTCTGTCTGTGTGTCCGTCCTTGTGGTCAACCCTAGCTGTTCAGACGATTTTCTTCAAAATTGATATTCCCCATTCGATCTGAATGAACTCGGGCTCTGTGAGTTTGAATGGATATTTTGAGTTTCAAGGGTACATTATATGAAGCATCAGTCTTTTCCATTTTTTAAAAAATAATAGCCCTCTTATTAAAAGAAAATTCTCTCACAAAGCAAAATACTTTTAAAGAAATCGCGTATTACGCTATTGGGAATACTCGTAGTATTTTCGTTAAAGTCCCTGAATTTTCGAAAATTCCAAAAGTGCTAAGATATTTTGGCGCATTTCTACAAATCAAATAATAAACAGAAATGATTTTATTAATGAAATCTGTTTGTCAAAAACATTTCAGTAAAGTAATGTCATTTTTTTCGAGAATATCTATAGTTAATGCGTTATTTTGCGTTATATAGGTAATGCTTGCACAATTAAAAGAAAATATTTTCTCAAAGAGGCTTCAATTTTTTTCTTTAAATTGCCTCCTCATATTTATCAGAGAGCGGTAAAAAACTGATAGTGTTCATTTTCGGCGAATACTGTATTTTCAAAACTTGCGAAAGTACAATATTGAAGATAGAGATTTAGGTCTTAAATGAATCTGTTTTTAAAAAAATAGACCTATAAAAACGCCAATGTGTATTTGAAACAAAAACAAGTTATTTTTACGTAATTTCTGCTTTAAATTTATGCAATAGCCATAGAAAAAAAATTCAAACACGACTCCGAATTTTTTCTTCAATTTTTTCTCATGGTTATATTTGTAAAAATTTGTAAAAATTGGAAATAATGCGAGACAGTATGTGCTGTTGTGTCATATCTAGTTTCTTTCCTGCATACTACTTACGTAGTGTGATAATACTGCAAAGTAAGCAGAGTAAGCGGGAACGGTGATTTTTGGCACAACAAGGCGTATTATAGGAACCTGATTTCGAAAGAGGGGATGTTTTCCCTACATGATCCTCTAACACGTTGCATTGTCAGAATTTACATTTTGTAGGTTCTTGATACCGAATCGGCGATCTTACCATCTGTCTTAAAACAACACCAGCGGTTAAACCGTGGAAATTACGTTCACCAGCATAGACATTCCCCAATTCAAAACGTCGGTTTGGGGGGTATGTGACATGAAGGCACCCCCAATACATATTCAAAAATTCTCAAAAATGGCTCAAAATGATAGCATTTTAGGCATTGGTCTGGTAGTTGGGCGAAATCTCGGAAAAGTATCGCTCAGAACAGCCGTCCAGACTGCGGCGTAGCGATCGAAATTGGAGTTACGTATTCGCGAGGCGCCGGCCTGCGTCGGACGGCCGCCGCGTGCATCTTCCAGGGAGGCGACCGCCTCCGCCAGCGCCGCCGCGTGGGAAGGCGAGTAACGAGCCCGCGAGCACTTCCGCCTGCGCCTAATTAAGCGCCGCGCGGGGCCCGCCACCGTTCCCACGCCGCCCCTCCCCCACCCCACCCCACTCCACCACCCCGGCCACGGGCCTATGCAAATCCCGGCGCGCCGCTGACCCCTCCTCGCCTCGCCACGCCAGCGCTTCTTTGTGCACCGCGGGCCATCGCAGCGCGACCCCTGGCGGCGACTCCTGAGCCCGGGCTCGCTGAGGGATGGGCACGGCAGTGGGGGGTCCAGTGGGGGACCATGCCCCCCTCCAAGAAATCCTTAGAGTTTTCATTTTTTACCCTCCTCTATTTGGCAAACTTGATTTAAATCTTTAGAATTATTAGAATTTTAATTATTAGATATATTTGGATTATTATTATTATTATTATTAGAATTATGTAACAATTATGATTTAAAAAATAGTATTGTATACTATTATGTGCACTACACTACAAAAGAATATACAAAATAATAACAAATGATTATTTTTAACAAAAGTCTATGATGGCCCCCTCCAATATAATCAGCTGGGTCCGCCCCTGCACGGCAAGGCGAGCAACTTGAAGATTTGCAGCTTTCTATTGCGATCCTGCTCTTTTTACAAGCACTGTTACTACTTTCTATTTTTTTTGTCACGCGAAAAACACAAAATGAAATACAATACATATACAGTAGACTCCGGTAATTGCCAACTCGGATATAGTGAACTCTCGGTTATAGTGAACCTAAGTCATTGGTTCCTTTTCATTTACAATACAAATATAAACAAGAGGATTCGGTTATAGTGAACTCTGAACCTCAGCTATAGTAAACGTAGGAAATATACCTGGAATTTATTTATTCCTGAAAAAAATCGTCTCAGTGCCACAAATTCCAACAACAGGCCGCTTGGAAAAAATAACGTCGGTCAAAGGCCATAATGGAAGAAGTCTATTCTGAAGTGGAGGTAATGAACACGGAATGGAAAACCTTATTGATCAATGATGAAATCGATTCAAATTAAGGTATTCCTATAGAGCAAGAGACACTCAAGGGTGCCAAGACTACATTACGATAGAGACAGAGGACAATTCAGAATCAAGAATGGAGGGAGTACGAACTCTGGAGAAGGATGTTGAGAAATTAATAATGGAAAATATTTCCAGCAAATAAAAAACCATCAGTCAGTAATTCGAATGTCGCCTTATTTCGCACAATTTATAATCTTCATTGACGTTAGTAACGACGGCTGCACTCATATTTGTTGTCTAGAAATCTAGCTTGACCTCGCTTAGAGCGAGAGTGGAAACATTCTGCATCCTTCGGGGCGATGTGGCAAGATCACTAGCTTTCCACCTCGGGGTACCGGGTTTCACAACCAGGTCGTTTCATGTGGTACCACGAATATTCTTCAAGCGGATTCGCGGAAAGTTGTAAGGGGATTCATTTGTTGACTCTGCCTATCCTTCCGCCATTCTCCATCATTCATATCAATTAATCGTTATCATTACTCTTCACTCATGTAATAAAACCAATCATCCCAGGAATCGCTGAAATGGGTTAGATTGTGAGAATCAAAATAATGTGACCCTCTTGAAAGGGGCTAGGTACACAGCCAGGGGAAGGAGCTGGTACATGTTGGGGTAAAGGGTCTAACAACCGGTTTTACCTAATACTTTTTAAGAATTAAGTAATAAAGTCATACTTCATTTCAAGATGCGTTTTAAGTCGTGCTTTGTCGTTTCACCACCCTCTTTGAAGAAATGCCTAGTGAAGTATAACTTAAATTCATCCGAAAGTTTGGCAATGCTGGACACTGGTGAACTAACCAGTGACCATAACCAACCTCGTTTGTTTTGATTCTGCTTTGTACCCTGGTGCAAATAAGTTATGTATTTTTTTGTAATGGGGAAAGGAGGGTCAACTGCTAAATTTTAATCGTTGGAGAAAGAAATGCGCATCGAATGTATGAGAAATTACATTTCTATTATAGAAAATAAGGTTACAAATAGAGCAACAAACCGACAAAAAATTATAACTGAGGGAACATTATACGCCATATTAAAGCAACGAGCTACAAGATGAAATGTGACAAACATTAAATAAAATTGTGGCGAGGATTAGGTTTAGGTGAAAAAGGAAATACAATAAAAATTACTCAATGTAAAATTTGGAAGATGAAAGTAGATACGGCACCATGTAAACATAACCTACAAACCACTTGTTGTAGGGCTAAATTGTTGCTTGCAAGGCAATTATGGGCCAACATATTAAAATGTTCATTTTGTTAAAAATTAATTGCGGAGTAAATTTAGAAATTCCAGTTTTTAATGTATTTTATATCATTTGGATTGTATAATTGTAAAGAACCTTAACAAGTATTGTACTTCAACTTCTGGGTCAATGACTCCCATCTCAATCAAGTTTTTGTCCAGTTTCCCTGATCCTCGAGCAGATGCTGAGATGGCGTCTTGTTTTGCTTCTGGACATACATATAACTTCAAATTAACTTCTCCCCATAGCACGTCACAGTTTTTAACTGTTTTTGACGTAAATAAATAAATAAATCTCAATGTTTCCCTTGACATTTTGTGATTATTTTATTGAGCGTTGTGCGCTTAAAGTTTAACTTTTTCGGGGTACATCAATAGACGAGTTTTCAAATTTACAAGCACTTGTTCTCTTCGTTCTTTGACGTGGAATGGGCACGCAGTAATCTGACGGCGGATATGTTTAACAAGAAAAATTATAAATTGACAGGTAAGGGAGCAGTTGCAGCTGCATTAAAACCTACTAAAGAGGACCAAATGCGCAAACTCATTTCCAATAGATACTGCGTAGGACTGATACAGTCGGAATAGGGATGGAGGCGGTGGAAAAAACCCATAGATATGGGGAGGCGATTTTCATTGGCGATCGCATAGATATAGCGAAGACATACATATAACTTCGGAATACATATACATATAACGTTAGGAAATATGTTTTGTTGAACCTCGATGTCTGTAATTATTTTGAATTAAGATGACGTAGCCTTTGCTTTCATCTCCTGGTGGTAATAAAGTAATTTAATGATATTCTGATAATGCGGTCCAAAATAAAATAAATAATGACGAAGGGCAAGACGATTATCTTTCAAACAGCACTAGTCCCTAAACCAGGAGTGTCTAGGTGACCAACTTGCAAGACCTCACGGGCCACAACCAAAACCTTTAATATGATTGCGGGCCATATTGTCATTTCTCTGGCACGTGACCCTATATTGTCGATCTCTGCAGTTTTTCCCCGGCTGCACAACAACAGGGGGGGTAAACTATGCATGTAATGAGACTCTATCATGCATAACGTAATGAAACACATTGGAATGATTTTGAATGTTTAAATTTACTAAAAAAGATACTTAAATTTAACTATTTCTAACATTAAGGGGGTGTCGACCCCCCATGGGGCGCGTGCGCTAGACGAAATATTCTCCCCCGACGTAGATGCAAGGGAGTTTCAAGTTGGCCTAATGGCCTTTCGCGGGCCACAATAATGGCGCATCATGACGTTAATGACATAAGGGCATTTCACTCGAATAACATTAATGACAGCGCGGGAACATGCGGTCTGCGGGCCGCCAGTCGGACAGACATGCCCTAAACCGTGCACAGGATTCCAAAGTGCGGGCGCGAGCTCGGCGTGGGCGTAGGCATGGCCTCGGGTGTGGTCCTGGCGATGGAACTGTGCGTGGCCTAGAGTGTGGGTACAGGCGAGGGCATGTGCGTGGGTGTGTGCGTAAGGGAAGGCTGGTGGTGGTCATGGGATAGGGGACAGGTGTGGGCGTGGACGTAAGCGGGGACAGGCGTGGGCGAGGGTGGGGACGTGGGCGAGGGTGTGTAAACGTAAGCACGGGCAATGGCATGCGTGTTGACGTGGAGGTAGGCGTTGGCTTGGAAGTGAGGGTAGTCAGGCGTAGGCGTGGTCATGGGCGTGGGTGCGAGAGGGGGCGTTGGCGTGGGTGGCGGGCGGGAGCTTAGACGTGGGCGCGGGTGGGGACGTAGACGCGTACGTGCGC
This sequence comes from Gryllus longicercus, assembly GCA_038098605.1. NCBI lineage: Eukaryota > Metazoa > Arthropoda > Insecta > Orthoptera > Gryllidae > Gryllus > Gryllus longicercus. The sequence goes on along the minus strand of JAZDUA010000425.1, from coordinate 10,218 downwards.
ATGGAGGTGGACATGGGCGTAAGCACGGGCAAGGGCATGAGTGTGGACGTGGAGGTAGGCGTTGGCTTGGATGTGAGGGTAGTCAGGCGTGGGCGTGGTGCGGGTGCGAGAGGGAGCGTTGGCGTTGGCGTTGGCGTGGGTGGCGGGCGGGAGGTTTGACGTAGGCGCGTACGTGCGCATGGGTGTGGGCGTGGGCGTAAGCACGGGCAAGGGCATGAGTGTGGACGTGGAGGTAGGCGTTGGCTTGGATGTGAGGGTAGTCAGGCGTGGGCGTGGTGCGGGTGCGAGAGGGAGCGTTGGCGTTGGCGTTGACGTGGGTGGTGGGTGGGAGGTTTGACGTAGGCGCGTACGTGCGCATGGGTGTGGGCGTGGGCGTAAGCACGGGCAAGGGCATGAGTGTGGACGTGGAGGTAGGCGCTGGCTTGGGTGTGAGGGTAGTCAGGCGTGGGCGTGGTGCGGGTGCGAGAGGGGGCGTTGGCGTTGGCGTGGGTGGCGGGCGGGAGGTTTGAAAGGGTAGGCGCGTACGTGCGCTTGGGTGTGGGCGTGGGCGTAAGCACGGGCAAGGGCATGAGTGTGGACGTGGAGGTAGGCGTCGGCTTGGGTGTGAGGGTAGTCAGGCGTGGGCGTGGTGCGAGTGCGAGAGGGGGCGTTGGCGTTGGCGTGGGTGGTGGGTGGGAGGTTTGAAAGGGTAGGCGCGTACGTGCGCATGGGTGTGGGCGTGGGCGTAAGCACGGGCAAGGGCATGAGTGTGGACGTGGAGGTAGGCGTCGGCTTGGGTGTGAGGGTAGTCAGGCGTGGGCGTGGTGCGAGTGCGAGAGGGGGCGTTGGCGTTGGCGTGGGTGGTGGGTGGGAGGTTTCAAAGGGTAGTCGCGTACGTGCGCATGGGTGTGGGCGTGGGCGTAAGCACGGGCAAGGGCATGAGTGTGGACGTGGAGGTAGGCGTTGGCTTGGATGTGAGGGTAGTCAGGCGTGGGCGTGGTGCGGGTGCGAGAGGGGGCGTTGGCGTTGGCGTGGGTGGTGGGTGGGAGGTTTGACGTAGGCGCGTACGTGCGCATGGGTGTGGGCGTGGGCGTAAGCACGGGCAAGGGCATGAGTGTGGACGTGGAGGTAGGCGCTGGCGTGGGCGCGGGCGCGAGGAGTGTTGGCGTTGGCGCGCCGTGGCGCGACGCCCGTGGGCGCGTGCGGCCGAGCGAACAGGCCGAGGCCCCAGCGCGGGATGCCGCACAGCGCGCGCGGATGGCGATCTTCTGCCAACGACCTGTTCGCCTCGCGATCAGCCCGCGTGGGCGGGTCGGGGTTGCGTCCGGCGGCGCGCGACCTGACCGACGCGACGCCATGGGTCTGCTTCGCGCGCGGGACTGCTCTTCAACCGGCGGCCCGCACCGAATACTTATACACAAAAGACAACGTTTGTTGGTTGGTTGGTTCATTTCTAATGCGTTGCTGTACTGTTCATCCGATTGTGATAAAACTTTGTCAACGTATTGCTTTGTACTTTCGGGAATAATATTGGCATAGGACGATGGGAATTTGTATATGTCTGCAGACATAGACGCGCGTTGATGATTTTATGTGGACTCAAGGGCCCTGCTCTTTGCACAACGGCGCTGCCTACGCAACCCGTTGCACACTGAAGTACGATTACTAAAACGTCTTTATTGCAAACTCTGCCTCTGCCATTGTGAAATTTCTCCCAAGACAGACAGATACGGGGAGAGACAGACGCAGAGAGAGAAACAAACACAGAGAGAGACAGACAGACAGCAGAGAGGCAGAAAGGGACGGAAACGCACACGCGAGTCTTTCGTCTATTGAATTTTTTGCAGAGCGTAGCGTAAAACGTGATTAAAAATCGTGTGACAAGTAGCATGTGACGTGTAATACATTACAATAGCAAAGCTTTGCCAGGTCCACTAGCATGAAATAGAATGTAGCGCGTTGACGTTTGAGTTTTGACAGATAGTACCACACGTAGTTCTTTAACAAAATTGATGCAGAGTATGACGATATACTGTATTACGGAGGTCCGCTGGCTCAGTAGAGGAAGAAGAAAAAGAGAATTTGATCTGAAAGAAGATCTTTTCACCAGAAAGAATATCATGAAATGAAAACTGAGTCACTCTTTTCGACGTTCACTTACAAAACTGCATTCGAATTTCTTCAAGAAACATTGAAGCCAATGTTGAGAATTTAATGTCAAAGAAACAGTGCCAGGACTCTCATTAAATGCAAAAACTTTACTGTGATTTGTGTTATTGCAGACACTGCAAGTCAAAATATAAAACATGCACAAGAAACCCTATAATGTTTTGTTACGGAATACCCCCAGTTATTGTGACATTAATGATGTTATATTTGTGTTACATAAGTATGATGATTTTTTTATTACTAAAACAATGCATCCTACTAGTTTCAGCACAAAGAAAATTCATAAAAAATTGTTGAAAATCATTAGTGTGTGAATGTGGCGAGAAAGATTGTAGGCAGAGCGTGTACGTTGGTATATGATACTTCCAGAGCGAATTACATTTTCCTCGTGGATAACTGGAGGTCTTTTTGGAACATTGTGGATTGAAAAAGACTTCATTTGCACATAATATCGTTGAGGAGGGAGAGGACAATCGTACATTACTGGCTGTAAGGATTAAAAAAATGCAGTCAATTTTCTAATTACGCTGCATTGACGCTGCTAAATCATCTCCCCAGTTCACGTATTTCCTAATTAAAGGACGGTCCATTGATCCCCTAGACCTCGCGGCGGTATGCATGCCAACGCCGCAGTTTCCATCATGTTGCCGTCGCCACCGGCTTCTTAACGCAGCCTGCTGCACCGCAGCTTTCGTACGCTCCCCCTTTTTTGAGCTCTTTCCTGGAGACCTAACGTATATTCACCCCGTCAGCTCAAACATTCCTACGTATTCTTAATCTTATGTCCTTGGCTACCTATCGTGTCGGTCAAACTTCTGGCCTTCTACCTCTGGGTGCCGGGGTTCAATTCCCGATCGATTGAAGTGGGATATGTTTATGGTCATTGGGTTCGCATCAGGTTTTCTCGCGGTTCTTCCGCTTTCCTGCCTCTCATTGCATCATTGTTTCGTCGTAATCAATCATACCATGACATCTTAATCATCGTTGCATCAAATTCATTCGTGCACTTCAAGTTTCCAGGAATGGCTCAGCTACAAAACTTACAAATGGGCATTATTCAAATGTTATTATAAATAAATTCCGTGGTGGTAGCAGATCTCTTATGGAAATCCATAATACGGTAAAGGAAATAATCTTCACAAAAGGTTTAATCATATTTATTAATAATTATGCACAGTTAACTCTCGGAAAAACACTTTTCCCATCCTCAGTGGGTCTTGGCAAGCAACGTGGATTACTCATAAATGTTCACATGGTCAAAATATATGAAAACTGCAAAACATGCTGGTTACAGTTAGGTGGCAGCCATCTTTTGGAATGTTATTTTTACCTCCTATTCATTTTTCCTCTTCCATCTCCTTCTTTGCATTCCCTCATTCTCTTTAACCTCCTTGTCCTCTTTATTCCCCTTCCTCTCTTTTTCCTCCTTCCCCTTATTCCCCTTACCTTTCAACTCGTATTTCTGGTTCCGCCCAAGGTGGCACATCGAAAGTCTGACTGGCTCCTGAATATCCGAGCACTCGCTGCGCTGCGGCAGTCCTTTCTAGATCATGCGGGAGGTATCTTAAAGGGATGTGGTTGGGTTTTACCTCATCGCAAAAGGTTTCGAGTGCTAATACGGTCGACTCGAATTAAAATAGTGAACTTGTAGGGTCTAACATTTTCCTTCATTACATCAGAAGTTCACTACCGCGGATGATCTCAAATTATAATACAATTTCATAACTATTATTAATTTTATTATTTCAGAGATACAATCGCCTACTTTGCCGCGAATTCAAACCACCAGCCGCGAATTCAAAACTTCAGAATATTCTTTCTTTCTTCACACTTTATTATATTCCCCACATACAAAAAAAATATTAGTGCTATCTTAACGATCTTCAATGTTTTTTGCACTGTTGAAGTACACTCTTTATTTTCGTATTTTCTTCGTGTTCACAGTTGTTTCCTTCGTGTTTCTGTTGTGGAAGACCAATTTCCCGCATTCACCATGCCGTAACTATTGAATCAGATTTCTGTAGTTTCAACTTGTGGTTCACGTCTGTATTTGAACTGGACAGAACGCCATTGATGAGCCTTAGTATATATAGTGCATTTTCTATCGTCACTATAACCAATGTTTTGACAGTTCACTACAACCGAATCATCGAGGTTTATTTGTTAGGAATATGGATCAGGACCAATCATTTTAGTTTACTATATCCAGAGTCGACTATACATCCTTCCAATATTATGCTTTAAGTTCAAATGTTTAAAGTCCCTTTGTTCGTACGTATTCTAGTGTTTACTAAACTTCTTTTGCCCTTTTCAATGAAAAATAAAAACCTGTCATAATGCGATATCACTCAATATAAATTTTCAGAAAGTAAAAGATATATGCGTAAATCCACTAAAGTATATCCGGAAATACGAAGGATTATTTATATTAATTAATCAGTCTGAACGTATTTTCCTTCTAATGGCAAACTTTTATTAAAACCAACAGAAAGGACTGTAAAAACAAAAATTCAAGAAATTCGATATTATTCGAAATCCTACTAGGGTTGGGTTGGGTTTGTAGAAAACTTCCGCAGCGCGTAGAAGCGCGCTCTTTCGTTCATTCGCGGTGTCACCGAGCCGAGCGCTGGCGTCGCTCCTCCCCCGCTCCGCAGCTCCCTCCATTTGCGCGCCCGTTCGTCATCATCAGCGTGTCAATGCGCAGATTGGTGCGCAGCCATTGGCCTCTTCCATTTCGCTCTGCACGCAGTCGTTCGTTCATCGGCGCTGGAGCATTCAAACAGCCTTCGTAAGCTAATCCGCAAGCCGTGTAGCTCCGACCCTTCTTTGAGATGGAATTATGGAAGCCTATACATGAGTTAGAATGATACAATGTCTATTTCGGCGCTCTATTTACTATTCATATGGAACAAACAACATTCACTGATGTGGTGTGGTGTGGTGTTGAAGAGAGTATCGAAAATTGAAGTAATATTTTAACTGAAATGAAGAAAAATAACCTATTTTTGTGTTTTCTTCTTTGAAATTTGATTCCTTTTTCTACACCCATTGGAAACTATTTCACTTTTTCACGGATATTATATTATTCGCCTTTGCGGCGTTGATAAGAATGGAAAAACGAATGCAAACTTCGAAGTTCGAGTCTGTGGCCATCCTATGCGGCCATTATCTATGGATAAAATCAATACAGAAGGACGTGATAAATACTGTAGGAGAACGAATTTGGGTCAGAGTGACAAGAGACATGCTGCTTTCGTGGTAGTTTCGGAAATTATTACTTTTCCGATCGTCTGATGTTTAACGTCCATCCATCTGGTGTCCATTAGAATTATTTAGAAAGAACAGAGTTCCTGCACAAAGAGAGGAAAGGAAGGAAAGGTACAATAGGTAGGAAACAGCTGGTAATTATAAAATAGTATTTGATCGACGATCTTAATTTCAGCCTATTTCAAAAATTTTGTAAATACAATCTTTCCGCGACGATGTAATTAAATTTAAGAGGATTAATGACATTTATTTTCACAGAAAATGCTTAAAATATCTCGTTAATTTAATTTTTTTAGGAGTAAAACAGAATAGTACTTTACTTCTAAAATGTTTTACTTCAAGAGGTCTGGGTTTGCGAAAATGTTTCCACAATCTCCCTCGACATTTCTATTCAGTTCGAATGAAATGCTTCTTTGTTCGCTAAGTCACGTGTTTGCATTGGGACGTTACTCACCGGCTTCGGATATAAAGCACAATTGTGTGTATGAATGATACGCGAAGATACTTCTTTTTTAAGACTTAATCATTTTATTTGTCATTATATCGTCTGACTAGAAATGAAAATAAACGCAAATAGTTTGCAATTAAATAGGAAAACATTTGCAATGTGAATACTTAACATTGAAATAAATCGAAATTTACGTGAATGCACTTTAGTATTTTAAAAACTTAAGTATTATATGTAACAAACTGACGATGCTGCAGTTGTTGTCCTACACAATTATGATAGACATAAAGTGTGGAATTCGAAAGTCGTTACACTGAAGAAGAATATAAACCGATTGATACATTTTTGCTCGCCATTTCTCTCGTTCCATGCCCCACTGCGCCTCTCGGCTGTTTTCCCAATAATCACCTTCATCGAATTCATAATTTCTCTCCTCTTTTCCCTCTATTTTCCTGCCTTTTCATTATCTCCGATGCTCTTTATCCCCACCACTCTTCCTCGCCTGCCCCATGTAACCGCCGTCCATCTCTTCTGGTATACTAAAACAGGTGAATGCCAGAGAAGTACCCTAACGAGGGGGACATGGGCCGCGCGTGATTTTTCTTTCCTCTACCTTGTCCTATTCCCTCACCTCTTACTTACACACACTTACACGCTATGTGCACCACACATGGCGGGTGTCAGTCGCGAGTTTAGAGCTTGTCTCGGTTGGGCTGGGGCCCCGCTGGTGGGAGATACCCGTTTGTGCTCGACGCCGGCTTGTAGGTCGGTGCTGGATTTCACCACCCAGCGAGGAAAGATCATAGCTATCTCACGAGAAAACATGCACTACACTTACTGGACAAATGAACTCTGCTGCTTGCAAAAACACAAAATAATCAATCAATCAGGCTTTTCTCCGTACGTGTCCACTCTATCGCTAGCGGTTACTTCTTCGGCCTGCTCTATCACCCTCGAGCCCCCCCCCCCCCAACACCCTTTCTTTCCTACATTACCCCCAACGACGTCCGCTTAGCCCTCCCTCCTCGAAGCTACGTCGCTTGCTGGAACTCCCCGTTCCCCTCTCCACTTTCCCCGCCCTTCCTCCTCCTTCCCCGCGCCGCCTCCTCCAGCTCTTCCGAAACTCGCTCCTTCACCACACGTGCCAGTGCATGCGAAGACACGAGCGCAAACTCGCGGCAGTTTACTCCAAGTTGTAATTGGAAGAGGCTGCCACGCAGGTGCGAGATACAGCGCATTTCCTCGCGCCCACCTCGTCGCGCTCGTCGCTGGCGCGTGGCGCTGGGTTCGGGAGCGCCGCCGCCGCCGCCGCCGCCGCGTTAACACAAGCAGGCCCAGACCCGACTAGAGGGAGGAATGCGGTTAGGATAGCTGTCGGCTTCGGGGGCGACGCGGCATAAAAATAGATAAATTTATTTGAACTGCAAATGGGCATAACCCGGTGGCAGCTAATTACATAAATAAAATACTACAGCTAACATGCAAATTATATAATAATAATATAATAATATAATAATATAATAATATAATAATATAATAATATAATAATATAATAATATAATAACAATCGTAGGTTGGTTTCGAAATGCTACCGCTGTAATCGAATTTCAGCTCTGAAAACTGCCACGATAGTATATTTGAAATGTTGGCAAACCAGACTACGTCGTTCTAGTAGCCAAAAGCAACTCTTGGATATTAGCTCTGAAGTTTACTCGTCGGTCTGGGTCAATGTGCGTCGACGTAATGTCCAGTAATACGTCGACAGAGTTCAGTACTTTAAGAGAACTAACGATTGTGAAGAGTGAACATGGTAACAATTGTTATGAGTGGAACTAGATACTTCCCGAAATCGTTTACTGCATTTTGATCAGGTTTGTGTTCATCGACTGAAGCACAACGTGAAGCTCATCGCAATAAAGTTTCTAGTGCAAATCAGAAAGAATCCGGTTCAGAGAGGAATTCGAACCACGACACTTCAGATAGTTCTTACCTCCAGACGGTGTAGCTAGCAATGTCTGGCCACCGGAGCAAGCGTCTTCAGTAAACTAAGCGAATTTTATATGTCCTTTCCATAATTTCGTATTACTACTGTCCTCCTAGGATGTTTAGTATTTATGAATAGAATAAAGTCACATCCATATCGCAACAGCCGTGTGCATATGGTTTGTCATTTCATCAATAGTCGCTCATCGATTTTTCAGAATCAGGTCACGGACTTGCTCAATATTGGGGTCAGTAAATGGTCCTGGACATCTTGGCTTTTGATCAATCTGCATGCTTGTTTCCCTACTTTTGAGTGATTCAATCCACGGATCAAGGAACATCATTGCACTCACATTGGGCTGAACGTATTCTAAGGATTTCAGCTTTTGGTTCCCATTTGCATCATAAAAGACGGCTTAAGGAAGTCTTTTATTTTTTGGTTCAAACGCAGAGTGGTGAAGCCAAGATTATATTCCAACATCTCAAGCGAAAGTTAAGTAATAACATAACCGCTGAAACATGCCGTAAGCAAAGTGCACGATGTCATCTTAAAGCTGATAAATGTACAAAGCATAAAAGTCAACCTACAAACAAACAGAATGAAATTGTAGATAGTTATTGCCTTACCCTCGTACATTGTCAAACAAATATTGACTGAACTTTTTAAAAAAACGAAGATATTTTTGTGTGAAATATGAAATGTATCATGACAGAAATGTCAATACGATTTTGCGGAAGATGATTTGTTTCACATGTATGTGGAAGTCCATGCTAACATTTCAACACGTCAAAAGATACGTTCACCTCTTGATAGGAAAGTACTTTACTGCACTAGAACTATGAGGTGGGGTGGGGGGAATTGCTGTCCGGTGTGGGTATTGAAGTATGCCCTGAAATAGTCGTAGTAGCGGAGGTGACACGGCGCCAGTGTAGCTCGTGTGTGAGTGAGGCGATCGCGTTAGAGCCGGGGGAATGAACTGTCCCGCAGTGCTGATAGCGGTGATGAACACTGTTTAAGGCCCAGCGCCGGCCGCTCACGCATCGATTGGCGGCGCTTTGTGAAACCGATAGTGCCCGCGCGGCCCAAGGCTCGCGTGACACGGCGCCCCGCCCCCGCCCCCTGCTCCCGCCCCCTGCTCCCGGCCTCCCCCCGCCCCTGTGCCCGCACCCGTGCCCGGCCCTGGCCCCCCGACCGGCCTCGGCCCCGGCCCCGACCCCCCCTGCCCCGCCCCTGCCCCGCCCACGCCCCTGTCCCCGCTCTGCCTCTGTCTACACCCCTAACCCTGCCAGTTTCCCGCCAACGTCCCTACTCCGGCCCCCACTACTGTCCCCGCCCCTGCCCTCGCTCCCGGCCCTGCTTCACCTCTGCCCCCGAACCCGCCCCTGCCCCCGCCCCTGTCCCCGTCACAGCCCCTGCACCACCTCTGGCCCCGCTCCTTCCTCCGCACACGCCACCGCACCGCCCCCCCACCCCCGCCCCACCCACGCTCTCGTCCCTCTCTGCCACCCACACTTTCGTCCCTAGTGGCACCCCTCCGCCCTCGCCACCACTCACCAACGCCTCTGCTCTTATCCTCATAGCTCGTCCGTCCCCTCGCTGCCGCCACGACCCCACGCTCGCGCCCAAACCTCCGCGGGCCAGTGACCCAGCCACACCACCACTTCGGCCCGTTCCCTCTTCACCCCGTTCCTCTACATCCACCTCCATCCCATCGCTTGTGGCTCGCACAGACCGTGTTCCTATTCCTGCCCACATTTACCCCTCGCCTATAACCAAGTCCCTGATGCTGTTGTTATCGCCTCTGCCCACTTTTCTGTCCCCAAATAGCTATACCACGTCTCCCGTGCCAACTTTGTTCCCATCTCTGGTGGCGACCCAGTCGAGTCGAGTCTCCTGGCCTCGTGTCTGCCAGTCCCCACTTTTAATTCCCCACTTTTAATACTATGCGTTGAATGTGACGGAAACTGGAAGAACTTTCCAACAGCAACATCTGAAATTGATAGTGAAAAAACATCACATATTATATTCAGATAGGAGCTTCGATCTACGATCACAATTGCTAACTCGAAGAGAATCAAGTGAATCAAGCGAATCGAGTATAGGTAGCAATAAGTGTTTCGTTTTATTCGACTAGAATTACGCTTTTCTTTTATTGTGCAATTTAGCTGAGGAAAGGATATCAGTTTCATAACATGCAAAGAAATAATTATTATTCTATGCTTACTACACGCCAAATACATTTTATTGCAATTTCGTCCTAGATGTTTCCGACGTATGTAAGCTTTTCAATATCGGTCTTAAAAATTCGTTCATCTGTGAATATTTTTTATTTTTATTTTGCTGAAAATACGAAGCAGAAAAAAGTGATTCT